>JAQMCX010000047.1:3945795-3956673 GCA_029814765.1 Acanthurus leucopareius
TGATGAGCATGAACTGATGAAGCCCCTTGGATAAGAGGCGAAACGTCTTCACAGACATATTACTGAGTCCAGTTGCCCCGATTTATTTAACCAGAATAACTATGACCTGGATGAATGAGAACATTCACAGATATGTTTTAATTACAATTGATTGATCACTGATGTTACCAATAATCAACTATACAGTGTATTGCATTAAACCCCTAGTTATTAAGCTAATATTAACTAGCTTCCTTTGATGAATTATGTCAGGCCACTTTGTATAATCTTTGGATCTGGCTATTTGTAGCATGATATGAATCCATTAGGGCTAATGATTTCGATTTGAAGCTACAAACATTGCATCGTAAAACTCCTCATTTTGCTTAAAATATTGACAAGATGACAGTGTATTATTGAACTAATAATCATTTAAAAGCACACATGGTGTAGAATGGTTGAGAGATAAATTCTCATGAAAAAAATTAAGTCAATAATTAATGAAAAATTACAGGAGAGGAAAATGGAACATCACTTATTGTCTTTTTGGACATAAATTTGAAAAATAGGCCAAACAGAGGTGACTGAAGGAATAAATGATTACTGTAAACAGAAAACATGAGAAAAAATATGAAGATATAGAGAGATGTTGAGCGAGGCTGCAAAGATAGTATGACAGGATGAAAAGAGAGAGTAGTAAATTACAGTTTAGGTGGGGATCGGTCTGATTGTCCTTAAACGTGCGAAAAAAGGAAACAGGAAGGAGAAGCAGAGCAAACCAGGGCCCGGTGATAAATGATTCGAGTGCTGCATGGGACGCTCCCACCTCTCCATATTACGCAGCTGACCTTGGGCTTATGAGCTATAATAAAACGTGGCCAAGCACTCCTGAAATTGGTCCACTCGCTGTAATGCTCGGCAGCCTTCTGCTGCATTTGCATACTGCTTTTATAGAGTACAGTACATCCAATACATACAAATACTTTGCCTTGGGGCCTGTGGGGGAGATTATCAGGGTGATGATGAGGATGATGAAGACACGGAACGCAGCCAAGGGTCGATGATGGCAACAAGAGATGAGGAGACGGGGAGGACAGACAGAAAATGTAAGAGGAATGGTAATGCAGGGGTGAGAGCAGAGTGGTGATTTCTGTGATGGCGGGAGTGGAGGTGATGATAGAGAAGAGGAGGATGAAGTACTGTAATGGAGGAAGAGGAGATGATAAGGTGAGGGAATAACATGACACCAGGGTATGGTGGATTGATGATGGCAAAGAGGAGGAAGAAGATGAGGAAATGTGAAGGTGGAGTACAGTAGAAAAAGATAAATGGCCATGATTAAGATGAGAGGGGGAGGAAAAATGTAAAACAGGGCCAAGATAAATTCAATGATTTTTTTTTTCATGGCAGCAATAATAATATAGCTTGAGACATTTCCAGACTTGTCTCTAATGTTCATAAAGTTAACTGTGCTGTGCTTCTTTAGCATCAGTCAGGTTGAAATTTGAAATGTCACCTCCTAGCACAACATGTTCTGTTTCTGCAGTGGCAGTGGCAGCTGTGAGTGGGAAGATGAGGATGAAGAAGACCAAGTGCAAGATTATTCCGTCACTTTATAACACCTTCAAATCTCTCTTCTGCCTCTTTATAACTTCCCCTTCACAATCATCCTCTTCTGCTCTTCATCGGGAGAAAAAAACCCTTGGTCTTATTTTTGGGGGCTAATAACAGCAGAACAAACAGCGTGTCCCTCTCAGGACCCTTCTGGCATTATCCTCAGCCATTATTATATTTCTGCAAGGTCTCTGTGCTCCTCTAGAGGCTCCTGGGTTTGTAATGGAGCTGTGGAGCAACAATCTTGGCCCAATGCAGATTAACTGGACAGGTTGTTTGTTTTGGCATATTACCAGTTAATTTCAGCGCAGACCTGATTAAGTGAAAAATGGAAGGGTGAGGAAAAAGAACAGATGAGGAATAAACACCTTAGAGTAGAAAGAATGGAGGGAGTAATGTTCTGAGCCTTGAAATAATGATTTTCTGAAAGGAGTGACAATAGATTAAAATTATTTCTTGCTCTGTTTTGTAAATAGTTTTTTTTAAAGAAGATCTGAACAATGGGATAAAATGTAATAAGACTGACATTTTTTATTATTAGGTCTTAAAATCCAATTTTTGGCCAAGCTAACAAGGGATTTCAGTATCAGTCTGTTGGTTTATGCACTATCACTTTGGTTCAGAACGAAATCCCTCAAAAAAACATCAGGAGGGGTTGTCATTGAATTTAAGCAGACAGCTGTTTTTCACACAGGATGAACTCAAATTAATTTGGTGACCCCCAAACTAATCCTATAGTGTCACCAGCAGCTTAAAGTTTCACTTTCCCTGTTAAAACAACATCTACTAGATGAATTGGCAGAATTTGGTACAGTCATGGTTCACAATGACATTTTCATCCATGCAGTTATGCATCATCAGCTAATAATAGTTTGTAACTTAGTCATACTTTAACACATTTTCATTAGATTAGATTAAAATCTTAGATTAAAAACTAACCTTTATAATCCACCAAGCCTATGTATAATGTTGTGCTGTCTTTTCACCAGATAATTCATAGTTTTCTTGCCGGATCCTGTGCTCCTGAAATTTGTTCTGTGTTGTACTTCTGAATATTATGCACTACCGCTCACTGACTGCAGGCTTAATGACATCCTGCATTATCGCAATATATCAGAACTAATGCATCCATGTAATTTCTTCATCAGATGTGTTTATTCAGCTACACTTTGGTATGGTTTGAGTCCTTAACATAAGAATTAATGATCCGACTGGTGCAAGGCTCTGGAAGAAGTTTTAGGGGCCCTTGAAGGATGAGCAGCCTAAATACAGGTCACATACCATGTTATCTGGTACGCAACAAGTCAGTGTGAAACCACACACACACACACACACACACACAGACCCCTATCCCACCTTATATAGTATGTTTTGTTTTTGTGTATGCATGAGTGTTTGCTTGTGTTGGAGGGAGAAGAAGGGCCCAACACAAATGTCTGCACTGGGGCCAAATACAGTACAGAGCCCTGTATCCAGCGCCTCCCTCTCTCCTCATGACCACCAACACACATCACAGTGCAGAGTCCCAGCGGGTGCAGAGAGATCCCCGCAGGTGTGCAGAGGGAATTGATTAGATTAGCATGCTAAAATGCTAAACTAAGATGGTGAACATGATAACATTACTTTATGTAATCACAGTATAAGCACATCACTCTGAGCATGCTGGATGTCAGGTTTTAACAAGTTGCAGACCAAAAAGCAAAACACCATAGGAGCTGACTCACTGAACAAAAACTAAGGGAGCAGCCACAACAAAATAGAATCAAAAAACTAGAAAAAATACAAAACTGAGTAAAACAACAAACTGGAGAGCATGTGGAAATCAGGTAAGACAGAGACAAGAACTTAAAACAAGACAGAAGAAATGGGGTCAGGGAAAGGAAACAGACAAATTGACACAAACAGAAGGAAACACAGAGACTACATACACACTGGATATAGTTTAAACACTTATGCCTCTTGGAACAGTAACTCAAACTGTCCACTAATCTGAACCCAGCTGAATTACCTGGCTGATGATATGAGGAGGAGTGTCTCTCCATAAGTCAGTTGATGTCCAAGCAAATACTTTCACAGTTTTAACGACTCCACGATCTTTCATCAAGCACAATATTTAAGTCAAATTTCCACTAACCAATATTTGGTCTCTGTGTTTATTTTCCTGCTATAACAGTTGCTTTTGTACATCTGTGGTCCCCAGACTGTATCATAATGCTATTGTTTACCTCCAACCAGGAGCACCATCATCTGGCTATTTTTTTTTAGGCTATTTTTTTTTAACAAAGTAAGTAAGTAAGTTAAAACTCAGTGAAAGTCTCTTTATGTAGCACACTTTCAAATTCAGGTTTAAAAGTGCATTACATCAACATCAGTGCAGAGGAGAAATAAAAGAAAATAAATAAAATAAAATAAAAGAGAATTCACAAATGCCAGGAGCAAAGGACTAGAAAAGAAAGATAATAACACGTGAAACCCTTCCCAGCAAGTACACACACGCAAACGCAGAATACAGCGACCAGTCCACGCAAAGAGCAGCTAATGGAATCATAATAACGCAAACCTAAAGAAGAGGCTTTTTCAATTCTTTTTGAACAGTGAACAAACTCAGTGAGTTGGTGTGAAGGAGGAGGTTATGAAAGAGTTGGGTAAGGAGTCTTCTTTGTTTTTTTTGTTTGGTTTTTGGTTTAGTGGACCAAATTGGATGATCCAAGGGCTAATCAGTAGTGTTGAACCTTGTAAATAAAGGCATCAGCCAAGCCAGTGAGTATCTTTATTTTTTAATCAATTAATACGACTCTAAACAAAGAAGTTTCGGTACTGTGTTTATCAAGCTGCTCAGTTTTTCTAGTACTCTAGAATAAAAGGTAATGTTAAAAAAAGTCGACAATAAATCAGAATAAATGGATCAAAGCATTTCTGACATATGATGAGCATTCTCTTTTGACTACTCACAGACCAAATTGTCAGATTTTCATACTTTATATCTTTAGGGCTGTACCAGACTCAGAATGTTGTTAGTTTTGACTGTGGTTTAGTCAACTTCACTGACTCTTATCATTGAAGCAAAAGACTGGAGTCATGCTCCCCTGCCTCATGCTGTTCTGCATCACCTGACCTCTATTTCTATCACCACTTTCAGCCTAGTTTAGTGGTTTGTGTCAAGTTGGGTTTTTCCAAAAACTCTAATGACAGCAGCAAGTTTGTTCCATTATGTCCAATAAGCATCACTTGACAGCATTTAGCAGAAGCTCTCCCCTTGTGATCCCCCCCCTTGTGATGTTTGTTAATGTAAAATGTTAGATAACTCAACAGTTTGTGGTCATTTTAAGACTCTTGTTGTAAAGTTTACAGCCTCTCGTGCCATTCTCCTGCATTGCTCTGTGTACAGTCATGCAGCTAATCAGTCTCCTTGACTATCAACTCTGATCATCAAGTTTTATGTGCAGCCATAGAAAGCTTATTGATAAACAGGCAGAATGGAATAAAACAAGCTGAGAACTTTCATTGCATTCATGAGGAATATATGTAACATACTGTGGACTAATGGTTTAAACTGTCATCTTACAAAGGGTCATTTTTTGTAATGAATGAAAGTATTGACTTCGCTTTGATTTTACAACTTTTTTAGGACTGTTTTTATGGCACCGTGTTCATCACATAATTGATATTTTTTACTTCTAGAAAACTGAAAAGCTATCAGTATATTGCTTGTTCTGTCCAGCAGTTTTTATATTGTGGTGTAGTATGAGTTGCAGTCTCAAGGGGCCACAATTTGGACTTCAGAGTTTAGTTTTTTGAACACATTTTGCCAAAATACCATTTTGAAGTGATACAAAGATTCAGCAGTAAACTGGAGGACTGAAGTATCTTTGGACCAGAGGGAGCAGTTACTAAAATTTATGGTGATCTGGAGTTTTGGCCATAAAATATTGTAACATACAGCAGATATGTCTCTGTTGATTGATCCGACATCTGGGTTTTTAAGTTGCTTAATAAATAGTTTTTTCATACATAGAAGCTTTACACAAATACCAAACAATATAAACTGCTATGGAGGCTGTAACTTTAGCAGAATTTTTCAGCTCTAGCAGAGACTTACAGCTAGGGGACTGCCTTCATAATTCATCAATAGCAAGCTGGTTGTGTATGGGAAGCACTGAAGTGATTTCACAATGCATGAATGTGCTGACATTGTTCATATCATTTTTATCATTAATATGCATTTTGCTGGGTTTTTGTGAAGTTTTAATGTCCCAAGGCAGCCTTAATGTTGTTTTAGAAACTGTTCCACTCAAAATTAAATTTCCAGATTCAGGTCAGCTATTGCTGTTTAAGTCAGTGAAGAAAAGAAAAGCAGACGATAAAGCCATCACTAAATAATTGTCCTACTTCACAGAAAAGAACAAGATGGCCTTTAGAGCTGTAGAGAGGCCAGGGCTTTTCTTTTCTATAGATACTGAGATAATATTATTACCATAACTGTTTTTGATGATCACAATTGTGTAGTGGAAAACTCATATAATCGAAATACACTATAAAGATTGTAGTGTATAGACTACTGCTGCCTGTATTTTCTTTATTTTATGGCAGAGAGACTGCCTGAAGCAAGTGTGGACATGAAAAAGACCGTGTTAGAAAGTGCAATAAAAGACACAAAAATGATATAAAAAAGGCCCCAGAAAAGCCAAATAGATCAATCGTGACAAAGCAATGCTGTGGGTATTTGAAATGCCCCACTTTAAAGACAGAAAAGGTAACTGAAATGACACCAGAGTCATTAAAGTAGTTTTAATCATCTTTAATTCTGAAATCCCACTAAGAACAGGCATGTTTTAAGACGTTTTTAACACAGCAGCATGGGCTGAGCCGAATGATAACTGGAGGTTTTAGTTGAAATGATGGATGATTGTGGGTTTTCAGCTCCACAGTCATGGAGCAGAGCAACTGACAAGTCATAGACAGAAGAATGTGCCATGTCACATTAAGAACTTGGGGTTGATTAAAGGAGTCGTAAAAATGTATTCTGAATTTTAAGGACAACCAAGGCAAAGAAGCTAATACAGGAGTTACATGTCATCTCTGATTAGGTTCAGGAGCGTCGCTGCTGATCAGCAGGAGACTGTCATTAATGCATTTATTACACTGCTACACCCTTCTTTTCTTTAATGTAGACCACAAACTTGACATGATTATTGACATATATCTTAGCTAGAAAACAGGATGTGAACCCATGTTGTGATCTGTGGAGAGATACAATAAAAAAATAGAACCTGGCAAAATTCAGCAAAATAATTGAACAGGGACAAAAATGAGCAGTAACACATGTGGGCACAGTGAGGCAAGGATTCAGAATCAATCGATGGCTCAAGACAGAGATGGAAAAAAAAACACCTTCTAAACAAGTTCTTGGTGGGTCTGAGCTTGATAGCACCTGCATGAGGGAAGCATTCAAATTCAGAGTGAAGTGGGTGTAAAGTGTCAGATGCTACTTGACGAGCCGTCCGCCTCGTCCGATCTGCATATATTTTTGACATTTGTTTGAGTGGCCTTTCAATAAATATTTGGCTTAAATTCACATTTCAGGCCGGTTTCTGTCTTTCTGTTCTTGGTTCCTTGGTTCTGAGTTTACATAATCAAGTTGACAAGTGAAAACTAAATAAATTGGAACATTCATCCAAGAATTTTTTAACTTAAACTTATATATCCACTTTGATGTCTGATTTGAAAGTCTAATTTCAGTGATCATGTTGGGAAACTGTACAGTTTAAAGTCAATCTTATGAATTTAAAACATAACTTTATCGATTTGTAGATCCATTCAGACAGACTGAAAGGAAATAATGGGGAGTTTGATGGTTTTTGTTCTTACAGAAAAAAAAAAACTAACTGAAAGTTTAAGGGTTTTTGAGAAAACATTTCTGGCTTGAGCCCCAGAAGCCCCCAGGCCCACCTCCTGCTGTTGCCAGGAAGAGATCTGATCTGCTATCAGTGTGCTGAGGAATACCAAGTCCTCCACTCAGGGACTCCAGGCTTGTCATCCAGTAGACAGTTGTGGCTGCCTTCACATGCAGCAAATCCACTGGAGTCACAACTCTGTGTTGTGTTAACTAATGTTAATTTCAGACACTGTGGGCAAACATTAAAGCTTCACTCTTTGAAAGAGCTGTTTGGGCAGAGCAGACAGTGATTTTTTTCCCCCAAAATGTCTCTCTGCAGACACAAGCGTGTCCCTGGTGTTTGTGCAAATTTGCACGCTGGTTTTTCAGTAATGCTAATTACTCTGTGCCTCCAAATGTATTGTAAGTTGCTGAATAACTTAGCTTGCGCCTTTTTTGGTGCTTAATTAAGTGACTGCACAGACAAAATGTTAATGATTCACCTTCACTGCACCTCTTCTGAATGTCTTAATGACTGGGATGCTTCTCTTAATTTGTAGTAATTAAAAAAATTATGAGGCTCCTTATTCAAAATTTTCTCTGTCACGTAAATGACAGATGAACCTTTGAAAGGAAACTTAAGACTTTCTGAAGTTCCTGAAGTTTCACTGTGACCTATACGTGATCATAATGTAAATAGAAATGTGCATTTTATTGTGTGACAATATTTTTAAAATGTACATGTTAAACTCCAGCAGAAACGTGTTTCAGCTTTTCTTTAAGCAGTCTTGTAGGATTTGTGGAGATAATGACTTTCACTCAAATACAACTGAATAGGGATTTACTGGGAGAAGATATACAATGGAAACTTCATGAATACTTACATCCAGAGTCTCTTCAAAGCATCTAGAGCCATTATTCTGATGTAGCTTTGAGACAATGGCTACATATTTTATGTGAGGTTGTGATTTGAATACACATTTTAATTTGAGAATATTCCGCCAACACTGTTTGTCAATGATATTTGCAATAATTGGTAGTAAGAGTAAAGAATTTCATTAAACAAACACAAGTATTGTTTCTTTTCAAAATAGACTGAGAGGACTTTTTTATTTGCTGGAAATAAACAATTTCTGGGGATTGTTCAGTAAAAAACATGGACGCAGCAGTTAACGGCAACCTGAATACAGAGTCATATTGTCTGAGTCATATTTGACAACTATTCAGGGCCTTAAGAATTCATGCCTTATCAATTAAGCTAGCACACTTACACATACACTTCACTCACTTGATCACACTTAAAGGAGCAGTATATTAAGTTTAAGACCTGCCATGCTTTAGGTTAACATCTGAATACCCACCAACCTCTGCCTTGAAAAGCAAACTAGGGTCCATCATAGACCATTTGAGTCAACAGTTTAAGTTTTACTTAGACTATTGAAAAAGCAACCTCTCTTTAGTAAAATTAGAATTTAAGAATATTTAAGAAGTTCTCTGTCGTTGTTTTTCTTTTATTTAACAGGGAATAAACTGTTGTACATGCACCAGATTTAGTCTGAGATATTTTTCATTGAGAGTCTCTTAACAGATGTTGCAAAGTCCCTCTAAAACCAGGATTATCGAATTTCAAAGTTACTAAGATCACTTGTGACATGCAGAGAGATAACGCAAGAAGAAAGAATGTCATCAATGTTCTTATGGAAACGTACAAAAGACTCCTATTTAGGGCTGTGAATCTTTAAGAATCAAGGGTTTTGATTCATGAAGTCTTGATTTGTTTAAAACCAAACAAAACGGTACTTAAAGCAAAGAACCATTCAATGGTGTCCTTCACTAGCACATACAAAACAAAGCATAAATGGTAACTCAGATAACTAATTTGCAGTCTTTTAATTTAAAAAAAAATAAACAATTTATGACTTAAATAACCAGAAAACATTTTAGATACTCCATACAAGAATACTAAAATAAGGCAGAGTGTTGTTTTTAACGGTATGTCTGAAGCAGTGGAGAGCAGCTTCTTCTGCACTTTGAGCTCCATGAAAAGTCATCATTTTACAAGACGCTGAGCAAGCGCAGAGTTTTTAATGTGAAACAGACCGACACTGAGTCAGTTTCTTCATCTGCTAAGTTTAAGTTGTCTGATACAACAGTGCTCTCCTTCATTACAGCTGATGGCTGCTCTGCTCATTAATTTTAGCCTCTGAGTTACAGCATAGGAAGTTCGCAATATATTTCATGTTTATCTCACAAAGATTATTATTTAGACCTTGAATTCAAAGCTGGCAACAGCTGTCTTTTGTGAGGATGAAAATTTTCTGTCAACATCACATTATTAACTTACATTTAGAAAATTCATTTTTGACACTGTGGATCATTTCTGACTTGTAGATGATAAGAATCAAAACTCTTATGTGAAGTGGGGTGTTTTTTCCATTCACCATGACTCATAATACAAGAGCTACAATGCACCGAGTGGGAGATATTAAAAATGGACTGAATAGGACAAAATTGTGCCTCATTATGAGACTCTACCTGGAGCACAGACATTAAAAGTGCATACGGTGTAACTCCATAAAACACATAAATCACTCTGGCACAATAAAAGTAAAACCTCAATAAAAGACATGCTTGCAGGTTTATAAGGCTGCTGAAAGCAAAGCAGGTTCATAATACATAGACTGAGGCTAAAAAGCTGCAATTGATTTCAAGTGTTGACAGAATTTGAGCTCTAAATTGAATTTTGTGTCCAACTTTTTACTACTTGCTACTTGCTGGGTTTCATTCTAGTGCAGCTCTGACAGAGGATGTGGACTGATGAAGAACAGCTCTTTGTGAACCGATGCAGTTGATCTTATGTTGGCAAACTGTCCGAGCACAGAAGTCATTGGGAAGGAGGTGTACTTTCTTTGAAATGATTGAACTGCAGTGAAAGAAGCAGTAAAATATAAACCTGGAAGAACACTGACGGAACCAGGGGAGCCATTGTCAGCCATATTGCCTCTGGGACAGGCTGTCTGTACTTGAAACCTTGTGAGGGACACAAAGCCCATGCCAGAGATGCGCGACAATGACAGGATTTGATGAACTCTTTAGATATACTTTATTCCAGTAAGACATAATGATGCTTTCAGTAGCATATCACTTCTGCAGACAACAAACTATCATACCAATGACACTGAAGAAAGTCCAAAGGTGAAGGAAAAGTGAGCCAAGTTCATGAGCAGAAACCCAAAGCCAAGTTCTTCAACTATACACACATGCAACATTTGTAGGTCACCGCATGATGCATCCAAATTATTATTATTGCACATGGAGTTTTTGCAAAGGCTATATAATAATAATAATAATACATTTTATTTGAAAGCGCCTTTCAGGACACCCAAGGTCACTGTACAGAAGATATAAAA
>JAQMCX010000047.1:3958172-3971538 GCA_029814765.1 Acanthurus leucopareius
AGGAGCGGCTGCATCAGGGCCAAAATAACCCAGTTTTAAATTGATCTCTTATCGGCCGTCGGATTAAAAAAAAAGGCTGATGCCGATATGTGTCAAAATGTCGAATATCGGTGCCGATAATCGGCCTGGCTGATAATCGGTCTATCCCTAATGCAAACACACATCAGTCAGACTAATGTCCTTGCCTTGCTTACTTAAGTATGCCTTATAATGCAGTTTGAATAGAATCATCATCTTCTCTATATTAAAGTATTAAATACTGCGCTTAGATTTTCACATTTTCATACTTCAGGTTAAATCCCAAATATTTTGGCCTAAATTTCTGTCCATCTTTGGCTTTCAACAGACTTCAGTGATGAATTTTATTTTGTTGGGAAGCTTTTGTTGCACCTACAGTAATGCAACAAGTTGCTGTCAGCCAGCCTCTCCTCTGCTCCCTGCTGTGTATGTGTGGACTGTGTAGGAGATGACCACGCATGCAGTGAAACACAGAGAGAGGAGAGAAGAGAAAGTACTGAGACTGTTAATGACAGCAAAGTAAAGACTCTCATGCTGAGCTGAAATGAAAAGAGTGTGCAAAGTAAACAGCATGCATAAAATATTTGGTTGTTTTCTTCTCACAGGTTTTTCTTACTCTGATAGAATTGGGTCTTATGGTATATTTACAGTTTATTTATGGACAGGAAATTTAAACACTGAAACCTTACACAGCTTTCTCTGCTTAGTTCTGCATTGGATGCAGCAATTGAAAAGGCAGTAAAAGCCTTTTTCTCACTTTTGTATATGACTCTAAAGAAACATCTGTTTGTTTCCATTTGATATAAGGATGATTCAGTCGTCCAAACAAAAAGGCTCAGGTAAAAGACTGAGATCAGAATGATATTATCTGACTGCATTGCCCACAGAAACCCAGTATTCAATTAGGATAAGATATAAATCGATAAGGATTTCCCCTTCTTTTAATCGCTTATTATACTATACAGACCCTGTTTGGTTGTTATGTTTGTCTTTAGTTTGACAGCACAAAGACTGGAAGAGAATAGAGAAGGAAAGAGGAAAGCATGAAGTTAACAAGTTCACTGTTGCAATTTGGTTGATGCAAGCCCAAGAGTACTTATTTATACTGCTTCTCATCCATCTAAAGTTGGGCTTGTTAACTGGTTGACTTTCACTATAGTTTTATAACATTATAAAAGTTTATTGGTCTAAGCTTCAGACTTATTTTACTTATTTTGTAGGAAATGTTGGTTCCTGGTTCTATTGGCTCTATTCAAAGTTAGTTGCATGTGTTGACTTTGAATGTTGACAAAGCTGAGAGTTGTCACCACATCAAGCCTAAACTGATCCAAAACTGCTGATGAGAATGCTGGGGTACTACATAGTATACTGTACAAATAAATACCACAGGCCTGCAGTAGCCCTGATGTATCTGACAGTTCAGTGAGACAAAGGAGGACAAGTTTCATAACTAGGAAATAAAGAAAGTGGAAACAAAATTGTGCAAGAACAAAACGACAATACTGACCGACTACAGAATAATTTGCACGTACTTTAGCTAAATTTAAAATTGTAACCCTAACCTACTGGTTAACACGAGTTATTTGGTACATTTTTAAACCCAATATTTTATTATCTGAACTTTTATACATAAGTGGCTTTGAAAAATAGCTACATTTGAACGTTCTGTGTTTGTTGTTTGACCAGAAGAGATACTGTGTGTGTGTGCGTGTGTTTACACATTGGTTTGTATGTGTGTATGTGTTTGTGAGTAAGTGTTGTTTGTGATAAGTCCAGCTAAATGGGCAGGAGGCACACAGTCACACATGGCAGCCTGCCGTCAGAAGGAGGTGTGTGTTCGTCACACTTTCCTCTCTGGCAGCCATTGCCAGAAGACACAGAATTTCTCACCAACACAAATAAGCCCTATTTAGTATTCCTTGTGAGAAACAGCAAAGACAGTTTATATACACTGCGTACACATACCTGTCAGTGATGCAGCCTCACTTTCAGAGAATGATTTTGTAAGCATCTTTTCTGCAACGATCAGTCAAGGGTGAAAAGATGAAATTGCAATAATTAATTGCAATGCTGCGCTACTTAATTCAGGTGATAAATAGCTTTTTTCCCCTACCCTTCTGCTTTGAGGTGAATATACTGAAATAGACTTTGCTGGAAATTGTGGTCCTTACCAATTTCATGTAACAACAGAGTAAAGACCAGAAAAGTCTGTTTACAATTTCCAGGAATGTCAGCACCTGGTAAAGTCATTGCCAGCCCAGTGGAGCTGCAATTACATGGCAAAATGTTCCTTCCTGCACCTTCAATTACATTAAAGAGCAAAAGTAAGTAAAATGTCAGCACTGTATGTCGAATATTTTGACACTTTTTTGCTAAAAACCACCTCTTATTGTAACAAATATGTAAAATGGTTCAAGTAATCTACAAATAATTACAAGTAAATCCATTAAATAAATTAATTACTTAAATGGAAAAGATGTGTATTTATAAATAATGTGATACAAAAATCTTGTTAAGGAGTCTTTTACAATGTTCAGAGAGGAACATCCTCTTCTTATGTGGTTTACAACTTATAGAAGAATTGTGCCTGCCTTTGCAAGACAAGTTCGTTTTATATTTTTTAATACCTGCTACATGCAACGACATGAATGACATGATGGCTTCAGCAGGCAAAACAGTAAAGAAATAGTTAAAAGGTTGTACAGAATTTGTCAGAATTTCCCATCAACTTTTGGTTTCTGTTTTGTTTTTTGGTTACCTTCTGGTTGCATCTACTCCTTTTCTCGCACTGAGCCATTAAAGTGGACATACAGTATTTGTTTCTGAAAATTTGAGAGTCAAGCTGATGCATTCATGGACGGAGCTGCTGAATTGTTGGGTCTCTGGGGCTTTTACTTTTTCCCTTTGAGCCTTTTTTTCCTCAGTCGTCCCCCCCCCCCAAACTCTGTAAAAAGTATTACTTCCAAATTGCAAACTGTATGGGCTTTTTTCACACAGCACAGTTGTTTACTCACTTGAAACTTACCTTGACCTCCTGAACAACTGTTTAAAAATCATGAAAGCCCTGCAGCCAAATCATTGCTTTACAAATAGGTAACAATCTGTGGCAGTTTGGAAGAGGTTTAACAAAACAAAAGATTTGTTGTTTTTAGCTTTCTTTGGTTTTGGCTATTCTCCCAATCTGTAATAACAGCATATGGACCAAGCTGACAGTTGATATGTGAAGATAACAAGTAAGATGTTTAATAAACACTAGCAGTCTGACAATTTGTCGAAGGCCATCAAATGTATTTGGAAGAGAAAATGAAAAACGGTAAACAATAAAACACTTCTATTCTCCCACCAAACACAAAGCCAGGTTCTATTCTGAGATTTAACACTTTAAAGTTTCTTTGCCACTTACTGAATTAGATTCACTGAAGAATGTTTATCGGTAACTTTTCGACATGCACATGAACTTCTCTTTAAATTAGCATTATTTAGATCTGCTGTACTGCACTGAGTCAAGAATCAGGTTGAAAAGACCTTTTTTATATTCCCATTTTGACACAGAATTGCTTTTATTTGGAGTAACCATATTTCTAAGATAACACTCATTGATCCTGTATTGATACCAATTATTATTTTAAATTTCTGAGAAATGAGTCTGACACATTTAGACTAGAAGTTGTTGTTGTTACTTTTGCCCATTGATGTTGAGAAAAAAAGAAACACAGGCATTGTGGGATACAGAGAAAGAAATGCATTATAACACATATTGAAAATATATCTTTTAACTCAGCACGTGAAAAACAGCTTTCCTGCTGTTACCAATCTGAGTTTTGGCTGCTGACTCAATGACAGCATTTCAGTCGAGTGAACCTCATGGCATGTCCCTGTTGTTTGAACTGCAAGTTAAACAGTCTGTTTTCCAGCTGCCCCACTGTCACTTTCATACTTATTCTCCACTACTTCAAAAGAAAACAGGTTACTTTAAAAACTGGTTTGCTTGTTACTCACATTCACTTCTTTATAAACAGCAAGCATCACTAGAAGAAAACACCAGGAATTGAGTTTTATTACAGGTGTGTGTGCTGCATGCTAAGTTAATCACAAGGCCAGATTGCCTCCTAAGACGCCATGTAACTGGTTGTAAAAAAGCAAAGTAGCATTTCATTTCAAAGTGATTTTTCTTTTTTTTTTTGAAGGAGTCCCAGGCGGTACTCATTCCACATAAAATGCAGAAAGGGGGCAATACTGCATCACCTCCAGCAAATCTCAAGGAGAACAAACCAGGCAAAACCCATCGTCGCTGATCTGTTTTAACCAAATATTCTCTGTCAGCAACTTGAGTGTTGTTCACTTCCCTGCCTGTTTGTAATGCTTACCAAGGTTGTCAGCAACTAATCTTAAAGATAAAGTTGTCGGAGCGTAAGATTATCTGTGTGTGTGTGTGTGTGTGTGTATGTAGAGGGGCTAAACCCTTTTTCCAACAAGCTGCCAAGTTAAGCGTATCTCTGCTCTCTGTGGTTTCTACTCCTCATTTCTTTTTACTCAGCCTTCGCTCTGCTTGACCGTTGGCCATTCTGGGACCGAGCTCTTCCTCTCTTTCTGTCTGTCTCTCTCTCCTTCTGTCTCTGTCTCTCTTGAGGAGCTTATTGCCTCATCCAGATGTACCAAGACCATCATGTCTCTCTCTTCCCCTCTGTCTCTTTTTTTATAATGCTGCTCTACCTCCTCTGTGTTTGCCTCTCTTTCTTCCAGGTCTCTGTGGGTGGTTGAGAGGAGGTCCTACCTATCTGGCAACACCTGAAGCTACGTCATCTACATCAACATCCACACTCCTCACTTATGTTCTACGGTCTACAATCTATACATGAACACATTTTTGTGTATATATTGATTTTTTTATCTTTAATTATGTGCGTCCATCCTTCTTTTTGCTCTTCCTGAGGTTTCTTCCCTTCTATCCATGTTGTATTTAAATTTTTGTTCTTATCCGAGTTAAGGGTCCAATGATAGAGGGTGTCGTATGCTTAACAGACTGTAAAGCCCCCTGAGGCTAATTGTTGTTGTTTGTGATTCTGCAATATAAAAATAAAATGGACTTGATTTAATGGCAGAAATGGTAGCCATAACTACCAGGAATTATGTTGACAACAAAAAAATGTTGTTCCTTTTTTAGTGATGATGATCAACATGATCAAACAAGTGAGAATCATAAAGTAGCAAGCACCGTACCTGGCAGCTATTCACTAAAATGCCCAATTTGTTCTGCTGTCCTCTTTTTGCCTCTTGTTGCTAATTGTGCCTACATCTCCTGCACACACTGCAATTAAGCGAGTCAGAGGCTGAGGGTTGGTGATAATGGAAATTTATTCCACCCAGCAAATTGAGAATTACAAGAAAGTACACTGTGCTCAAACGAGACAAAATAAAAATGGACATCAGCATTTAAGATGTGAGTGCACAATCACTCGAAGGTCTGGATCTTTCGCTCTAGTGATCTACTGCTAATGCCTACACTCAGACTGTCAACTTAGTCCTCTTTACACCTGTTAGAACAGAAGAAGACAACTTCTTGTCCTTCCCCTATACGGACACATTTGTTCAATTTACTATTCTCTAAAACCATGAAGTAAGGTGACACATGTTTCCACCACGAAGACGGGTTATTCTAAAGCATCACAAATTCAGAGTTCACTCATAGGCACTTGTGCATAAATCTGTATGAATGTGCAGAGTCATAAACAGATGCACAAACATGAACAGGGATTAACCCATTTTATACTCAGAAACAGTGATATCCATTCATGCATATCACTCAAAATGGCTCAGACATGCACATAGACGTGTGCAACCTTCAAACTAACTTTCTGACTGTTGCACATAAGCATAAATAGATGATAATCCACACCGAAATACATACACACACACTGCACACGTGCGCACAAGTCAGCTCATTTCTCAGCAAACGACGACCGTGGAAGGTGTCACAGATGTCAGCACTGACTGTTACGCCCCAGGGGATTCTGGGAAACGAGAGAGATGAATAAAAAAAAAATTGAGGGGAGCCTGCCTTTTGCAGAGGGGAGAAAGATGTGAGTACAAGCCAAGGAGTAGAAGGTGGAGATGAAGGCAAGGGAGGAACAATCACTTCTCTGACATCTCTAAATGTGCACTTGATGATGCATACCTAAACAGGCCTGAAATGGTCTGCAGGGAGAGAGGAGGAGAGGTGAATGAGAAAACAGGGGAGGTAGGGGGATACAGGGAAGAGGTAGAGACTATATTAATGAAGAAAAATTGGAGGGAAGGAGATATAGGAGGAACTAAGGTGGAGAGGTTGTTACGTCCGTCTATTTTGGCCTTAAACAGCAGCTGGTCCTCTAAGGACTGAGCTCTAAGTGAAGCGGTCAGCCTTGCAGGTCGTTCTTAGGTCTTCAGGGAATGAGGGGAGTGTCAGAGAGAGTGGAGGTGACAGGAGGTGAATACTGATGGAGGAGGTGAAGGAGCAGCCAGAGATTGTCCATTGGACCCCTGAGTGCGCTCACCCTCACCACAGCCTCCAAAGCTTTCGGTTACTCTGAGATAAACTTTGTCTCAGTCTATTTTTCCAGAGATAATCTTTTAGACTCTTGGTTCATCCTTAATAGAAAAACAGGTAGGTGGAGGTATGGGATGATGTAATAGAATTACTCATCAGAGTAATTAAAAACATACCTACATAAGGAGGGTAAATTATGCAATTAAATTAAGCAATATGCATTAGCTCCTTAAATGAGGTTGCTGCACATCATCAGCTTTCTTTCATCAACAAGTAAAAACACATTTTTATTGAGGGATGAAGGACGCAATAATGTACTTCTGTTAAATACCCAATGATATGTAAAGCAGCTGATTGGAGAAGCCATGAAGTTGTTTGACCTCGATGGATCATCGATGCATCAGAAAGTAAGTGCAAGCATTGGCATCCGCCTACACGCACCCACACACAAGTTCCATCTCTGAAAAGCAGAAAATAAAACTCAACTGCATCTTAAAACATTTTCTATGACCCTGAAAGGAATAAGTGGGATGCAGATCTGCTGTCAAGATCCTAAGTGGTACAAGACATAACTCCTTTTCAAACATGCACCTGACTATGTAAATATGATGGCAATTTGACACCTGAGCCTCATTTCTGTGTGACCCCTCGAGTGACTCTGCAAAAACCTGAGACAGCATTCTTACAAGGTCAGACCATGACATTTACATAACACCTCCAACGCAGCACGAATCGTAATTGAATGCCGTCACTTCACTGTAAAGGATACTGCATGCTGCAGGATAAATCAGCAGAGAAATTTTATGGTCATGTCATATTTGAAAATGTCATCACAATACAAAACAGTTACCAACAACAGGATTCTTCTGATGTTAAATCAATTTGGGGAGTGTGTTGTTATTCTGGCTGTACTGCCTCTGTTCAGGCCACTGTGATGTTTCTTAATACACTGTGCACAATCACATACAAAATAATGCAGCTAAACTTGAAAACATGAAGAAATACTGTTCTTAAAGCTGGTAAGTTAAAGGTTACTAAATGAAACACAGTTCAGTTTCTCAAAACTTGGGCAATTCTGTTTGACTGTGACAAAAAATGTGAGTAAATCCACCTCAGGTCAGTTCACCCAATCTTACTTGATGGTTCACGATATGATGAACAGTCCTTTATGGTCATGCTTTACGGACTCCTAGATTTTACCATAGTGGCGCAACCCTGATGCAATTTTATGTCTTTCAGTCGACATTACTTACACTCCCTCTCCATTACCACAGTTTTAAGTAAATATCAACCCTGTACATATACGACACAGTGTTTAACTGACCTCTGTTTAAGAACTCTGCTGTAATTAATGGTAAAATGCTACTTAAAGCACCTTTAAGCTACATTAAGGTCCAGTTTTTTATATTTTGATAAATAAATGAAGTCTTTATGATGTTCCTGAGATTTGATCATAACCTTAATGGATGCAGCTAAAATTACCATACAAGGCTGCATATTCTGATAAACTGATGGGCAAGATTCAGCCACAGCAACAATAATGAGAAAAATAAGAAGTTCACATTGTTGAGCCTCCTGTCCTGCCTTTAGACACCATCTGACAAAAGCACAATAAGTTTAGCAGAGTCAGCAATGGGGGATCCAAAACAATTGGAAACTGTGAATAAAGCCTCTCAGCCATCAGTGTGTCATCAGAGCGGCATTGTTCTGCGACAGAGATAAAGAAGCACTGCTTGACATCTAGTTAGACATTTAGAATCAGAATCAGAATCAGAATCAGAATCATTTTAAAAAAACATCTTTCTAAAGAAAAGTGGTTCATGATGGGAGGTGTCAAATAGATATTAGATGAAAGAATATTAAAGCCTGCAGAACATGATGTTACACAGTTTACTGCAGGCCTGGATTTTTGCTTAAGTGAAGTACATAGAATTATATGAGCACTGAAATGGGTGCTGTGTCACAAGTAAAAATACTTTATCAGAGACTTAAGTAAAAGTTCTAATGTGACAGCAACAAAAATATAATAATTGTTTTTTAAACTGAATAACAAAAGTAGTACTTTAAAAGTACATACTGAGTGATTATTTTAAAGTTTAGTTATTTAACTCCACAATCTTTTTCTAAAGCTTTAATGAAAAAAAGAGTATTGATATAAAAAGTTTAATATATAAAAGTAGTTGAGCAAAAGTTTAAGATGGCAAAAAAAATACAGTGTCTGAGTGTGTTATTTTCCATCAGTGGTCAGTTGCAGCAGAAGATGAGGGTGGACAGAGACCTGCGCAGACCCCGAGGCAGCTGAGAAGTTTCCTAGCAACTGAACATTGAAACTCACACTGCTGAAACTGACAATAAACATCTTAAAACTTACAAAACAAAATAAAATGATAATTATAATATGGGGATATAAATATTCATGTTCCATTAAGTTTGTTTATTTTAAATAATGTCTCTGTCATTCAGACACTAATGGTCATGTCAGCACATAGACATTTCACAAAGGAGCTCTAAATTCAATTCTAAAGGATAATAGATGAAGCCGGCCTGGAAAGGAAATTTATGCAGATGAGCGAAAAAAGATGAATGGTATAAATAATGTTGAAATGTTAAAAGTAGCATAGAGACTTTTGTACGTGTTTCTCTCTGAGAAAAAGGTTAAAAACAGCATAATTGGTACTTACATCAGGCCGTTTGTTTCACACCTTTTCTCAGAAGTCAACATTTCAAAAGCTTTTTTTTTTATCAGTCATTAACAATGACTGTGGAAGCAACTAATAAACATGGGTGCAAGTTGATTTTTTTGAAATAATACATTACAGCATCCTAGCAAAATCGTGTTTATTTTTTAACATTATTTTACCCAAGTTGAACATGCAATTTTTTTCTTTACCATTATTTATGTTTCTTGTAGTAGATGGTTGTTAATGTATCCTTTGTATATTACAGGCCTTCAGTAGGGTAAAACAGCCAATTGCTCTCTGTTTTAAAAAATTATTTTATTAATGTAATATGTAGAGATTTTATGACATTGCTTCGAATCCACCACAGCTCGAATGCATCCCCTGACCTAAAATAACCTGTTAACTGTATACACTTTTTGATACAATCTGTACCTATTTCATTAATTCTCCCTGCCCGAGTGACAACTTGTTTGGGTCCCACTTGTTTCACATTTGAGAAATTGATCCAAACCTTTAATGTGACAATTTAATGCTTGGATGGCTGCAGATTTGAACCAAAGTTTGGCTGAATGAGGTGCAGCATTACCCTAAGTTTTCTGAGGCTTTTCTCAGGAAATGAGGAGAAAACCTTCAGGAGTACTGTAGGTTTAGCAGAGGTTGTGTATCTGAACATATATATCAAAAGCCCTGAGGCTCATGTGGGGGCAGGGAACAAAATCCTGACTCAAACTGCACAACTAAAATAGCTCACCACAAGGTCATGGTGCGAATAACCTGATGTGTTGTGGACAGTTTTGAGGCACTGAGTAAATACTTGTGTTGGAGTCCTTGTCCTCCTTTATGGGGTACAATGAGAGTGACAGCCAGGGCTTAAGTCTGGGTGAGGAGGTTTGCAGCACATCTGACCTTGCTGATACTTTAAGACTTCTTTAAAAACAGGGTAAACATCAGCATTGGATGTTTAGATTTATGCCATCTGAGGAGAATGAAAGCAATATGGTTTAGTTTATAATAAGACAAGGTATAATTTTTTTTATTCAGAGGAAAAAGTAGAAAAGAAAGAAGACGGAAGAAACTGGATAAATATAAAAAATTCAAATGTAAAATATTAAGGAACAAAGAAAAAAAAAGGAATAACTGGAATAAACCAGGTTTGTGACCCAGAACACCAAGCAGTCAGATTTGCTTATGAGAAAACTTAGCAAGTAAAAAGGAAAGTTCTCTGATTGAAACTGAGTGGGGAGAAATGAAAAAGGAAGCAGGTAAAAACTAAACAAAATGAGGACATACCAAGACCTATGAGATCAGCTGGATGACCTGCGAGGCTTGACGGAGGACATGATTGTGGCCTCCACAATGAGGCTGGTAGGATGACAGTGCAAGCTGAGGAGTGATTATCAGCACCCTGCCAGCACAGCAGACAGTGAGGGGAGAGCTGGACATCTCTTTAACACAGTGAGCAGCTGCAGAGGGACGCAGGGCGTCAAGTTGAGCTTTCGTCAGACGTGCGTTTTATCATGTAAATGCGTTCGCAATTTTACATCATGTCTTTCTCCCTTAAGTCATTACAGTAGTCTTACTGGTGACATTTCTGTGACACTTCCTACAGGTCTGAATTTGAGACTGTGAACTCTTAGCTCTGAGTTAATTAGTCGTGTATCATGCTACACATTCCCTCCCTATCAGGGCCTGAACTCCATTTTTGCTCTTGTCTAATTATCCTCTTATATATTCAGGTCTCTTTTGATTGAAAATGAATGAATGTATGCTGAGCAGGTAGGTTTTTATTTGGTCTGTTTACTCTTTTTATATCCTTTGTACAATATATTAACCATATTTTATATTATATCCTTTCCCCCTTTTTACAAACCTGTTACTCAACTATCCTGTTTTGAATTTTTCCCAGCTCTTGCAGTGATGAAAGCCAGGCGATTTGTTAATTTTCTGTTTTGTTTTGAAAAGGAATCAAGCTCATTTGAGCTCATTTCTATCCTGTTTCCTTCTTTTTGAAAAAAATAAACAATGATTAAGCTGTCTTTCTGTTCTTTTTTAAAAACCATTCTGCCCACAAATTCACAAAGCTGTCCCTGCATTTCCGTCTGCAAAATTCGATGAGTCCTGTTTCAAAAATTTCCTCAACTAAAATCTAAAACATTATAATAGCGAACTTGCATTATGATTTCATGCCATGTAATATATTTTATTTTCTGTGCTCTTAGTTCAAATTTTAATAAGTATGTTTTATTAGATAATATAATGCTGTGTGCATTGTTGCCTCAGCGCAAGGATTTGGAAAATGCCTGTATGTATTTTTAAGTATGATACGTTGATGTGTTCTGTTAAAACACACATGTATTGCATGAACATGCAAAAAGATGTTCATATCTATTTTTTAAAAAACACAAAGTGTAAACTTCTGTGCTGCCTCGTGACCTCGGAGAGGATGCAGAGCTTTAGCAGATTAACAGGTGAGCTTCATTTTGAATCTTTTTTTGCTAACATCCCTTCCCATATATCCCCTACTGGTGACAGCCAAGAATTCTTACAGATATTCACTCACACTCAGAAATTCTTCAACTTTTTAACTTTTTCATGCTCTACTGAAAAAAGAAAGTATGATGAAGGGTGTTAACTCTTTTCCTCCGGCCGTCTGGGTGGAAGGAAAAGCTGCGACTCTGTCTTCATTGCAAAAAGACTGCGCTCTGTGTCTGAGCTCCTGCCAGGGACTCTGAAATATTCATGGTATAAATATTGCAAGGCTCTGTGTCTAATAAAAGCACTGGTCTTTATTAACGAGGTGACTGAGGGATCCATTGATCAAGCTTTCTGTTTTATGTCATGAAGATTTTCTTCTCCACTACTTCTCTCTTTGTCTCCCATTCCTTCCCTTTGTACGACTCTCTCTCTTACACTGGATGACCCTCTCTTTAATGCACATATTTAGTGGCTCTCGTACAAGCATTCTCTCTAAAGACACACTTGCTGCTTTGCATGCTGCCTCTCTCTGAGCTCTTAGCGGATGACCCTCTTTTTTTAGTCTCTCTCTCGATCTTTTCATGTTTCCCCTGCCGCTCCGCGTTTCCTCTTGGATGCTTCGGAAGCAGCACTGGTCTGGTTTTACTGGCAGTCCAATTAGCCAGCCTGTCTGAGGGAGAGCTGGAAGTTTTAGAGGAGCACTTAACATCACAGTTCAGTGACAGGGAGAGAACGGATGAGTTTGCTGTTCAGCATGTCTGTAAGCTCATTTTACTGCTGTGAAATCACAAATCAAAGGGAAGCTGAACTTTGACCCTCTACTTGGTGAACATCACAAGGCCTGTCCTACAAAGTGCGGTGCAGGACTGAGACTGTGACTGCATCACTTCCTTTTTTGTTTTACTTTTGGCCTTTTTTGAATTCTGCATAACAAAAAAAGCACTATATGTTCTACTTATTTGACGGTGAGTTTTTGCCGTGTGTGAAGCAGTGTTTGTCAGTGCTTCAGCAAGTCCCACAATACTGCAAAATACCATAACAAAGGCAGATACACTGATACCTCATAAGTCAAATACTCTGTTTAATCATAGAGGTCCATTAATCACCATTTTTATATTTACAAAGGTCATCTAATCATTGCTGGCTGTAGTTGTCACTCACAAACGGAGATGTTTAAGGCAAGGCTGCAGAAACATAAGTGGTGCAAGGTGAACTGAATTATTAAAGTGCAGAGAAAAGACTCTTTTGAAACGTTTGTTTTGCTTTCAGATAGTGAAGCTCTTTGTAGTGCTCCACTTTGTAGTTTTTTTACCTATTATACTGTGAACATATTTTAAGTGAAACGAAGTACACAGAGACAGAAAGCACACTGGCAACACTTTAAAAAATGAAGTCAATTGCTTTAGATGTGGCGACCTGCATTATACAGTATTACTAAAGCAGTGGTGGAAAGTCGGTCAGTAAGCACTGTACTTACTTATCATTCTGAGGTTGTCTGAAGCATTTACATTCTATTGCCATCTGCTGCTTTATGCAGATATGTCACTGCATTTCAGAATCAGAATCAGAAATACTTTATTGATCCCCTTGGGGAAATTGCCTTTTGTTACAGATGCTCCCATTCAGAAGTCTTAAAGAAGTAGGAAGTATAAATATATCAATAAAA
>JAQMCX010000047.1:3973565-3991351 GCA_029814765.1 Acanthurus leucopareius
TTGAGTCAAATGTTTAGAAAATCGTTTCACACACAGAAAAAAAGGCAAAAATATATCACCATGCCGGTAGGGGTCGGTTGGCCCTGCCAACGTGTGTCCCTTATTTATTTGGCAACCCTAGTTGCAGGGAACAAGACTGTAACCTGCTACAATTGCTAAATTGCTAACCTATATGCTAAACAGATGGGTAATATTACACCCAGGGAAGATTAGGTGCTGTAATATTTCACTTTTTAAGGCAAAAATAAGAATTTAAGTTGTTGTCAGTCAAATAAACTTGCTGTGCATATATAATCAGTGTGTATTTGGCATTGCTGTAACAGTTAAATGTAGAAAAACTTAAAATTTGAAATGTTCAACTGTCTTATGTCTGCTTAAAGAGGTGATTAGCAGTGTTGCAACATAAGATTGAAATGCAGGCAGACAATATTTCACAGAAACAGCCCAATGGTAAGAGCAGCATGACAGTTGTGTGGTTAACTGCTCACATCTCAATTGACGGATGTAAAATGTTCAATATCCCAAGAGTGTAATGTTCTTTTCAGCACACAGAACATAATTACACCCAGTGATTTATGAGCATGCAGGCTCTGTTTATTATACACGTTTGCTTCTCAGATAGGTTTAAAGCTACAACTATACTGTGTTCAAACAAAGCTTTGGCACTTGAAATCATCTCAGACCAGTTCACAAACATGGACATCCAAGCATACAGATGGGCTTCTGAGCCAGTGGGGCCTCTGCTGTTTGGTTTTTACATAACTGCAGTAAATACACCTGCAGCATGGCAAACCTCAGCTGACCAATTTCTGGAAAATCAGTTTTATTGTTAGTGCAGGGAATAAACTAGGTGCTGATGTTGTATAGAATTTTTCTAATCAATAAGCATGTACAGAGCCATACAGAGTGGTAGCTTTCTGAGGCAGCTGCACAGTCATAGTTACAATCAGGTTTGATAGAAAGCAGAGTTAGAGATTGCATCTTTAGCCAGAAAATCAGCATATAAATCTCTGCTCTGCTCTATTGTTTAGTCAGGGAATTATTTTAAACGTTGCATCTCTTACAGACTGTTCTCTTTCTGTCTGCACAGGTGGAAGTTTTAGAGTTCAGCTGCATTCAAAGACCAACCGGAGCCTTTAAATAACAATCACTGTTCCTTAGAGGTGACTTGAAGCAAAAAACTCTTCAAACAATCAGAAATGCATTAGATATTATTTTTTATACTAAAATTAAAACAAAATAGGACCTATATGGTACTATTTGTGAAGTATGTCAGACAAGATGTTATTCATTTATTTTTAAATGACAAAGTTTGCAGAAATGTACTTGTTTAAAACAAATGAAATAATTTCCTTGTAAATTGTCTGCTGGTTTGCATAGTAATTACTGAAAATGATTAATATTGTTACAGGGCGTATTTGAGTGCACACTAGATGTGCACTAAGTAAAATTCATACTGCAATGAAAAAAACAAGCTTTTTCGCTAGGACCTTATTCTGGCCAGGCTCTCTGCCAGGTGGTTGAATCTATGAAGGGGTTAGGACATCCTCATGATAATGACAAGGATGAACAACAAGTCAGTCACATTATCCAGCAGCTGCAAGAGGCTGTGCAGCTGGCTCCATTTAGGCTTGCTTAGCTCAACACTAAATCATATATTATATTGTAACATTCATTTACAAATGATTAATGTTGTGAGCTTTCGAATAGCAACTGCAGAGAGAGCGCAGAGTCCAGCCCCCTCTCCATTACCCACTGCAGTTTCTCTCTCTATTTTTTTTTTTTTTTTTTTAACTGGCTCGTCTGGGATTTTCTGTCCGTATTCAAACCAAATCAGTATCCACATGAACTACTGCAATGTCAGAAAGGAGTCATACTTGATGTAGTGGGGTGGTTATTTGGCTCTATAGTAATAATAATACACAAGATTTAAAATAGAGATTCCTTCATTATCATTTTCAAACATAAGGTTGAATAATAACATGTAGGTTTGAGTCCCTTTGAGGTACCACTAAAAAAACGAAATTTATATAAACTGATTATTAAAAAATAGAAACTAAAAATTGATTGCACAGTTGCATATGTTTTATTAACTATTTAACTTTCGAAGAGGTCTAGATTGGTATCATTGTTACCACGAAGCACAGACCAAAGAAACTATCTATCAGGAACATCAAGTTGTCACGTTCTTACGGGCAACCTGTTTGCTTCAGCAGGCGCAGAGCATCATAATCGTCTCCTTGCAGTTCCTAGAGTCAGAGTTTTGGTCTCTACAAACCTCTGACAAAAATAGGCTTAATGAAAATTAGGTTAGATTTCAGGTTTGTCTATGAAAGTCAAACCTTAAAGTCTCAACAAACAGCTGTCCAAATGTCTGTAGTTCCTATTGTGACTGTTGTCAGTGCTTATAAAAATTGCAATTTTAAATATGTTTAAAAGCTTTAAAAATGAAAAAAAAGGGAAAAAGACAATCTGTTTCCTACAGTTGATGGATTTCTGCACAAAAAGCGTTATAGGCCTATCTGCCAGAAATACAGCAGTGTTTACAAGCTTTCTGCATTTCTGAGAGAGGTGATGTCACACACATCTGTGTTCCAATCAATCAAACCTGATCAAACCTCAACCACACGCGTTTGTGCTCATATGTGTTAAATTCTTTCTAAAAAAATCCCTAAATATGGTCTCTTAGATTTTGTTTTTCATTTAGTCATGAATATGTAATGCTTTAGAGAAATATTTATTTGAAGCCAAAGTTTAACATTATTCCACAAGGACAGTTGAAAAATTTGTCATTTTCTGTTACTTAGACGATTGGCAATGAGCTGACGTGATACTTGGATGCCACTTTTAGTGCAGTAGCATCATTTCCATTTAAATGCCAGCACCTCATCTACCTCATTTACTGCTTCACTCAGATGTTTATTCCACTTCTCACTGTTATAGATCCATAAGTTCAAATGTACTCATAGATTTAGTCACCTTTACTCAAGTTGCAAAAGATAACTTAACTTTTCCATTTTGATCTGTATTAAACTTTTACATCTAACATCACTTCATGACAGTAGGGCTCAATTTTTTAAAAAAATATAGTACTTCAACTAGGGACAATGAATGGGGAAAAAGACATAGTGAAAGACTGACAGACAGAAGAACAAGAGGGAACAATACGGCATTTGAGGGGGCCCAATCGTGTTTCCCGAAACCTTGATAAAGTGCAAAGCTTGGCGTTTCGATATGGCCATTAATTAGCTCTCCCTCCCTAGTGGGGTCTGCCTGATCGAGCGTCTAATGGTTTGCTTTAAAGTGCTGAATGAACAAATGTGTGTGTGCGTGTGTCTCAAAGTGCTTTGTTTGTTTTTTGATTGACTAATTTCTTAATGTGTGTGTGTGCTGATGAGAGTGTCTGTGTGTATGTGTTGGTTTGGGTGCGCGTGTGTGTGTTGAGTCTGTTCTTTGCTTGTGTCAGCATTTCTCAGCACTTGACTAAGGTTGTTTCTCTGAGTTTATGATGGCAGGATATTGCTGCAGTATACCTTGAGAGGAATAACCCTATGTTTTCATTTCACTGTTTGGAGTCGAATTAGTTATGAATTTTCAGGGATGGGGGTCAGGTGTGGCTCGCTATTCCAAGCATTAGCACCTCTGGTTACTTAGGTCAGGATCTGAGCCATAAATAGTGCTAAAACACAGCTGTTGAAGTGAATATCTTTTTGCATTTGATCCATGTTTTTACTGATTAAAAAACTGTCCGAAAGCTTTTGTATTATTTTCCCTAATTGCACCAACAACTTTCAAAACTGATCCACGACTCTTTGGTTTTGTTCCATAAGCTTGCAGTTTTCTGCAATGAGATCATCTGAAGTTTTTCAGGCATCCTCCTCATGCACTCTGAGCAACTTTAAAGATGTCAAGGCATATAAACTTTAGTCAGGTCCATTAATCATCAAATAAAACTTACTTTCATCTCAAAGGGATTATTAAAGGGATTTATCTTATCATGTTAATGACCAGAACATTGCTGTGCCTATAGTACGTGCAGCAGTGGCTCACGTAGATATGCCCTTATATGAGTTATTGATTGTAATCTGTTAAATCACTTTCTAAAATTAAAGCCAGATATTTAAAAAGCAATTTTTCATGTCAACAAAACTGACCCTGTAGAACTTTTATCACTCAGTTCCTAAAATTGATGTTTTATAAGTGGAAATCTGTGTTTTGACAAAATCGCCCTGAATTTACTGGGTTTTCAGCTGCATTTCACAGTTTTCATCAGTGAGTGTTAGTTTGCAATCTTGTATAGCTGTCTATTCATACATTTTAATGTGGGAGAATAATGCAAGTTCATAGATCAAGAAATATTACTTAAACAGTATCAGCATGCATGAAATGCTGAATATTATAAAAACCAATATAATACAACAATAGTGTTTATATTGTTGGCACTCAAAATAGTGGTCAGTATGCATGAAAAATATTTCTAGGCAGAAGGATAGATTCTCCACACAATCAATGAAGGGAAACCAATTTTCTCATACTTTTTAAGTGATGCATATGAGGTGAACCTCAGTACTTTAGTTTGAAGACATATTGTGACCTCTTTGAACCATCCAGACGAGGCAGGGCAGGCAGCTGTCCACCTGACGAGGATGAACTATTGAGCTAACACGAGAGAAAAAAATACTCAACTAGAACATTTCAATATTTGACAAAAGATGCAGAGTTTAATTTGTATGATGTAAAACATGTAGTGTTACACTGCACAGATGTTTAGAATAGTATAAAGTCGGATTAACACTATTTTACATTAATTTATGAAACATTGTGGGGTAAAAAATAACATTGTCAGTCTCTGTGTTCCCTATAATTATTTAAATAGGAACACGTGCAGTTATTGTAGCTGTTTCTTGATTGCAGTGAGATTATTATTATTATTACAGAAATCATTACATAGAAACAGTGATCCAAAAAACAAGGGGACATCAGCTGGCTTCCAAACATGTGGAGTGCTCTGTATTGATAATGTGGAGTTTAGTTTTCACCTCAGAAAGGTCTGTTTCTCCTCTCATAAACTGTTGGGGTATGTTTTTAGGAGCTGCTGTGATTGGACATTACTGAAACCCACTTTGACTCCGTATGCCACATTATTTCTCTTAATAATTTATTCATCGTCCTCTCAACATTGCTGCAGCGGATTTTATGCAAGTTTCCCTGTTCTCCAAAAATGAGCTGGTCACACTCACATATGCCAGCAATTGCTCTCGTGGTGAATCTGAGAATAAGCACAAGCCTCTGAGTCCTTGGTTACATTGTGAAAGGACGCTGCTCTCCACTTCTGTTACTCACAAAGAGCTCCTCTATATTAAGGAGAGCGAGACTTTATACTTAACTTCTCTCCATCTCTCTTACTCACTGTCTCTTAACCCGCCTTACACTCTGCCTTTCTCTCTCCAACTCTCTCACTTAGCCTTTCTTTATCCTCTCTTAACCTGTCTCTCTTAACACCTCTCACCATCTCTATTAGCCTCGTTCTCACTGGCACCACTGCTACCTTTTTGTCTCTCTTGCTGTCTTTGTCTTTCAACCTGCCATGCTTCTCTCTTTCCTCTCTTCCATCTCGTCACATAAGCATTGAAACAGAAAGGCTTTGCTGAAGTCGACGACGCCACGGCAGAAGAGCCCGGCATTTGGTTTCTGTCCTTTGGGCTTTTCAATCTGTCTCATTCTATCTATTTTTCTGTCTCTGTCTGGGCTTCTGCTAGAATCTGCTTTGAAAAAAATCATCCTTTCATTCCGTCAACTGGAGACAGGCGTTAGGTCTTCATCTCCCTGCTCTCTCTTCACATACGCCAGCATCAGTGTCTGTCTCCTGCACCTCGTGTCTGTATGACCTTCCCAGCATCCTCTCTCCATCAACACATGCCTGTTCTCTGTACCTTGGGTTCGTCTCTTTCATTCAATTATTTCCTGACTGTTTTCATCGCCTCTTCCTCAGTAGTCCTTTCCTCTTCCTGCCATCTGGGGCCTCTCTCTCCTCGCTATTTCAAATCACTGTGTTTCAGTTATTACTTTTGACTGAACAGTTCTGTATTTTTGTTGGGGGAAAGTTTGAGAGAAAAGTTGTGCTTATTTTGGCTGTCAAAGGGACAGACCACTGATTTTTACATATTTAAGTCCTCATAACTCAGTGTTACTGTTCAGCCTGAGACAGAATTTATTGAACAGCAACTATCTTAACTGTTTAAGCCATTTTTTAACCTTAAGTATGGAATTGTTTGTACAGATCGCTGAATGGAGATGCTTTCCTCAAATTCTTTGTGATTATGCAGCAAGTTTGAAGGTCATAATGTTCATTGTTTGTCTTCTTATGTCATAAATAAATAATTGTGAGTCAACACTTACTGAGAAATAGAACAATATTAATCTTTTTGTATTCAGAAGGCAGATTTGAACCCACATGCAGGAGGTTCAAGCAGCCAACTTGAAGATGGAGAACAGGAACAATAATTGTCTTCAAACTGAGGAGACAAGGAGGTCTGGGAGCTCTTTACCCTCTGAACAGAGTGTGAAATCAACCACTACCTCACAGACAATGTTGTTATTACTATATTTTTCCGTTGTTATTGTTGTAAAAGTGATTCACAGCATGTATGTTACATAAGACACCAGTGGTGTTTTTTTACACCTGATGCCTGTCATACCAATTTTATTTTGCAGCACCATTATATAATAAAAATCACACACTGAGCCGGCATAATGCAGAAGTTGTTTTGTTCAGTTAAAAAAAACACATACAGGGTAGAGAGGGGACATTGTTTCTCTGCTGCTTTTTATAAAATGGACTCTTTCTACTTGGGACTATGAACTTACTAAGCATCCTTCCTTCCTAATCGAAGTTTAGCAGGTTATTATGTCTTAAATGATAGTAAACAAACTACCTGTAAGTTTTTGATCAATTGTCAGTTGTGTCATCTTTCGTGATAGTTCTGTAATGTCTCTTTGTTCAGAGGTAGATGAGAGGGTTCTTATTAACTTTCTCTATGGAAAGTAAATTTACAAACAGCCAGTAGTGGCTCAAATTCATAATGTCACAATGAGTTTTTTGTGACATGCAAAAAATCATATCATTTTAGAACTTTCCTTCTTGTTCATGTAAAAATTGTTTATGGTAAACGTTTTCTTTAAGTCAGCTTAGATGTATTATGGGAAGTGTAGGACCCAACATGTTTGGTTCTTCATCAATACTGTGGACTTAAAGGAAGGATTTCCCTGTTTACTCACAATTATGAAGATTGTTTTTCTTTAAACTATGACTTTTTTTGTGTGTCAGAGCCTTTCAAATGTAAGTTTCTTTTTTTTAACTTGAAACACTTTCTTTTTTATAATAGTCTCCCTTTTTTAAACAATAAATGTATAAATGGCAAGTTTTTTATGTTGTGATTGATAGTAATGTTCTAATGTTTATTATGAACATTTTTTTCGGCTGCTAAAACCACAGATATAGATTTTTTTGTCCTTGTAAACTGAAATGAAATTACTTTACTATGACGTTATCACTGTCATTTTCTCTACAGTTTCCCTACATTTATGCCAGACAGTGATCATGATGGACCGATCCTACACTCAAGAAAAGCTCTAGGAAAAAACTCCAGGGCTTTTGCTCTTTTATTTACCTGCTGCCCCTCAGAAAATCTAATTATTCGCTTTCCTTTTGCACTATCAATCATTTTCTGAGACCAGCTGTCATTTTTTTTTTCCAAATTCTGGACATCTTATTTTGAATGAAACCCATCACTGCCATTCTCCTTGGACAGGCTTATCATTCCTTTTCCTTCCTCCTCTTGTTTATTTTTTCTTCCTCCTCTTCCTCCTTGTCCACTCAGGGCCCCGGGGCTGGTCTATCGGCCTGTCAGGCAGCCAGGATCCCACATGTCCGTCAGGGCTGAGTCAGCCTGCCACTCACTCAGGCACTCACTCAGTCTGTCAGTCAGTCGGTCTTCCCCTCAGTCTCAGCTCTGTGGAGGTAAACATTAGCGAGGGAGTTGCATGGAGAAACATTTCCCTTTTAGCCACTGCTCACAAATGAGCATATTAGTATTCCACACAGCGAGGCACTTTCCAGCGCTCTCTAATCGCTCGGCATCGCGCAGCTTCCAACCAATGCAAAAAATCAATGACATCATAGCCACATAATTGCATGTTACCAGCAGAGGCACGAGCCTCGAGTGCTTTTGTGCATGTGTGTGCCTCCATGCTCGTGTGTAAGAGAATGCGACAGGACTCTTGTGTACCTGCACTTGTGTTTAAATACTTGTACACCAGCATATGTTCATTATGTGTGTACAACAGTGGAGATCATGGGATTCAACCCCTCTAGCAGTTTGAGTGATACTAGCCTCCTGCATGCATGGCTCTCTGGTGGGTACGAGTGTGCTGCTGAATGGCTGTAAAGGTAGCAGAGAATAGAGTACATTCTCACCCGCTTGGTCTCCTGGGTTTCTTAATATCTGCAGGCGAATACTGCACCATCTGCACTGCTCAGAACACAGAGGAGAGAGAGAGAGAGAGAGTAAGAGAGAACATTCTCATAGAGAGGAAGTAGCATTAGCTGCAGTGACCTGCCACTCTGTTTCCAATTTCAAATTCAAATGCAGAACTCATCCTTGGGGAACCTCACCTTTCTCCCCTCCTTCTTTGTCTCTCTTTCTTCTCTCTCTCTCTCTCTCTCTCTCTCCTCTCGAACTTCCCTCTCTCGCCTCTCCATCTCATCCCATCCTGCTCTCAATTCGCTTTTTCAATTTCAAGAAGCTTTGAAGCCAATGCGAGCTGTGGGACCCCCCCCCCCGAGATTGAACTCTGGGACTTCTTACCTTTTTTCTCCTCTCTATATTTCTCCTCACTGTGTCATCAATCCTCCATCTCTCTCCCTCTCGTCTCCCCCCAGCCTGGCCCTGCCTATCTCGCTCCATTTCTTATTCTAGTGAATGTATTGTTCTTGCTTGAAAAACTGGTTTCTGGACAGGGGTGAAGTAAATCTTTTGTGACCTGGTATTCCCTGCCGGGCCTCTCCCTCTCTTTTTCTCTCTCTCTCTTTGACTCTTTTAGTTAAGCCTCTCTCGGCCGACACAGGCACCAAGCTGTAACACGATACAGATGGAATATAGTATAAACAGAAAAGCTCCCGTAAAAGAGAAAGCCCTTCTGATCCCCCATCCTCCCCATCTCTATTTTTTTGCCTAGCTGCACCCTCTTTTCATACGTTCTTCTTGAACAACCACTTTTTTGTTTCAGCTGCTGCTTTGTAGTTTCCTCCAGGTTGAGTCACTGACCGGAGAGGGAGTGCATGTGAGGTCTGCTCATCTTCGTACACTGTCTCACAAACTTTCTTGGTTGCTCATGGTGTCACTGCACAATTATGTCTCTATTTGGAGTTTCTGAAAAGAGAGAGCAACAATTCTTCAATTCAGAATCCTTCACACAACAGCTCTTCTATGAGCAGCAAACAATGGTTGAGATTTTAATGAATGCAATATTGTTGCATCACTTTGGTATAAATTGATTCAGAGAGTTCACTTTTCGAGAAAATTTGAATTTTTCAAGTTACTGCAGCCCAGATTCCAAGTACAGAGTACATCCAATGGAGTTTAGTGGTTTGCAGCATCACAGGCTTTGTCAATAAATTACCAGCGGTAAATTTAAGGGAATGTTTATATTATATTAGAGATGAACAGTAACTGCCAATTCAATTTATGCGATTAAATCAGTCACAAGTGATGTCTTTGTTTCTTATTTGTTTACAAAGGACGAAAAGTGTAGGTTTTCTGAGACAGGAAGGCAAATGGCTGGACATTGTACAGGAATGGTGTAAAATTCATGGTGGCATTTAACACAGAGGAGGACCACAAGCTGCTCTCTGAGATAAGACCCAACCCAGCAGCTCTTATCTCATCATAGTGGCCATGATATATTTTTAGACTAAAGAGGTCGAGCATTGTGTTTTCTGTTCTGTAAAGAAAAAAGAGATTTGAAAGAACCACTGATGGTATGATCAGAGGAAAGAAGAGGATTTTTTATTGCCACAATACAGTAAAGTGACAATGTGTTTTTGAGATGTGACCAGGCAATAAAAGCCCTCATCGCTTGACTGATCTACTAATGACTTCCCATCCAGACTGCCACGCCTACCCGCTATTATCGTGCCTACCTTCCTCTGGGCACCTTCAATAAACCGAATGTCAGATATTTATTGTGGGATTAGTTTTTAAAGGTGCACAAGGTGAAAGATTAAAAAAATAATTAAAGCAACAAAAATAGATGCACATATTCGGTTGCCAAAGAAGGTGGATAAAATGTCAGAATTAAAAAACAAAACAGTCTATAGTGATGCTAACAGCTCTGTCAGGCTATACAGCTGTGCTTTTAGCTTAATGACAACGTCATCATGCTAGTGTGCTTGGCATGATAATGGAAGCATGCTAATGTTTAGCAGGTATTCACCATCCCAGTAAGTGTGTTATCATGCAAGCATTTGCTAATAGAATGTTTTAATCAATTTTTTTAGCCCTGATCTGAGCCCTTATAATAGCGTATCTGTTCATATCAGGTCCAATTTAAAATATGCCTAAATGTTGATTAAATGTGTTTTGAGCTCAAAAAACACTTAAGCATTGAAAATAACCCTCAGTCTGAGCCACCTTATTTAGTCAAGCGGAGGGCTACTTGATTAAAAAACTGGAAGTCTTGACTGAAAAATTAAGCTCATAAACTCAATCCATTATAATGTACATTTAACTGGGAAAATGTCTCTAATGACACAGACACAATGCTATCTGCTAGGCGGACAATGAATTATTCTTTTAAAATTGTGATAAATAAATACAAAAATGTCATTTGGCTTGTGATGCTACAATAGTTTTACTGAGTGACTGTGAAAAAAAGGAACTTTGTTTCTCTGGTTAAATTGAAAGGTAGCCGGTGGAAACTCATCAGGTTTGACATGGAGGATGAAACTGTAATTCCAACATGCTTTCATTAGTTATGTGCAGTATGTTGGTGGTGAAGCATTGGGTCGACTTTGGCTCAGTTGGTAGAGCAGGTCATCTTCTTGTCAAGGGGTTTGTGATTGGATTTGATCCTCCAGTGTGCATGTCAGAGTGCCCTTGAAAAAGATACAGAACCCCAGATTCCTCCTGAAAGCTTCCAGTGTAACACAGGTATTCAGGTTTGTACGTGTATCTGATAAGTAGATTGAACCTCATATGTACATGTCTGCCATTAGTGGGAATTATTTGGGAATTGAGGCCCTGAGAGTATAACTTAGGCATTTTCTTGTGCAAGGTTTGTGGCCTTTGAAGTGCATTAAGATGCTAAGTATGTTAAATATTGAGCTAAAACCAAAAACGTCCCACACTGATCAAGACAATAAAGATAAAGACAATTAAGACAAAAATGATACATCAGCTTAATTGGAATGTATTCAAAACCATTTTTTTTTCTTCGTTAATTTCCCAGCCTTTATACGTTAGCATATCCACCAGCCATCTCCAAGTGCTGCTGCTCTGAGTTAGAATTAAATTAAGTTTTTAAATTTTCATTGCTAAGTGCATGTTTGATTTTTTGACCTGGTATGGTTCCCATGGTTCTTTCCAATCCTGAGGGTCCACAGATGTAGCTTCGCATGTTATTCCCAGTTCACAATCAGTTACAAAGGGTGGCTGGGCTTTTGCTACAGCAAACTGAACTCAGACAAACTAATTCTCTAGCTTCTGTAAAAATCTTGTTTTAAAACATGGATTATATCAATGCATTAAGGAACTCTTCTTCTTTTGAGAAAAGTTTGGTGCATGTTTTGATCATTTTTATTTTTTATCATCTTTACTTCCTCTGTGTTCATTTCCTCCTCCTTTTCCTTTATATTTGCCTTGTCTGGTTTCATTTTATTTTTTAAAGCACTTTGTAGCATTGTTAAGAAATGTGCCTCATAAATAAGGTTTGTTACATTTTTTTATTGTGTGTTCCATGATGTTTAGCCTTTTTAACACATTGCATTACCCATAATCCATCTTCAGCATGAACCTGCATTCAAGAACTGCTAAATGTCCACTGCAACTCCCCTGATGTGTGCATCCCCCTCTTCACACTCTGTTGGCTGTGTCCAGTTCTTTCTCCAGCCAGCCGGTGGATCTGAGCAACAGGGTGAGCACCCCTCCCTTGTGTTGGGGTAATTGTGTTTTTGTATAAGCTGTCTGGCTGCATTACAGTAGCCATGACCCAGTGTCTACCCTGTTCTCATCACCCAGGCTACTGGGGCTCGACAAAGTTGGCAGCAAACACTGTTTCCATCTTGCTATGCTGATTCCACTCATCTTTATGAGCTGGAGTTGAAATCACATCAGGTGAAACCACAAGATCAGAGATATCCTCATCATTCTGAATCTTTACAGAGTCCATATTTTGGCAGAGCCATAAAGGCAAAAGGGAGAGGAAAGAGACAGACGTTGGTTGATTGATTAGATTGTGATAGCAGGGGTGTTATGTCTTCTTGTGCTGCTGCACAGACATGACAGATAGGAAAGGCAGGAAGGTGGCAGACAGTCATATTAAATACAAGGACAGACAGATACGCAAGCAGACAGACAAACAGAACAGCAGCAAGGAAGAGGGATAGGCAAGAAGATAAAAAAGGGAAAGAAAGATGAACCAAGACCCTGAAAGAGGCAGAGAGTTTGGAGAAAATGATGATCAGGGAGACAGAGACTTGAAAACCAGACAGAGTAGTAGGTTAAAAAAGGACAGACAGGCAGACAAAAAAGCTAATCTAATGCTCTACTATCCAATGGGGCTTGTGTGAAAATGTGCTGATATAGGGCTTAGCTGGAGGAGGATTTTCTCCCCTTAGTTTGGCTTTTCTGCTAAGTAGCATTGTGATACAATCAGCCACTGTACAGACGTGTGCGTACATATGGAATTCCATTAACCTTTCTGGCTCTGTTGGTTAAATGTCAGCATGGTGCATGAAATTGAATTGGTCATTGATTCAGAAGCAGGACAATTCTCCCACTCAGTATGAGACAAGTACAATACAGCCGGCTTAAGTCTGCGTGTTCCTTGTTGGTTAGAAACCACAGCATAAATAAGACTGCTGTGGGGAGCTGAACGTCTGTGACAGCAGCTGTGATATGTCTTTTCTACAGATAAACAAATTATATGCAAGATGATTACTGGTTGCTTTAAATTGTCAGCCAATAATGTGAAAATGTACATCATCTGCTAATCATTGGCCATAAAGACTTTATACCTAATAAAGAGAGATGATAGTTAAATTTGATTATGTTTTCATCATAAACACATAAATGAAGAAGCAGGGAAAGAACAAGCACAGCACAATATTTTATGCATATTCCTTCAACCCTATGTTCTCTCAGCCCTATGTAACCCTACCCCAAAAATCCTTGAGGAAACATAGGGATGACCCCACATCAAACTGCAGTCCCGCCAAGTGCAGCTTAGCACTGAGACTAGAAAGCCAGACATGTTGTTGTCAGTACGGGCATTAAAAAAGTTGTCATTTGTAATCAGACGACCCAAAATCAGTGAACACTAAAACATGATATGTTGTTCAGGATGTGCCGCCCCCCAGTGTTTTGCATCATTCTCTGCTCTCTTGTCCATCCATAAAGACTGAGACCCTATTTGGATACAACCAAACAAGTCTTGCATGACATCAAATCGTTCAATCATGGCAAAGCAGACGTTCACAGTAATCCAGACAGCAGCCTGTTACACAAGAACCAGACTCTGAACAACAACCCACATTAGCCTCCCTGCTAATCTCTTTCTTATCTAACTTACAAACATTAACACTGCACCTGCTGTGTTAATGTTTGTAAGCTGCACTGCGATCAGTTTGCAGGCTATGCTATGTAGCTAATTAGCTGCTCAGCTGCAGCACATTAAACATCATGTAAACATCTGCTTTAATAATTAAAAAACTATACATATTTAAAAACATGTTGACATTTTTCACTGCCAAAAAGAAATGCCTAAATGTGATTACAGCGGTACTTTAAAACAACTAACTGAAGTAAAAAGAGGGAAATTTAGGTAAATACGTACATGTGTCTCCATCATAAATGCTGCTTGCCGCAACAGCTGCTCAGGAAATTGATATGGTTTCATTGTAAATGATACATTTGTTTCTTCGTTTAAAAAAAAAAAAGACAGGAACCAGGGAAAAAAGAATTATATTTCTCTGAAAAGAGATAATTTTGTATATATTACTGACTGTTCTGCTGCGTAAAGATCCCCAATGGAAGTCACTGTGCACCAAACATTTCATTTGTTGAAATACTCTCTAGTCATAACACACCCAGACTGTGTTGTCAATAGGACGTGACAGTTCATTTCTAGCTCTTTTTTTACTTATGACAGATGGAATGCTGAGAATTTGACTGTGATACTTCAAATGTAATTGGATATTGTCTTCTGAAATAAAAAATATAGCATTTTCAAATGGCAATTTCCTGAACTATCATTTACAAAAAATGAACACAAGTTGTTTTGCTTGCACAGGAAAATAGGAATAGGGAACACAAGTGAACAACAAACATTTTGATATTTGATCAAATGTAATCATCATTAATAGAAACAGTGTTCACTTTATTAGGTTTATGTAAAATCAAGCTGCCCTTTTTAGTATTTTCACCAGTGGATTTCTCAGTGAATTTTTCAGTATTTTATGAAATGACTGTGTAAAATGAAAGTTTTCTCATGTTGTGACAAACTCTCAGAGAGTTATCACATAACTCTGTGGTTACCATCTTCTATGAAGCATTTAAGCATCTTTTAGCTAATTTTTAGGGTTTTGCAATGTGAAAGTGTTTTGATACAGCCTCGCAGCCTCACTTGAGTCTTGTCTCCTGTCACAGGAGCACATCCCTGATAAATTGACTGTTTTTACCATACATAATCAGCAGAACAATAAAAGCAACCAAGAAACCAGATTAGTATTCAGATATTTTCCTTATAAGTAGGTGGAAACCAAAGCAGAGCTAAATGGAAAGCAAATATTAAATTTACATTCAGAGACATTACTTTCCTGTCATGCAGATTTTGCTCAATGTCTCTTAAATGTGTCAGTATGCATTTATTTGTTTATATGTTTGCCATAAAAGTTTAAATGGTGATAATCTGTCAGTATTGTATGTACAAGTTATAAACTTCCCCCAAGTGGCCAAAAATGTATGAATGCTACTTTAATCTAAAATTCAGTTTTAAAATATAGCAAGTAGCATCTGACAGTGAGTGGACATTTTTACTATCAAACTGGATGTCTATCGATCACTGGTACTTTGTCTATTTAGCAATATATTTATACTGAAATAGTGATGCTGGACACTTTCATCTGCTCTTTGCATTTTAAAGAAACTACAGAAACAATCAGACTTACTCATAATGCTTGAAACACTGACTGATCCCAGTCATAATTTAAGTTTTAGCCAACTGCAACAGCAGTAGCTACTCATTCACAATATATATAACAACCATACTTTGTGAAAAGGGGGTTAACATATATTTTCTGGTTTGACATTGTACAATTTGACCATAAACTAGCATTTTTGAAATCCACATTTGGCTTCTCTGCTGAACACATGCACTCTGCAACACTGCTGGATGCGTAAACAAATCCTGACCTTTGTACTTATTTGTGGAAGTTTAATGTTAATGGCAAAGATGGGGGCGGCACAGGAGAGCTTTAGGAATACATAGGAGCCCCGATGCTAAAACAATGAGGAGTGGAAACAATATTGCAGCTCTGGAGGTCAGTGGATCGATGTGCAGGGATTACATCTTGTGATGTGGATGTCGATAGGTGAAGAGGCAAACTCACTAATGAAGCTGAGTTGTGACTCATTTATCTGGCCACTGGCCACACACTCCACAATTTGTAATTTGTAACTTCTTTTTTTATCATTCAATTTCTTTCATTTTCTTTTTCCTTTTCTTTCTTTCTTTCTTTCTTTCTTTCTTTCTTTCTTTCTTTCTTTCTTTCTTTCTTTCTTTCATGCTTACCTGTGTGTTAAAATTCTCATCCAGAATCTTTTTTCCCGTGTTGCTCTTTCTTCAGCTGCCTCTGTCATATTTCTTTTCTACCCTCTTTTTTTTTCCTCCAGCTTTTATTCTTACCCCATTGCATCAGAGTCATCACGCCTTCCATCATGCTCTCCCACTCTGTAGTCTTTGTTTTTACCCTCCTATCTTTTTCTTTCTCTCATGCACCCTCCCTCAATGCTCTCAAGTTGCTTGTAACCAAATCTCAGGGTTCTCCATTTCCTTCCTGCTAATACCCACCTAATACCTCCACCCACACATGCACACACACACACGCACACACACACGCACACACACCGCACACACACACACACACACCCACACACACACACATACAGACACACTTTCCAGCCTAAGCATACTAACAAAGTCCAACCCAAGAGCACAAACAGTCCAGATTTTTGCAGCCACACTGTCATGAAGCCCTATCATCTCAGCGTCATTGATCGCTACTGAAGGCTCATTCCTGACAACTGATGGAAAAATGTTACTCTGACAGCTGTGCAAAATTCTTTCTGTTTCTACCCAATTGCGGGGAAGACTATTGGAGACTGTTTTACTTATAGGCTTCAGCTATGTTTCTCAACGAGGTGACAGACTGCAGTGGATCTTTTTGTCTTTACATCTTGAAAGCTGTAGCAAAAAAAAAAAAGTATGACCTGGTTGAAAATGCGAGTGTGTAGAGAGATGCAATAGAGCGTTGCAGATAAAACAGTAATCTGCACAATAATAGGCCAAAATGCAGCTTTTAGCACTGTTTTCATAAACACTTACTCACCAGGCACTTTTTGCACTAAAACACTTCCTTCACCAGTAAATTATCAGCTTCACTTGTTCTTAACCTTCCCTTTGCCTTTCCACTAAGCTGCATTATCAGAGTCTGCTCATATAAACACCTGCCAAGTGGGTAAAAGAGTGGCTGAAATGCGCCTCTCTCTTAGTCATGACCCATTCGTGCAACCGACTGTCTGCCTTTGCTGTCTTGTGTGTGGCAGTGTGTGTATTAGGTCATATGAGTTTCAAGTTTATTTTTACAATAAGAATGTGTACTTTACCCAGAGCTTTGCCTGTTAGTGCAGATGCATGCTATGAGCGGAATCAGACTAAAAGGACAGACAATAAGATAGAGAGGGGGAAAATGACATTTCCAGCTGAGCTTCAAGCTTTTGTTAAGACCATTAAAAGTTAACACAACTGCAATACACCATCCTCCAAACATTCAGCCCACAATGCAGAATTTGTTTGACATCATACTCGAGCAAAGCAGGAAAAAACAGATGCATTTTTCAAGAGACAATACTATATGGACTGGTGACAAAGTAAAAGGAAAAAAACAGCAACATAAAGTGTCTTTGTAAGATGTTGGGCCTAAACAAGTCTCCAGAGCAGTTTCATTGTTCCTTGTCCCAGATTTTACAAGTATGCGAAACTCTACTGAAGGAATGAGCACCATTATTTCAGAAGATATTGCCTCATTCACTGTTGTGATAGTAATGTTGAAATGTGTTATTTTGCTTTTGGGTGAAAATTTCTCCTTTTTCCTTTCATTTGTCATCCCAGTGTGTGTGTGTGTGTGTGTGTGTGTGTGTGTGTATGTGTGTGTGTGTGTGTGTGTGTGTATGTGTGTGTGTGTGTGTGTGTGTATGTGTGTGTGTGTGTGTGTGTATGTGTGTGTATGA
>JAQMCX010000047.1:4008231-4035699 GCA_029814765.1 Acanthurus leucopareius
GAGTAGTGACTGCAGACAGAGAGGAGCGGCTGCATCAGGGCCAAAATAACCCAGTTTTAAATTGATCTCTTATCGGCAGTCGGATTAAAAACAAAAGGCCGATGCCAATATGCGTCACAATGCCGAATATCGGCGCCGATAATCGGTCTATCCCTAGTTTTTATGCTTAACTTTGAGGTAGCTTATTTAGGAGTGAATACTTCAAGTAAAACTTTGGTAGTATTTCAGGAGCTTTCAGATACAGGATCCTATTTTTTGAGTGGTTCGCAGCAGGTCATGGTACGGAACATTTGCAATGTGGTACAGCGCAGGAGACTTAACTGCATTTGTGCAGAGTTGATATTCTCATGGCTCAACATGAGCCTGGTTGGAAAAGGAGATTGTACGTAAAGACACACTTGTGCAGTGCCATTTTGGTGTCATTTTTGAAATGCAGTCTAGATCCATCACATAAAAATTAAGATAAGGCTTGTCTGTTGAATTGGATATCAAGCAGTTGTTAAGCCCTTTGTCTTATATGATAAAACTGCTTCCTGTGCTGTGCAGCAGATCTCACAATACCAAAGAAAGAGGCATTAATAACATCAGTAAACTCCTCTTAAACCAATTTAACATCATCATCCTGTAGAGACTTCGGTGTAGTACCATAAATCAGGTGATTAAAAGCCTGAAGTTGGCTGTGACACACCATCTTATCATCTTTTAACCACTCTTAACCACTGCAAAATTACGATGTAGAAATGACCAAATTACAAAAAAGTTGGCCACACCTGTTCACTGCCAGCACAAAACCTACACCTGTGTTTGTGCTGCATAAATAGAGCCCAAAGACTCAAAGTTCCTCATCAGATCCATGTAAAAACTATAAATACACATGGTTTATTTGTGTAGAGGCTGATCCCAGTGATTTCAGTGAAGAGGGTTCATGACGTCAGCAGGTGATTTAGCTGGTACTGGAACAACCCACGCAACTTACTATTTTTAATTAACTCCACCTTTTCAGTCTCATTACTGCCAGCTCTGCACATATCGCTGTAGCTCTTTCCTGCAGCCCAAACCTCTGACCACAGCAGGAAACTACAGGACTAAGTCTTTCTGTCTCACTCTCTCTCCAGTGCCCTTATCCTGCAACAGCTGCAGCTTTTACTATTCGTATACACAACATGATGTAGTCAGCAGCACAATGTGTGTTTTTGTGTTTGTGCATGTGTGATGATGACCTAATTGCAGGGAGCAGGGGCTGGCCGTTTCCTGTGTTTATTTTCATGTTATTAGCAGTGCACAGAGGGGAAAGGCAGTTCCTACACTCTTGGTCACTTGAATGCTTAGTTGACCAGGACTTTTTCTCCTAGGGGAGAAGAGGTGAAGGGAAGCAAACATAAACCCCTTTTCACAGAGATTAGAAAAACAGTTTAACAAGGTTCATAAAATATTAGCCACGCTCCTCTGTTCATTTACTGATTGCTCTCAGATGATGCCAAATTACAGGCAGGAGAGAGCAGCAAAGTCAGCTATTCCACTACGAAATGAAAATGTCACTTTTTTAAAAAAATAAAAAAAACTGGCTGATTACTTTTATAATGACTAAAAATAATGCAATACAACTACAGTAGTAGTTCATATAAAAGTGTATATGGTAAATGGAGCTTAGTAAAGGTCCTTAAATTGTGCTATTAACAATTAAAATCAACACCACATTATGACATTTTAGGGTACAACTGCTATAAAAAACTTATCACACTTGCACCATTACACTCTGTTATGTGACTTAGTTAGAAATGTGAAACATTGGTACATAATAAATGGTGTACTGTTAAATCTTATCCTCTTTCTCTTTCTCCAAATTGTATCAATTGCAGCAGAAATATTCCAGACTTTTAAAGGACAAACATTTCGACACCATATGTTGCTTCATCAGGGTCAGGGACCCCGGCGGCACTTTGGACATTTTTCCTGAAGTCTCCCCTGATAGACTGCCTTACTCTGAGAGCACGGGACAGGCTGTCAACTTCATGAGGCATTTAAGTGTGTCAGGCCTCTTCCTTTATTTGAGTTTAGAACAACTTGGGTCTTATTTTATGATTTTTTATTGTTTTAAAGGCGGCAGATTAAAGTAACATTAAAAAGAAAGTGAACATTATTTTGAATATTAAATTGTTTTTTAAAGCAAGTTCTCGGGTGTTTTAATTTAACAATTTGAGTGATAAACTTAAATTGTACTGTATTTAATCAGGACTTTCTACTGACTCAAGTCATGAAACTGTGCAGATTTTCCATTGGTCTATTGGCATTGGTTCACCAAGCCAGTTGGTACATTGTTGCCTCCAACTGACTTTTTAATGCTTTTAGCTTACTCAAAAATGGGATTTTTGGAAATGAGGTTATAAATGTGTATTTAGTGGCTTAAAATATAATATTTTACCAGAAGACTCAAGCCAAAGCTGCATGTATCACACAAATCAGTCAACATTCACTGCATCATATAGCAGGTTAGCCCATCTGTAAGCATAACACTCCAGTATTTCCACAAATAGGACAGAGCTGCTTTAGATAAACCAAAACTAAAAATGGTATGTTAATTTAGTGCTCTTTGTCAGTAAACCATTAATCATTACTGTAGGTAAGATAGTTAGCTGGACGTGCTAACGAATATAGCTTACATGAAAGCAATACACAATATTTACACAATATTTAATATAAGATTTTAATATTAGATTTTTTTTTTTATAAGATTGCTCTTGTTTTTCTGTTCTTAAAGGCAAACAACCTTTCAAAGTCTTTACCTGCTCCGACCACAGCCTCAAGCACACCCAGATGCCTTCACAGTTGCTAAGCTATGATTGAAAAATCCAAGTTTGGGGGATTGGCTTAGTGAATGGTCAATTGCTGGGACCTCCACAACAAATGCTGTCAAGCAAGGAAACATGAGAGCTGAGTTGATGAGAAACACTAAAAATGATGGCCAATGTTAGCTGCAACTAGAAAATACGATCAAAGCTGTAAAAACACAAATTACTGCAAGAAGCTCATTTAAAAAAGGAAAAGCCTCCTGAAATGCATCCATGTTTCTGTCTCACAGGAATAAATGAAACAGTGCATTCTATCAACGGGCACCCAGACCATCTGCAAATGATACACAGAGGACTCTCTGTGGACAGGACTAGAATTATTAGACTACAAGTGTGCTGAAAATCGCTGCATAATTGGGGCCCATCAGGTTGAGGGGGGAAGTCCTTGACATGGTTGAATAACAGCTGAAGAGCTTTTCCACTGAAAATACAATTTTCTTTCTGGGTTAGCTGGAGCTGGTTAAGTGGCATGAATGAATACGGAAAATGAGGGTTTGTGATAAATGTGTGACGGGCACAATCATCATTCACAAAACAATGATGTATTTGGAAGTTGTTTTAAAGGTGCTTTTTTGTGTTAATAATAATATGTATTAATATTAAAAGACCATTTTTGTTAATGTATAGAATTTTGTCTTTTTATTTACTGGCACTGTGACAAACAAGTTAGCTACTTTTGGGAAACTTATATTTAAGATACTAAAATCGTAATCAATTATGTGTAACACTGCTGCCTTAGGCTTGTAATAAATTCTCTAAAACTTTAAAAATAGACATATAAAATATATTATGCCAGACATCGATGTATTGGCAGAGATATCAACTGAAGTTAGCATGCTAAACAGCTAGCCCCCTAGGGTCATGTCTCAAGCTTGACAGATTACACACCAACATAAGCATCAACAATCTGGTTCCTCCCACTCATTTAAAAACTCCATGTACACTTGACATCTCATAATGTATTTATCCATGTACACACATACAATATAAATAAAGCAGGAGTCATATGGCAAGGGACTGGCACCTACATTTTTTATAATGCTTAGCCCCTTAAAGCTGTTACTTTTGGCAGTTATGTGCAAACTTGCTATGATACAGTGATTTCCATATTGCCTTGTTAATTGCTTCAGAGTGGACAGTTGTTTCCTGGATATTGATTTACACATTACTAAACTCCTTCCTCACCCCAGCAATTTTTTGAAATTTAAGTGGTGCAACTTGTAAAACATTACTTTGAAACGAAGAAGGGGAGACAGTGATGGGTTTACGGATGGCTCATGCCACCCAATCCAGATTTGCTGGGCATTTATAATGTCAATCCATCAGTCAACTTCAATATAAAACAGGTTTTTAAGATGGATTTGTTTTTCTTCATATGAAATCTCATGTGCACAACAGTGTTTATGTAGTTGGCATAAATTGGGACATTACCCCGTCAATCACAGCTCCGGTGGACTCAGTTAATATGAGACACACAGTGTTTTTATTGTGACAGATATCAGATGGCATGCCAACACCAAATATATTCAGTCCTTAGTTGTAAATTAAATGTCCTGTATTTCATGTTAGAAAGTGGAATTGGAAGAGATATGACTTTGGTATCGCTCAAAAAAATGGAATATGAGTAAGAAAGTTAATGGCAGTTATATTAGATGAGAGCAGCAGCAGAAAAAAAACTGTTTGTGTGGTTTTATTGACTGGAATTCCTTTTTACTCTTATTGCTACAGCATGAGAGAACCAAAAAATATCCCATTTCCAGGTAGATTTACATTTCAAAGTTTGAGAATCAACTAACAAGGGTAAAGCAAATTTTGGGTAGTTTACTTTGAAGTCATTAAAGCTGGGTTTGTAATAGTGATTACCCACATGGAGGAGACTCTACACAAGTTTGGCTGGTGCCTCGTATTAAATCTGTTTCACTTGCTGTCTCCAGGACCTTGTAGGCTGCAAATTTGATGTGACCTCAGGAAAAAAGTCATACCTCTATCATTGTCCATGTAAATGTATTTTGGTATAGATGTGTGTGTGGTGTCACTGTCGACGCATTCAAGATTGTGTGTATATTTGCTTGTGTGTGACTGTGACCTTTGTAATTCCACTGGGGGCACAAGAATTGGCAGAGCCGCCTTTTCCTTGAAACCCTTCACGCAGAAAGACAAAGCAGCATGTAGACATCCGTCTCCTATTGATGTTGATGAAGCTTACCGAGGGAAAATAAATATCTCACACACACCTGCACTGTGTGGATTTCTCTGTTTCAGTTCTGCAGGGCACACTCCTGACCACAGACTGCAAACTCTGGATCAGAAATGAGTTTCCCTACAGGGAGAAAAGCCCAAGGTGGAGTGTCAGGTCCACAAGGTGAACTCCATCAACCTTAGCTACTGCAGGGCCCAGTGGGATGCTGGAAACAAACGTTCTGATTGGCTGTGAAGCAGGAAGGCACAGGGTTCATCATGAACTGTTCTTTCACTTCCTTCAGCTTCCTTTCGAAAACCCCTATCATTTCTTTTCGCTGTCTCTAGATGTCTCTTCGATCCTTCTCCATCCTTAGCTCCTTGTCTATTGTTCTGCATCCCAGCTGACTTTCCCACCATTTCCTCTGTTTCACCCTTAGCCTGACCTCCTCTTCCCTGCCAGCAGGCTCTTAGTGTGTCTCTCTGGTCTCTTTGTATGTCTCAAACACTAACTTTGTCCATCCATCTAACCTTCATACCCCACTGTTCATCTCTCAGTATCTTTTCATCATGCCGTCTACCCTTTCTTACTACTCTATTCCTTCTGCTTCCGTGGCCATATTTCGTTCTTTGCCCCCCTTCCTTTTCCACCCTTTCCCTTCCTTTCTGTACCATCCGTCACTCTTGCCTTCCTGTCTTTGTCAGTTGAAGCTTCCAGGAATTCATTTTGAGGAAGTGTTGCTTTCCGAACTTTGATAGCACCTCACCTACTCTCAGCTGTTTTACAGTACACATCCAGCTCATGCTGAATCCATAATTCGTGTTGTATTTAAAGAAACAGTTTGAGACACTTTTTTAACATGAAGCCACGATCATCTGAGGTATAGCCTAGTTTAGCACATAGACTGGATTTAGGGGTAAAGCTAGTCTGGCTGTCAGACCCTAACCCTGTCAGAATACAATCGGCACAAAAACTGAAAACTGGTGCCAGTAAGTTTTAAACCTGGAAAGTTGAAAAGTTGAAAGCAAGGTAATCAGTGAGGGCTTGGGGTCCTGCCACCAGCAAAAAATAAAAATATAAAAAATTGTATTTTAATCATATTCTGCATTTCTAAATCACAAAGCCTCTTGAATTATCAGATTACATATTAGTGTATCAACAACATGTCCATGCAAGTATTTCACCAAAAAAACATGTTAAGACATTCAAGGGGGTTTCTTTTTGTCTGATGCAGTGCTACAGAACTTTTAATTTGAAGCAGATACAGTAAGTGGTGAGTTTGGATTAAAATCAGTTTGGATTAAAATATAACCAGATACAGGCCACCTTCCAAACAAGTAAAAGTAGAGAAGAAAGCCTCATATTAAAGGCCATTTTACAGCTATAAGAGTCTTTGATTCAGGTGTGTGGGAAATGTCTCATATTCACAGCTGAATCCTGTCGGATAAAAGAACTTACCTCTGTGAACTGACAACTTTGATTGTGGCTGTTATTGACAACCAAAGCACTCTGTGGAAACAGTTAGCGATGGGTTCAACTCAAGGAGAGTTAAAAAGTGTTTGATATTTTTGACATTGTGCCAAACACAGTAATTAATCCATTCACTGCTTTGCCTTTATGTACTCACTGTGTTCATAACACTGCAGTCATTTAATACCTAAAGTTAGCTTTTCATTTCTGCTGAACACCTTTTTCACTTTAAAAACCATAACAGTTGAGTTCATTTATCCTGAACACTTGTTCTCAACAGATTTTATTTTTTTGTCATCATCTAAAATTCAATAGAAAAGTCTTTATGGCATGGATGAGAGCAATGCTAACTTTCAGGTTGGTCTACACAACTACATCGTCCCTGCTGCACTTTATTTGCCCATGCGTGTGAACCCAGCCAAGTAATAGCCCAACACAAAACCCCTGAGGTACAACAGCTTGTTTCTACTCTTCAATTTTTTTTTACAAATTAAACAAACAATATATAAGGTGTTTCCCCAAGTTAACAGATAAGCTAGTAGGTTTAAGTATTAGTAGTTACTTCTTATAAATCATAGAGTCATATAGCAAATAAGAAAATTTCCCCCTTAAAAAACGAACCTTTAAGCTCTGCTATAAAGCTGAGGACTCTGAAAGGCAATCAGTATTATTTCAAACATCTAAATACCTCTAATATTTTGAACAGTTTGAAAGTAGAATATTATTATCATTTTTCCTAAACAAGAATTAATTTTTCAGTTTCTCCTATTTGTTGCAATATGCCCAAAATAAATTGTTTTTAATCCACCATTACATTCCTGACCTTAGAATTTTTTAAGTCTTGAAGTAATTAATTATGAGATAAAATTCATTGAGTGTCTCTTTAAATACTCAAACTGTTTCATCAAAGTGTCATTATTTTGCAAGCAAAGGTCTTAAGACGCTTCAGCTAATTAACTTTAATGATGTTCCATAATAGGGTTTAATAGTCATGCCAGCAATCAATTTGTCAGAGTAGGTATTGCATTATTTTTTCTAATGACAGAGAGTCTAATTTTGGACAGAAACTGCACACAGAGTAAAAAGCACACACACACACACTAGAACACACAACCATATGTTCATATTCTCATCTTCTCCCTTGGCCGGTAAATCTTATAGGGCAGTTCGATAGTTCCTGAATACTGGAATCTGATCTTGCACGCTGATTCACAGTCATGATAGTAATCATCACTCTAAAGAGCTTAGCTAAGCAGCTTTTAACACATGATCAACAGCACTGCAAGCTGAGGGAGGCCCTGCACACCCACTCCCATCCCTTCATCCCATTTTTAACCCATAAGCAATACTGCCAATTTGTAACAAGTAATGCAATGCCATAACGATTAGTCTTCTCTTATTTAAAAGGAGGAAACTGCAAATGAGGGGAGAGCATGGTATACTTTGTCTTTTTAATTCAACAAGTCTTCAAACAAGTGGTGTGGGATCTGCCACACTCCTCAAGGCAACAAACAAGTAAAATTATGTCGCTTAGTATGTGAAGAAAAATCACTTGATGATAGGGATGAACTTAGCTTGCCATGTTGCATATCTAAAGAGGATTAAATTTTAAAGTCACTGCAAGGGAAGCGTGCCCAGCAGCACAACCCAAATATGAAGATTAATCTGTTTCCCCAGCCTAAACCTTCTGCCAGCCAGACGCAGGTGAAAGGGTTTTCTCAAAACACCTCTACTGAACCAAAACAATACCTTTGTGTCACACAGCACTCTCCCTTAATGAAAAATAGATGCCCCAAATAAAATATAGATGCCACTGAAATGGTACTACAAGTATTTATTACAAACATGTCTTGGGAGAAACCAACAACTAAAACTGTCATGAAGCAGCCTTGGACAAAAAACAAGAAGACTCATTGCACAAGTCCATGGGGAAACTGTGAATTATATCAAGTCTCCTTAAGGTTGAAAGATAAAAGTGCAGATTTCTCTCTGGATATGAAGCTTTGGGTTTCATGGAAATTATCATTTAAAAAAACACATGTATTGGAAATATGTGATCCTGCAGAGACAGTTTCACTCAAATAAAGTAAGCAAAAATTCTGGAAACAGCTACTAGTTGTAGCTATGTTGCTTATGCAAGTCACTTTCCAGTTCTCTCCTCAATGCAGCTCAGTTCTTGCCTTGAACCAATATTTCTCCTAACCCTTAGTCATTTCCAGTCCTTTGGGCGACTGGCAGACTGAAAACTATGAGGCTCTGGCCCATCAAATTTGAATGAGTACTCAATATCCCACTCATCTCAGGCTTCAGGAACCTTCTTTTTCTTTGTTGTGCTTGACCTTGTTCTGGCCTTTCCTCTTACATGTTGTACATTCTGAATAATCTGTTCTGAAGTGGGCACAAAAATCTGTGCCAATATCCCTGTGTATGTAAAACTGTAGTTATGGAAAACATGATTTGTTTTTCACATTTTATTTCTTTCTTTCTATTCAGTTACATGAAAGGGTTTGATTGAAAGCTTTAGTAGCGAATTCTGCGCACAAAAACAATTTGAAATTCACCATTATTGTTTCGAAATGGTCCATGATTTGGACATTTTGTGACTCAGCTCTTGGTTACTGTCTTTTCAGGATTAAGATGGAACATTTGATATTGATTTATATCTGTGTGTTCAGTGAACAGGAAGTTCAGTGGACATTTTAGTCTGCTGCTGGGGATTGGGGCGAGGGAAGCAGATCTGTTGGTGGAAATTTTCCCCTTTTTTTTCCTCTTAAAATCAATGCCACCCTTTACATCTGTCTTTGGGTTGTTTGACATGTGTAAGTATCTTACCACTAAAGATAGCACAAAGGTTGAAAATGCTGTGTTTTATTGTTTTAAAAACACAGGGTTCTTTTCATTTCTAAGCAACTTTGGCCAAAAAGGCCTAACAAGGATGTTTTGCACATCTCACTAACACCAGAGTTGTCTTCTTAGCTGACTTTTTAGCATTAGCCACTGCTAAACTTGCTTTCAAGGATCACCTTTTTTGCCTTAGAGTCTTAGGGTGTTGTAAGCCCAGAATGATCAGATTCAAGCTAATTGCTAAACTATAGGCTGATTTCTGGGGGGGGAGTCTGCACAGGAGGAAATGGGACAGTATAAACTTCCCATGTTCATCTGTTCATCCCCCAAGTGAAGTTCCTGACTGGAGGGTGAAACAATGACATCATTGACACTGTTGGATCACAAGGCTGATGTTGCAGTTTACTTACAGTGTTATCAAAGAAAAACCCTGGCACAGTACGGGGAAGTGCCATGTCCTTGGCAGTTGTGAGCATATACTTGTATCTTAAATAGGATATCCCAGGTCAAAAGTCACCTGGTGCTGACAGGATATCCTCCCCACATCCTGTCTTACTGTTCTCCCTTCCAGCATCCCTCACAGCCAACCAATGCCTATTTCAACAAAACATTTAATCCTATTTTCAGTGTTTAAATCCTGACTGTGGGGTGAAATAATTTCAATTCTCTCCACTATTTTCTCATGTAGGATGTAACAGTATTAGGCGGATTGCTCCCCTTGTTTCAAGATAAAGCAACAAGACGACAGTTGAACAAATGAAAAAGTCTCTGCCCAGCAGCGAATTTTTTTTCACTGTGATTCAAAAAAAGCTTATTGTATGACTCAAATATCAAATAAGTTTAAGAGAAAGACACTTTTTTGCCCCACTCTTATCGGGATTATGAGGGCAAAGCCTTGAGAACTACTGACAAAGTGTTTTTTGTGTGTGTGTGTAGGCAGGAGTGTGTGCTTTCATGGCAGTATTCAATGTACAAAGTTGATTTTGCCTTATTTTTCTCTCCTATATTAAGAAATCCTACAGATTTCTTTGATCCAGGCTATGTGCTGGCCTTGCGGACAAAAAGCATTGCCTCCTCTACACACAGCCTCTTTTTCAAAAGTCCTGTTGTTTGCTGTCCTCACACTCCAACCCTGTTGATGACATGGATATAGGCTACCAATTATGACCACTATTAGCTGGCTTTCATCATTTCCAATAAGAATCAGGAGGACACACACACATAAACTGGCGTTCAACTACGGCAAGCAGCCATAAATCACCATAACTCTTTCCCCAAACACACTCCCATTGAGCTACTGTTCCACTCACCATTATAATAACTCTTATTGCTGTGAAATATGGAGCCTACATTCATACCTGCCCTCAGCAGAAAACAGAGAGGGCCAGAAAGAAGACATTAAATATTGAAGTGCAGACCATTAGGAGTTTCCTCTCAGCATTCTGACGTGCCATTACTCTCCATGACAGACTGTAAGCCAATGCCTTTCCCTTTGCACAGTGCAGTTCTTGAAAGTCTGCCGGCGATGACATCATTGCATTTAATGAGCTCTCAGTCGCAGCCCTGAGGATCACGACTGGGGCACTGCTTTCACTTCACTGAAGGAAAAGGAGTCTGAAATGTTTACATTATGGCAAGTAGGGATGAAGAGCTGTAAAAAGTCCCACTCAAGTGTTGATGCTGTAGTCGGCCCAAAATAAAAGATTCCCCTGAAGTCTAGCTGTGATAAAAACCCCATGCCACTTCATTTTGACCTGAAATTGTATATTTACAAATGACCAACAAAAGGCAGCGTTATTGAGGTACTATGTAATTTTGATGATTTGTTAAAAGCACTTGACCCTCGCAGGCTGACAACAGCACTTACCCTGATAAAAACGGTGGTAAACCAGCTGAGTGGAGGCTTGACACATTGCGAGTCGGCCTGATGGGAGTGTTTTCCTCAGTGTCAGACAAGAGACTAGAGATGTTCGCTTGTTAGAATGAAAGTGCCTGTACAAAAGCGCTAAACACGCAAATTTAGTAATACCCTTTCATTTTAATGTCTCTCAGCATCTTATGTGTGCATCTTTTTTAAATAAAGTTGAAAAATCTTTCTTTATCTGGGGACATTTAAAATATACTCTGACTAAAATTATGCAGTATGATCGTTCCCATGCGATGCAAAAATAATGAGATGACAGAGCGTTTGAGCTAAATCCTGTTCATTAAAAACATTAAGGGGGAAGTTCATGGTGGTTGCAGTACAGACTGTCCTATTTTCTCCACCAAAACTGTGTTTTCAGAGTTCTAAATTGAAAAAGGCTAAAGGTGAAGGTTCTGGAAATAGTTTGGGTGTCCTTCAGAGACTTGTTTGCCACAATAACTACTGTGATTTTGTTTGTTTTTGTGCTCTTAGAGAGCCTTCTGCTTCACTCAATAAGTTCACTCAATAAAAATAGCAGAATAAAACTAAAGTTTAAGAAGAGTTACTTCTAAAACATGCAAATCAAGATATTAAAATAAAATTTTGACCTTTAAGTTCCTCTGAGGCCACCAGTAAGTGTGACAGGCTTTGACGCAAAATTAATCTAGAGGCTAAACCATGTAATAACACATAATGTGATGCACTGGGGCCCAAAAGCCTTATTTATAGACTTTAATTGTGAGAGAAGCAGCTGTAAAATGGTGATTAAATGTTTTTGAGCGTCACAACCCCTTCAAAATGACTCTTCTTATCATCATAATTTAATTTATTCCAGCCGATAACATTTGGAAAGTAAATAAACCGCAAGACTATGCTCTATGGGTCCAACAATACGGAGGCAAGGTAGGAGGTTTGGGTACTTTAATCACAAGGAAAACAAACTTTTCTGATCTCATGAACCCCTGAGCAACTTTCACGTCATTAAATGGGGGTCACCCAAAACTGTTTATGATGGAAATGAGACTGTTTTAATCGACTGTGCAGATGACTCACATTTGTTTCTCCAATAAACTTCTGTAAATGAATAAGTACTGTACAGGCAAGCCACAGGGATATAAACTGCCTTTCAAAGGGATTTTCAGCCCTTTTGTCTTGCACTCGAAGGCCTAAATATGTATATTTTTGGCTTAAATATAAATATATTTAATTTTAATTACATATAATTTGTAGAAGTATATAAATACTAATATTTGTCTAGATAAATGCAGTAAATTACCTTATTTTTTTGGAAAACCCCTCAATATTTTACTTTTTTAGTGCTTGTATAAAATATTCATTTAATGTAGTAGTGATATATTTCTTAATTTCTACTGGCTATGGCCTGATGCTGTGGCACCATTGTGTGTGTAAGCTAATAACTCTCATCAATAGTCATCTGCAATCATGTGCTTACAAAAGAAAACTGTTTTACAGTGTATTAAGACTGCTATTACTTGATGCTTGGAGCATTTACAATCATTTTAAATGTGTCGGGGAAAACATAAATAAATTTTTTTATCATTTGAGAGTCCATTACAATGCATACAATGGTTCCCAAAACATCTTTGAATTTGTCTTGGCAATGCCTTCATCAAGATGAAGGTTTTAGTCTAATCTAGTCCACTTTACTGTTAAGAAAGGGGACTGCATCAATTTTTACTTTGATTTTCTTTCTTTTTTTTTTTTTTTTAAAGACAAATAATATTCCAAAAAATCTGTAATGGCTGCATAATACTTCACACATTGTGGTGTAGTTTGCTGTGTCTCTCCGGAGGCTTGAAAAGAGGCTGAGCATAATTTGCTTTGATTTTCTCTGAAATGTAAGAAAATGGTCACAAATTTACTCACTTCCTCACCTCCTGATGTGGTGCTCTGGGAATGGAAAATCACCTTTAGTCGTAGTGCTTGGCATTTAATGGCATGTGAGATCGTCTCTTTAATGTTTTTTGGTTTTTTTTTAAACTGACTTACCAGAAGACAAGCTGGAAAAGACAAAATACATTAGGGGGGTAATAAGAGAGAAATGGCAAATAGCAGAAAGTGAGGAAGGGAGGCAGATGGAAGTTTAAGACAGAGAGAAAAAGACAAGCAGAATTGAATATGCAGGAGCAGAGAACACTAGCCAGAGAAGGATACCTACAGCAATACCATGTTACTACACAGTGCCGTATCCCTGCAACGCAGACAGTTCTGCAGGCCAAACAGTGTTTTATTCATGCAAAAGCCGTCACGAAAAAAGTGCTAGGACTCAAGGCTGTTGCTCAATTATTCATCAAGCAGAGAAATGTATCCTGATTGAAGTTGCTTTGAACTTAGGGCATCATTTTTCACAGCTGTTTTTTTCTTCTCTCTTTTTTTTTTCAAAGCTGTGTGTAATGTGCCACCAAACAGAGTTGCATCTCGCAACCCTCCACCCCACCAGGACCGTTAATTTATACCGATTTCAATTATTTATCATGCAAAAACCTATTCACGCTAAATTAATCCCTCATAATGCCATAATAGCCAGTAGCTTATATCCTGCTGTTTGTGCATATTATTTTTTTCTTTTTATACGCTGAGAAATTCATTTTTTTTGTCTCTGACATATCATGAAGTGAATATGAGATTATCATGCTGTGCTTCAACTGTGGCCATGAGTGTTGTAATGTCTCTGTGGTGTGTTATAATTCTGTGCTGCCGCTGAGTATTCCTTATCCGAAGATTGCATGAGTCATTTGTCTCTGTCAGGCGCAGCATATCTGAGACACTTATCTAGATGGATGCGCACACACACACTCAGATATATACTGTATATGAGCACCCTAATGTTGTTCACTGTCAAAAGTATTTGCACTCCAGAAAGTCTTTAAAATATGAGTCTGAGACGTCTTCTGTCTTGTTTCTTTCATACACCTCACTGTCACTGAATTATAGTCCACATACAGTAAAGATTCCTTGGTTTATTGGAGGCCAGCATGACTAAAGTTGCAGTGGTTTTACACATGTATTTATTTCATTCCATTCCTTTTGCCACACACACACTTTTCATGTACATTTTTGCTTGCCTTAGGGGAATCTGAACCAATTTTACCCAGCTAACATGCTCTGACATCGTGCTGGTGTGAGTGTCAAGCTGCAGCTCTGTGGAACATGATGCCTGTGTCAAACATGCCTTCCCTTTTTCTCTGTCAACCACTTTTTCCCCTGTATTCCTTTATATTCTCCTGTCTCTGTCTCTCTCTAACTTTGGTCTCCTTTTCCTCTCTCATTTTCCATCACTCTTCCCTCTCATTTTCCTTCAGATTCCCTTTCTTTTCCCTGTCTTTCCAAGGACAGGCTTTGTGGCTAGTTCAGCGGGCTGGGTTTTATTTCGGTGTCGAATAAAAACCCATGGCAAGTCTGCCATTCTGTCCCAGTGGTGGAATAAAAGCAGGACGCTTCGTGTCATTTGGAGACGAATGACACAGATTCCTCCACTGGCGCTTGAGCAGACACGAGGCCTCCAATTAAAAGGCTGTTACGTGGCAGGGGTGCACGGCTTGTTTGGGTTTTGTTCACACACTCGTGGGCTGCAGCCAAGCCTTCCATCCCTACTCCTCTCGGTCCTAAGGGCTGCAGTCTTAAGCTTACTCTTATGTTTAGATTTCAGGGTAAATTAGGATTATATTAAGGTTATGGTACAGAAAAGACCAACCCAAAAAAGTGTTTTCAGCAGGAATTTGTTTCACTTTGTTGTCTGTTTTATTCATGAAAGTTTAACCTACATTTCTCTTTTTTGCCTTGAGAGGAGACATTTCACTTGCTTTAGAAATGCTTGGATCATAGACATATATGAGTGTTTTTCATATGCTGTATGTGTTGCATATGTATTCCAATGACATGTATGTTGTTCCTCCTTGTTGCAAAATTGCAGGTTGTTTACTGTCCCAATTACAAGATGTCTTCCATGCATCACCCAGATTTGAACCATGAGGACGCTCCGTGTAAAATATTTACTTGGTGTCAGGAAGTAAACAAGCACCCCTAGCTCGCTTGTTGGGACCAATCAAAAGTTTGGGCAAAGAACATGAAAGCCTGACAGCATGTGGCATGTAGGGGTGGGTGGGGTGTTTGTGTTTGTGTTTGTGCCTGCATGTGTGCATGTGTTCGTCTTCCAACGTCTGTGTGGAAACTCAACGTGCATGTATGTGTTTACGCACAGTTTGTGTAATAAGCCTGTACCAAAAGAGCCTCGACAACTGTGGGGTCCCCTGCTGATCACAGGAGCCTCAGACCTCTGCTGTTGCATTTGTTTCTGTGAATTGAAGAAAACATGACAATTTCAAAGAGAATTGCTACTCTGCAGTCATAAACACGAAAACATGCCCTTGTGGTAATGCAGAAGTCCCAGATTTGCCCAAAAATGCACACGCTCCTGTTTCCACAGAATAAAAAGCAGCTTCTAACCACAAAGAAAATCATCATGCTTAATATATAGGTTTTTGTTTATTTAATTTGATTGCATCACTATTTCTGTTACCAAGGGAACACTCAATTAAAAGGGTTACAGTTTTATTTCGTGGGTTTGGTTAATGCGTTAGCAGTGGAGTGCGAGTTTATCTCAGCGGTGTCTGCCTGATTAGCATATTCCATCATGTTAAACAAATAGAAGACAATGAGGGCCTTAGGGACAAGAGGCAAGTGTGTGCACAGCATACAGAGAGATCAATGTGTTTCCAGTGGGGCACAAAGGCCTGTTGTTGAAGAGCCCCTCATTGGCTATGCATTAGAGATTGATGGAGTTCCTCCGCTGTCAGACTGACTTTAACACTCGCAGTGCACTGGCTAATACTGTATAAGCATTGGTGTGCAGGTGGGGGCATTCTGGAGCTCCCACACTTCTTATTACAACAAGTAATTTTGTTGTTTGTGATGCAGAGTATGTAACAAACTACCAACAAAAAAAGAAAGAAGGAAATGATTGAATGAAATTAAAAGTTGAAAAGTTCTTTATTCCTTGTGTGTCGCTACAATGAGTACTTAAACGTACGTTGGGGGGTATGTACGCTTTTTGTTTTTTTTATGCCGAGATCGTCTCTCCCCTTCTTCTCAACTACACCATTTTTAGGAATGTGACTCCTGAGGCCTTTCTTACTTACATGCTTAAGCCAGTGATAATTGACTCATAGCCATGCCTGCTGATGCAGGCAGGCTGCTATTAAGGCTGTTATTACCCTCCTAGAACCTTGATTCATCCATTCATTCATCCATTATCTATAACCATTTATCCTTTGCAGGGTCCCAGGGTCTGGAGCCTATTCAAGCTGACATTGGGCGAGCACCCTGAATAGGATGTCAGTTGATCACAGGACTGCTAGATTGAGCCAAACTACCAGCAACAGTCACATTTGCTCGTAAGCGCTTTTGGAGTTGCTAATTAAGCCAACCTGCATGCCTGTGGACTGTGGGAAGCTAAAAAACCAGCAATTTTTTTTTTTAAATCTTAATAAAACACACACATACACACACACACACACACACACATAGACATTGACAGAACATGCAAATTGCCACACAGAAAGGCTGAAGCCATCCAGCATGGTTGAACCTGCAAGAGGAGACAGTGCTAACCACTGCAACGTGCCAATTCCTATGCTAATCTTGGAAACCATTTGCTCAATCTGTGTCAAAACACAGACTCTTAATAAAAAGCAGCTCCTTATCACTCCGCTTATATGAGAAACTGTAATCACTACTGTGAGAGCTCACGCAGCCTTGACAAAGAGTCATGGAGGTGTCCATGCATGCATTAAATTTCCCTCTCATGGTAAGTGTACATGATTTCTTTCCCATTCTGTCTCTTTCTGATTTTTTACTTCATTTAATGATCCTGTATAGTTGCTCTCTTATTTATTTTTTATCTTGTCCTTATAGTAAAGAATGGGTCACATATTGAGCAGTTTGTTTCCATGGAGACTAAATACAGTACAATAGCTTTCAAAATGGCACTTTCAAATACTAAAAAGCTTCAGATAGCTTCTACTTCAAAAGTGTTGCTTTGCATACGGCATAATGACTCCAAATTTCCCACCTTTTTTTAATAGTTGCTTATAATAATTATTATTATTGTTGTTGTTGTTGTTGTTGTTATAAATTACATCCATTAATTACATCAATTGATGTAAAGAATAATATCAATCATAATTTTATATACATATATACATAACCTGGGTACCCTTGGAGTTCAGCCTCAACATTGTTTGAAGGTTTTTACTTATATTAAATCAAAAGTGTGGTGTTTCATGTTTTGGGCATGATTTATTGATTTCACACTCAGATATTTTCATACTTTCCTTCGAATCTTGCCCTTGCACTCAAAAAGTTTGTGCTTATCCATAGATTTGTTTTGCTTCAGCACAAACTTTCATACTTGCATGCAGATATAAAGCTTTCCTTTTTTCATTAAGATTTTTGCAATAAAAGGACTGCTTATATGTATGTATACAAACATCCTTCATTTTTCTTTTAAAGCTACATCATACGGTGGCAAGGATGCCCTGAATCAACCCTGTCAGTTCATACTCACTGACAGCTGCATGTGATAAAACATGTGAATATACATCCAGGTGATGTTTTCATTGCTGCCAAGTGGATCTTGAGCCAATGAAAAACCATGACTGTTGCACAATTAGATATATTCGTCACATACAGTCATATCGGGTGCCATAGTAAGTGTTCAGTAAAGTCACTGGGTAAAAAGTATAAAAATACAACACTCACAAATAGTATTCAGTGTCCCGCTGATCTGTTTCCACAGTCAGACTTCTCAGTCCCTTTCATGATGATTTCCTGTCTGACATGTTGTGCAATTCAGGATAGACCAACATGGCCAGATCATGCTTCTCCTACATTTTTCTTGGTTACCAGGGTAACAAGTGCGGTCCCGTGATTGGTTGTCAGAAAAGGACGGTGACGACACCAGGGCTTTTCTAAAAAGTTTAAAGTCACTTTAAATCTCCTCAGTTCTGCTCAGCTCCATGAAGCGTTATTGTGTCTTTTTTCTTAATCTTTTTGCCTTTCAGATTTAATGTTACTTTGTGGTTTATTCTTTGTGCTCATTCATCTTGTTTTCAGACTAAGCAGGGTGCTGTTTGCATAAAAATCTTTTAAAAAAACAACATTGTAGGATCCCTTACCAGCACCGTAGACAGCACCTCTTACCAAGGAGACAAAGTTTGAGGCCATCTGAATGAATAAAGTAAAGCAATGAACTACAAAAGGTTGGTTAAGACCAAACACGCATAAAAAGAAATTGAATGTTGGAATGAATCATACTGTCAGCAACTGTTTGTTAACAATTTCACCAATAAATGTTACAGTAATTCTGTCAATGTTGCATGTGCAGCCTGTTCCTGCCTAAAGTGGCAAAACAATTAGTTATTTGCTGAAATACTTCTGTGTGTTACTTAAAAGCGTTTTTTTAAAAAGTGGACTGCTTTTAAACTGTGGTACTGCTTCTTTTAAAAAATCAAGCCAATAATGTGCTTGACTCAAAAGCAATGCAATTGATGTCTGCTGAAGATTCTGGAGCTGTGTGACTGATCCATTAAAGTTCTGCTTACTCAGTGAGGTGTATCATTACAAAAACACTATTTAGACTCTTACTCCTTTAATCTTTACTTTCTCACTCTTTGTTAAAAAAAAGGTCAACCACTTGTAAGGAAAAAGGCAAGATAACAGAAAAGATACAGTGTCTGAGTAAAGAAATAATTAGAGGTAATGAGTTTCCATGAACAAGTTAATAAAAAAACATGCACTCACATTCAGAATGGTGCACTTACTTCAGGCATTTTTGCAGAGCGGAACATGTAAGCTTGTATGTGCTCCTAAAAAGCAACAATAATCCACAGGAACATTAAATCAACAATGTCCAGTTGCAATGAAAGGATTACACAAGCAAGTATTGAACAGAGAAAAGGCTGGAATAACATGTGATGGAGGATAATTGTAGGTTTAGTCCATCAGTGCAGTTTATCATTTCAGATGTTGTGTAGTTTGTTTTGCTGTCTTTTGTTCTCAATGCCCTTTTACTTTCACAACAGAATGTACCTGTCAAAAAAAATAAGTTTGATTACTAACAGTGTACACAGTCCGACAGACTCCATTAGGACAAATAACTAAATAATAAAACAAATGCTGTAGATGCTTCGTGTTGCAACACAGACTCTCTGCACTCGGTATGGATACACTTTATTGAAGTGGCACAGAAACTCTGCAGTTGAAGATGCCACAGATAGTTGGCGGGGCACAACTTGTCCTGAAACTGTGACTGATTTCCTCTGGTTGCATCATCATATGTCTATTCACTCTATTAGAGACCCTAAAACATGCAAACATATACAAGGCCTGCCACACTGAAGCCTCTGTTAAGACAAAGTACAGAAACAACTGAGAACAAAACAAAAATAATTTGTGCCGATGCTCACAGGTGCTTCTTAAGCGTTCCATAATTGCTGTCATCTTTACACACTTTGTCCACTGATGCCTTTTTTCCTCCTTTTTGTTCTCCTGTGCAGCTCGCTAAAGCCTGCATTTTCATTCATGGCGCGTCATGCTGATATCAAGTTCTATTCAAATTGTCATGCAGAGATCTGAACAAATTGGAGCAAAAGACAGAATTTAGTTTGAGTAATAAATAACAGTGGTATAAACAGTTTCTATTTCACAGAGTGAGACAGGGAGAGAGAAAGAGAGATGCAGGATCCACAGCTATATTCAATATTGCATTTAAATGACAGACAATAGGGGGAGGACATAGAGAGAGAAGATGAGGAATAAAAGAGAAAAACAGGAACAGAGGAGGGAGGAAGAGAGAGGGAGATCGATAGGGGGACAGAGTAAGAAGCAGCAGTGAGGAGGGGAGAGGGGGAGTAGAAATGGAGTCGGGGGAGGAAAGAGTTGATTTCTAGGGATGTGCCATCCTTGGGGGTTGAGATGAGGAGGAGACAAATAGACAAGGAGGTGTTTGAAGTCAAGATGGGGCTTTTCTTCGTTGAGCTCCCCTATCTGATGGCAGAGGTGGGGCAGGGAGTGGGGGAGGGGTGGAGTAGGGGAGGGGGTGTTAAGGTGTGCAGGGAGACCAAGGAACAAGAGACTAAAAAGGTTGTAAATATTAAATGGAGAAAATGAGAAACTGAGGCGGGGAGAGTGAGAGCGGAGGAAAGACAAAAGGTGGTAACAAAGAGAGACGAAAAAGAGAAAGAGAGAGGAGGAGATGAGGCGAGAGGATGAGGATTTTTAAGAGAGAAATTACAGAAAATATATTCGAGCTGTGAGGAGAGAGACAGAGTGAGCTATTCACATTTCAGGATGCATTTAGCACCCTTCTGCCTCAATCTGATTGAATTTCAAAACTCTGTCACAAAGTATGTTTTATTAGCATGCCAATATACATATAAGAGCATTATAGTGTTGGCATGCCTGCAGAGAATTTAGTTTAGCACTTTATGAAATAACACTTTGCACGATTGCCAAGCAATCATGGCTACGAGCTTCAGGGCTGTTGCAAATGGTTACAATTAAACATATTAATAGGGCTCCGATTACACCACTATCCACATAATCACATTGCTTACAGTGCTTATCTGGTGCGATGGCTTTCTGTGAAGCTGCTCTCCACCTCAGCTGTTATTACCCTGCCTCGCATGAGGAGCTAATCTTTTGTCATTACACCATCACACAATATCTGTTGCTGGCGCTAAAGTCAATAAAAGCCAATTAGGCATACTTTAGAGAGTGGCTTTTTCTTTTGTATGCTTGTGTATGAGGTGCAGACTGGGTTTTTGCAGCCCATCTCCTGCAGAGATATGAGACAGAGGCAGCAGGGAGCTTTGAGAGAAAGCAGAGAACTGCAACAGAAACAGGTTTTTCTTTAAATTGAAATTTCAAGAGTTGACCACTTCTCTGTGTACTAAATTTTTTCACACATTTTAGTGGTCTTTACAAAACACTGTGACCATGTGCATACAACCCTTTAGCACCTTAAATATACAATGTTATAATAAAATATTATAATAATGCATTAACATGTGATCATAATTATATCATAATGTACTGAGAAAGACTTCCCATAAAAGGCTTTATAATCCAACAGGTATACTATACTTTATTATATTTAAACATATTTTACTGTTTTATACCACACTATATTATGCTCTGCTAATCTAATCAATGCTATGCTAAACTGAGCCCAGTTTCATACTCAGTCCGTCATGTTTAGACGCTTTGTCAAACCCCTTGGCATCAATACAGATGAAGAAGATACCCTTTCGTATCTGTATGAGACACACTGAGCTTCCACCAAAGTCTGATGTAAACACATTTGCATCATAATTAGATGCTCATGGCAAGTTTTCCACCCTTTGCGATACCAAAAGTGAGAAAGTCCCAAAAGTAGACTTGAGGGCTACACACGCAACTGTTGTTCAGGTGACTTGACTCGTGCGTAAATTTGAAGTTTTCAGTAACCAATCTTTTCCTAAATTTAATCTATCCCATTGATATTTTCTCAAGCTTAACCCAGAGTTGCTGCCTACAGCTAACCCAACTGCCACCCTTTGATGTAAATCATGTATTACAATGGAACATATATGAGGGATTTAGAAAGAGTGTCAGTCGTAAACAAAGGCTTGGTTTGTGGTAGAAAGCAGGTTCTATTCCAGCCAGCTATAATGGGAATAAAAGGTGGACCATTTGGGTGGTAGATAGCTTAGAGGTTAGAGAAGGCTAGCCAATATTAAGAAAATAAGAAAAAGTCAAGTTCAAATTCAAGCTGAAAAGTGAAACGAAAACCACTTTGAAAACAAATTGACTCAAACCCTCATCCATATTTTAGCATTCAACTCTACAAAAATTTATTTTCATTGAATGAGCCAAGTGCGTAAAATAGAACTAAAACCTAATCTTATGAGACTTGTCACCAAAGCCAGTCTTTAAAACTAGAAAGTAGTCTTATTAGAACTCATACTGAAAAGTGAAGAAAACAACTAAATGAACTTATCAAGCCCTCAAAATTCTGTTTAACTACATCACAAAACAAATGCATGTTTTAGGTACGCTAGCTTACACTGAAATAGTTTGTTACCATTCAAGTTGCTGACTGCATGAGGTGGGGCACTTCAGGGCAGCATGTTGGGTCACTGCCTGGTGAGGAGAACATTACATGAGCAGTGGCAGAGGTGGAAGCAGCTTTAGGTTTGTTTACAGGCAAAAAATACATTACACAAACAGTATTGTAATTTGCTTTGGAGAAGGCAAACAAATCCAGACAAAACTTTGAATGGCAGCCCATATTCATGAACAGAGAGAACGGGCAAACATCTGAGAAAAGTCAAAGAGTAACAAGTCTTTGCAGCAGAGAGGTCTGCTTTAGACTGAGCTCAGTGAAAACACAAGAACTTTACTGTGGTAAATACTGTAATACCATGTAGTTTACTACATACTATGCTATGCTTTACTTCTCTATATACCAATCTGCTAATATAATCAACTCTACTCTGCCCTGATATACTACCCTAAAGATGTATGCTGCTCTACTAAACTGGATATTCTTACATAATATATACTGTGCTTTTTACATGCTCCATACTGTGCTGTAATACTTTACAACACTTACATACTATTCTTTGCAATTTTCTACTCTACTGCACTGCTACAAAACCATACCATTGTGCTGAGGTCAACTGTACAGTGCTTTACTGTCTCACATTTCATTGTAATGTATTGTTCTGTGCTGTTTTGCCTCAATATTATATTATTATCCATTAAACGAATGTGTACTATAAAACATAACAATGTATGAAACTTACATAAGATAAATATTTGTTATTAGATAAGTATAATTAATAGTGACAGTCTGCTGTTCTGATGATGGTACTTCTCAGCATAGCATGCCACATTAGAACTTGTCATGATTGGGCTGCTGTGTCTCAGTATGACTGTCTGTCTTTGTCTGTCTGAAGGCATGTCACACAATCTATTCATTAGCCCCCTTCCTGCTGCCTGATAGGCCAATTGTTTCTCACTGATGCACTGTGGGAGAGATCCACACGAGGGGCAGGCTGTTTTTGAGACATCAGAAACAAGTAGATAGCAGACATGGTGAGAACAGCATCCACGCAGTTTTTCCAAAGGAAGAGGCAAATCTGTCAGATAAAAAAGTACAAGTCCGCGCAGGGCTTTGAAGGCCAAAAGCAGGCAGCTACATACTTATCAGACTGGTGCTGACAGTAGCAACGAGCTAATGGGCTCATCTGCGAAGCATATTGACAGCACAGCTTGCCTCAGTTCTTTGCCAGACTAGTCAAAGACAGCATTGTGCTTTATTAGAGGTTAGATGTGACAGTTGGAGCGCTGCAGTCTTACAATTCCACATCGCCTTACTCATCTAAAGACCCGACAAAAGAAAGTAAACTTAAGCGTTCACTGAATTATTTTGCACTCTTATGACGTCGTGAAAGAGCTCTTTCTTGCCTCAGATCAGAATTTTGTATGTCGTTAAGATGATGGCTGCCACAGAACAAAAAGTAAAGCAAGTAGATGTTTGGTTTTCAATTCCAAAAGGAAAACGCAGACAGGATCTTGCTTGCTTGCAATCGAAACAACACTGTAATTGCCAAGCTGTCTATTAAGCAACAAGGTAAGACAGGCATTTGTGCTACAACTATGCCAAGCTCACATCACTGTTGTTGTAGAAATAAACCTCATATCTAAAACCCCAGTGTCTTTTTGTTTCTCATATTTGAGAGTTGCATTGTTTTCATGCTGACCGGCTGTACTGTTGCTACTGAACAACCCTCACAGCTGCTTGGCCATTAAGGGCATTAATATTTTGCTGTTTTCAGATGAGTTTACTCTGTTGTTTTGTTTTAGTATTGTGTTTCATGAATGCATTTTTAATACGGCCTTAAAATTTGAAATGATCTTTGCATTGATCCTTACAGAAACTCATTGTGATCCCCTTAAAGGTACCATCAAAGGTTATTCATTGATCGATAGCTTCTAGCTGCTCTAACCACCAGCACATGACTGAGGTCCTGACATTTGGAAAATCAAAACAAAATTTTACTTATCAAATCAAAAAGCTGAGGTAATTTCATTAGGCGCTCTGTAAATGCTGGAGCTGTCTGTAAACCATTTATGGATTTAGCAAGCCAACAGGGATCATCGGGATTACGTGACAAGACAACTTAAATTATTCATTATCTTCCAACTCTTATTCGAAAGACAACAAAAAAAAAAAACTAATTATGAATCATGGTAACAAGCTAGATCTGTTTTTCTCATTGTGCCCAAGGTCGCATTGCCAATTAATGTTTGCAGAACTGTGGGTGTAATCCCTGGGAGAGAGACAAACCACTTCTCTTCAAGCTGTCATCTCCTGTGTTCTGTCATTATCTGTGCTAATCAGATGTCCACTGTTGGCCTGGAAATTCCTGTTGTGTCTCTTTTTGTCGTTAACGCAGATCTGATGTTTGGTATAAGCACTGTCTGGCGTTTAAAGATACCATCAATCAATTGGAGTTCAAAGGATGCCAAGGGGAAAAGCAAACAAACACTTCTGAACTCCCTCAAAAGCACATATATCAACTTTTTATGAGCTGCCCCCCCACAATTAAGAAACACACATACTAACAGGCCAGTAAACACACTTATTTTAACATTGTATTACTAGGATTGCGCTCTTGAAAATTTGCAAATACAATTCAATAAAAACAGTAATACAAATTCTGATTGAGAACAAATGATCACAGTGACTGGATGAAAAGTAAGAACACAGCATGTGTTTTCCTAAGTTTTGTCTTCCAGCTGATTGGAATATATTGTCCAGAACTTAAATTGTAGTTTTACATTCTTAACGAATACAATAAATTGCTTTCATGGCTTCCTGCTGCATATTTCAACAGCATTAGAAAAAAGATTGATACTTCTTAAGAATTGAAAGCATTACGCAGTTGGAAAGAGGGAGGTGAGGAACTGCACCACTCAGAAAAGATTACACAGAAAATTTAATTGAGTAATTGTAAACAATCATCAGCAACTGAACTAATCATGAGACAGGAGGCGGGCAATAATTGATTGATCGATCGCATTAAATCCTCATCTTGTTGTAGATAATTAAAGCAAAGAAAAACAAGTCACAAGAAAATAATTTTAAAACATTCACTCAGCCACAATCAGATGTGAAAGGAAAAAAACTCGCCCCATGTGATGTTTGGAGCCATAATTTATTAATTTTCATGGATTAAAACACAGTACTGACATCTTCTCAGCCTTAAATTGTTGTGCTTGTTGCTTATCTACATAACTTGTCACAGTGATTTTCACTTGCAATAAAACTGAAGATGCATTCATGGACACCTGATAAAGGAAAGTCCACTTTTCTCTTAAACTCAGATTTGGTTTTTAGCAACTCATTTTCTAATCTTTACAAACTAAGGGGAAATATTTAGCTGCTTTCTCACCAGCTAGTTGATAAGTTTGTCTGTTTGTTGAAGCCTTGCTGTAACACAGAGTGGCTTTATTTTTGCTAAAAGTAGCTGCCTGCTTTGTCTTGAAAAGAGTGGTGAGACTGAACCAAACAGTAAGCACACAAAATCAAAGTTATTATCTGAAAGATTTTAAAACACCCCATAGACCTGAGCGGAGCTGCAGAGTTAAGTTTGATTTATTCTTCAGCATAAATTGCAGCAAAACCATGGAGCCTTTGGTGAAGACAGATGTGCAGCTCCCTAAAAATGTAACCTGATGATGCTACGGCACAATGTGTTTGGTCTGTTTAGTAGCATGCATTTCTTTTCAACCTTGTCAACAAGGGAAAAAATTAGTGTAATTAATCAATAATAATCATTGTTTTTGTCAAAACACCTTTAATCCCATTATCGGGTTTAATCCATTACCTGACCAGAACAAATAAAATCAAGCACCGTTTGCATGAATAGGTATGATGTTTCATACATACCTCGGAAGTCTGCTTTCTGCATTGCAGGCAGTCTTTTCAGTACAAAATACTCATGTTGAACATTTATAAGCTCCCACATGATCCCCTCACTTTGAGTCATCACTGTTTACAGTGTTTAAGTATACATAGGAAATACATACAGAAACGCAACACAGTGTCATGGACCCCATTGCCAACAAGCATTTTTGGCAGTCTAACTAACAGGTATAAATGCTGACAACCAAGGCCACTTGGTGTGGGCTACAATTCAGGATTATAAAAAACAGCCCAAATGGATCATTCCCAGAGGCTCCATTACTATGAACTACTTAAAATGTGAAGGGAAAAGTCATGTGAATCATTGTTAATATAAAATGTTGATTAGAGCTTTAACAGTCCTTTTACAATCTAGGCCGACAGTGTTACTACACACTGTTAACAATGTAGTGGCCTTCACTTTCCGCCCTGTAGCCATTGGTTTAGCATTGTTCTTACCGTCTTAAACTGAATGACTGGAATCCAAGTAAAACCATCTGCAAACAGCTGTCCCTGTCTTTAAAACAAGGCACTGAAGCTGAACCTGCTCCTCACGAGCTTTTTCTGGCCGCTCTTGTCCTCAGAGCTCCCGGCGAACACTGCCGAGACCAAAACATCTCTTTTACATGATCATTTTTATGATAATGATAAAGCACACAGTCCTCTTAAAAGCCCTGCCCCAGTCCGTGTAAACACATGCCATAAGAAATCACAGCAGCAATTACTAGAGCCTGCAGAGTTTGGAGGAATTAGCAACCATTTCCATCAATAAAACATTAGGGATTAGCGGTTGATTTGCTGTGTTTTATTGACAAATATTTAAGGCTGATCAAAAAGCAATCACCGGGAAACCATAACTACTCAAATTAATGAGTCACTTCTGTTTATCTCTTTCTTCCCCACTCTCTGGTTTTAGTTTTTGTTTCACTTTTTATCTCTTTTTTACAGGCAGCCAGTTGCACTTCTATACAGAGAGGCTTCTCTTTTACAGGGGGGTTAATTTCAGTCATAAGGAGATGTAAGAATGCCGTTTTTAAAATGGTACACACTTTGCTTGATGTAAAAGGCGCATTCAGCTTCCTGTTTGTGGGAATATAGAGGTAATTAGTACAACAAAAGACACCCCTCTCCTAAACAGTGTTCCAATACATTGTGGCTTACACTTCCATTATTATTTTCTGTGTAA
>JAQMCX010000047.1:4035953-4060238 GCA_029814765.1 Acanthurus leucopareius
GACAGAAAGAAATGGAGGGAAAATGGCGGTAACCCCTCCCCCTCGTTTTGGGCGAATATTCGCGAGTTGTTTACTCGTGCGAGTAAATTCAACACACGCAGCCAAATTTGCGCGAGTAACGCGAGGCGAAAATTTGCATCGCGTCCGGTGTGAACGCACCGTAAGAGAGTATGATGTGGCCCTCAAGACCTGTTGGGAAAGTTCTTTGAAGACATTAAGGTAGGACATGAAGCACATTAGGTCTATTTTTTGAATTACTAAACATTTTATTTTTTGTTTTAGAGCAACAGACATATTTTCTTACAAAAGAAAAAAATAATAAACTGCCCCTCCCCCCAACATTCTCCTTGCTGAACAACAAGCGCTTTTTTGCTGGAGCTGCAGAGTTCAGAGGCTAGAGAAAGAGTTTGTCTTAAGAGCTGGGAAAGTGGAAGCTCATGTTTCCCGTTTTCCCCATGTGACCTGAATGCATCATCAGAAAGCAGAGGGTGGAAAGGGTGAGTCTTTCCTCTCTTCCTCTCTTCCTGCTTCTTTGGGTGTGGCATCAGCAGCAACACCTCGGGGCCCTTCCCCTTCTCTCTGATAAACCCCTGCTGCCCCCCCACCCCCCACCTCTCCCTCCTCCCCACCGCATCCGCTGGTTCTCCCACCCATCCACCCACCAGGCCCCTCCCTGGTTTTTCTACTGTTTGATCGCCTCTTCATGGGCTGCAACTCCCTGCACTGGGCTCCTAACCGCTTTTTCTCTTTTTGTAGATGGGGGGTGTTGTGATGAATTCACAAGGCACACTTACAGACAGTGGGCAGGGTAGAGACGCATTTATAAACACAGAGAATGAGAATGTGTGAGGGAGAAGGGGGATAGCCAGCGACTGTGAAGTTAATTAGAACATCCTGTGTCTACTTCTCTCTCCCTCTCTCTTCCTCTCTCTCTCTCTGTCTCCCTCCCCTCTATCTCTGAGAGGCTTTGATGTGGCTTAGTGCCTGGAAACTTAATGAAAAATGTATAATAGCCTTTCCGTTCACTGTCTCTCCCCCCGTTTTTTTTCCTCTCCTTCCCCCTACTCTCCCCTGCTAACCTTGGGTCTTGCCTTCATAAGATGGTGCTTTATGCCACATGGGGCAAGTTTTTTAAAACCCCTGAGTTGAGCTGTCAAGCTTCGACCAGGTTCCATGCTAAGCTAGCTAACAATGAAATTTACATCATTACAGTTGTATTATATTAAATGGGGCAGTTACTGACTGCAACATTTAGTTTTTTGTCTTCTTTTTATTTTTGGAAATTCTTTTGAATAAAGTCATAAACAAAAACACAGTAACTGGCTGTTTCAGATTGTTGTTCTGTCAAGTCAGCATGCCTTTAAATATCAGATTCACAATGAAGGGCATCCTGTTGCATTTCCTGCAGTCAAACAATTAAGCTGTCCTCATTGACGTGTTTTTCACTTTTGTTTTGTTTTGTTTTGTTTTTGTTTGTTTGGTCAGACAACTAAATGAGCATAAAATAGTGGTTTAATCACTGGTCACACATGCAACATCAAACAATTTAGGTCAAAGTAAGCTCATAAATACAAACTTTTTTCTCCTCTGACCGTTTATAAGGGGGAAAGAGTTCATAGCTAGTTCGACCAAATAAACACATACAAATGAATGCCAGCATCTGTGTTGTGTGATCTGCTGTATTAATATTTAAAATGAGTCATCACATTCACATTTTGATGCGGCAGAAACATCTCCTACTAACTGTAGAGTTTCCTCCAATTAGACTTTGATCATTATTTTCCATGGCTAAGTTTTCCCTCTCCACACTAAAATGTAGGTCTATCCACTCCAGCTTGGTCTCTGGGAGTCAAAAAGGCAGGTTTAGTGTAGATGAGGGGATCAAGAAGAAACTTAATCTTAGCATGTTTGGACTGAAAACAGCCTTGCATTAAAAAAACACAAGGGGCTGTGATGTTTGGTCATGTTGTTCCAGGTACCTATGAAACGATGAAATTTAATCCAGAGATGCAGGTTTTTGTAACTGATCCATGACTTTGAAGGTTTATCAGGCGCCAAAACACAACACAGCAGTTCAGAAAACCATGAGGAAGAATTTTACAACTCTGGAATATTACAGCAGCAGCAATCACATAGCTTTTGTTATAGCAATCTTTAGGGAAAGAACAGAAATACAGTATTCATGTAAACTTGAATTGACTTGCCAAAGCAGCACATTGACATTAAATGAATTGCAGCGAAAGTTGTTCAGCCTTTCTGCATTTTTTAGCCTCTGTGTTGGCCCCCCCGCTGTGTCATTGCAGTGCAGTGTAATTGAAATGAATTTTATTACTTGGTGCTGTTGTCTGAGAATGTCTTCATTTACATATGCATGTATTCTAAAGCTACAGAGCACAAATGTTACTTTTTTGTCACCGACTCTGACTCTTTCCAGCTTAGCTTTACCATCCTGTTTTGACCCTCCAAATCCCCCCTCCCTCCATCCCTCCCTCCATCCCCGCCTTCCTACCTCCTTCCTCCCTCAGCGGTTGCTTTCTGCCAGTCAGCACATCCCCCAGGCGGGATGAGGTGTTTGATCTGAGCCTCTTCAGCTCTCCCTCTCTCCTCTTTCTCCCTCTCCTGCTCTCGGTCTGTGTTTCCCTTTCAGCCGCTCACTCTCTGTCGATTTCGCCGCTCTCACACAGAAACGGTCTCCATTACTTACCGTCAAGTCCGAGTTCAAAGATGACATTCTCTGACTTTACTAAGACCCGTCAATTTGACTCAGCGAAGTTGCTGCACTTGTGAAAGGAAAATGAAAAGAGGAGAGAAAAAACCACGTGTGTGTGTGATGAGTAACGTCATGGGCCGGAAGGAGTCAGGGTGTCAAGTGTAATCCATCAGCATCTATCAGCATCATGTGGCTATTAACATGCTTTGGCCATGCAGGGCATCAAACAGGATGAGATGAGCGCTCATCCACCCAAGAGTTCTCCACTTCTCACTCATCACGTCTCTCATCTGAGGGTGGATTTTTTTTTTTCACCTGCTCATTAACCATCTTCCCTATTTGTGGCTGTAGCTTCGCCACTGTACCTGTCATCTCTCATTCAAATCAGAATCTCACCTCTGTGTCCTCTCCTCTTTTCATTCCAGCTTGTTCATAATGATGAGACTCAATGTTGCCTCTCTCCCCGTTTCTCCTCATTGTCTCTGCCTGCTTCACTATATTCCCGAGCGTCTTTGAGCTTTTAGGGATGTGTTTTGATAAGCACACGGCGAATACATTAGATGACTTGGCAAACCCCCCCCCACACACACACACACACACACACTTGAGAGAGACTTGTGAGACACTTTCCATCTCTCACTCACTCCCTTCTCTTTTTCTTCCAGGTTTGGGGAACTATATTTGTTAGCAGATTTGTTTGCAGATTCATCTCCCCTCATTGAGGCTTGTCTCGGTATGTTACAGACCGCTTCATCTGACAGCCTTTCTCTCACAAAAGTGGAGGGAACATTCAGTTTCCAGATATTCTTTCCCGCTTCAAACAGCTACCTGAGATCCCTTAATCCCCATCCTCATATGAAAACTGCATAGCTCCCTTTTTTCGATAAAGGTAGCAGGAAAGATTAGCATGTGCGCAGAATAAGTGTAACTTGTGAGCTAAAAGATGTGACTTATGGAACATTACCTCATCGGCACAGACAGCTTAGTTCTTATGAGTTGAAAGAACATCTTTTTCTTTCATTCCGTTTTTTATTCCCCTCTCATATCCCTCTTTACTTCGCCTCCCCTGCTCTCTCCATCTCTCTCCTCCTCCTCTCCTGAGACCCTTCCTTCATCATACTTAACTCCTCTTCAAAGCCATCTACTCCACCTCATCCCCCGCCCTCGGTCTCTCTCTCTCATCACTATTTTGGTTTTTATGAGCTGGATGTCCTCTGTCTCCTTTCTGCATCCATCCACCATTTCAAAACTAAAGTCAAACACACACACAAACACCCCCGGCCCCCTCCCTCCATGTCCTCTTTGGGTTGAGCAGAAGGTCGTAGTCATCAACAGTCCATTAGGGCACAATGGCAGGAGTTGTGCTGCTCCAACAGAGTGCAATGTTCTGTTCTGAAGGCAACAGGGGCACAGCACAAAGAGGTTCTGACTTGCTGACACCCCAAGCAGATGAAACAATACCACTCTTTTCCAATCATGTTGTGCAGCTGAATGCGGTGACTCTGTGTCCTTTGCAAGTGGAATGGTGTTTTTTCGATCTTCCATGCCTCCCTTTATTGGCACTTTGATAGGAAAGTAAAACTTAAAAACCTCAGTAAAGCATATATTTGAGTTCACATTATGTAATTGGTTTGACATTTTTACTGTGTACCACTGAATACAAGATAAAACAGTTTAACAAGCAGCGTCTTCCAGTCTGTCAATCTGTGCTATGATAGACAGATTGAAGCAGAGAAATTCAGCAGCAAGATTTGTCAAGTAAATAATTTCAGTTTAAACTTTTTTTCTTTTGGGATGAGGCTAACCTTTAAAAAAAAGGTAAGCACATTTATCTGACAAAACCATTAAAGTAACATTATGTCACCACTTCACTTTGTAGAAAACCCCTCTAAATCATTTTGATGGGAAACTGACTTTTAATTTAAAGAATGGTGTCTCTTTCATTTTTTTATTGCCCACCCCCACACCTTTTCTTTTACTGTTTAACATAAGGCGTGATCTCATGCATGATCTTTGTACAACTGGATCATATGTTTTCTGTTTTTTCCCCCTGTTCCCCAGTTGATCTGCCTTAATATATCTAATTTAAAAAAGAAGAAGCTTAAAGTGTTCCCAAAGCAACAGTTGCCAAATGTAGCTGTTTTTTGCCAGTTTGCTCAGTTAGCCATTAAGCTAACAGCCTAGTAGTCTAGAAGCTTAAAACACTAGGAGGATTTATTGTTTACACCACTAACACAGAGATTATGACAACTTGGAGAAGGTTTTTATGTTTAGAATGGTGGGGAAAGGGTAATACTAGAGAAGAAGATGTTGAAGCAACTATATTACTGCTTAAGGTCAGCAGGTTAGTATTATTGGTGTGCATGTTAGCATTCTGACATTAGCATTTAGCTGAAAGTTTTGTGAGGCTGTTCCACACAGCATCCCACAAGTATTTCTATAGTCCCTTGCTGGGTGTTAAAGTTTATATAACCCAGGATGCTTTTCAAAACTTTCACTTTGATTATTGCTTTTTTAAGTCATGAATATTTAATAATACAGAAAAACACCAAAATTTTAAAACCTGGTTTTCGGAGGCTTTAACACCATCAGACTCTGCTTGCATGTCAAGCATGAAGAAGTAATTAAACAAATCATGGGGAACTTCATGCTGCACCTTATGAGGAGCCACTGAATACACAGAGCAGAGGAACAAATTAAATTGCTCACAGATGCCAGTGTGTGCTAGTTTAACTCTACTGTGGTCTGCTTTCAGTTTTTCTTATAGAGCCATCATTAAAAATGTAAGACAAATGTGATGCACTGTGTACAGTGTTGAATGGCAGCTGTAGCCACAGAGGTCATAAGGTTGCTCAGTAAAATATCTGTCTGTGGTCAGTGAATCCTTTCATACCATTTCACTTCATTGGTATTTGATAATACACTTATTTTAAAAGCTTAATTTTATAATTGCAGTGAAATACTGACTGAGCACAGGAAGGATACCTAAATCATTAATCATGCAGTGAAAGCATTTCAATAAGCTTTCAGTTTTGCAGGCATTTTAACTGTTTTGCTCTTTTTAAAATAGCAAGAGAAAGGTTTGTCTAAAATGTGCATGCATTTATTTATTACTTTGTCTGAGTGATGCCCTATTTGTGATGCAGTATAGAGGTTGATTCTTTGCCTCATATGAAAGATCAGCTACCTGTTACAGATGGTGAGGTGCATATATGAAAGTGGTCGTTTTTAAGCATCAAGTGCTTAAGTATTCCTTACAGGCATCACCTTGGTTCAGCAGCAATATTCCACTACATTGAACTTGATGACACAGAATGGCTGAGCTTATAGCCTCCAGCACAAGTGCACTGTGTGTTGGATGTGTTTTTTATTTATTCTTTATTTATTTATTTATTTTACTCAGTTGCCTACTTTTTTTTAACATCATTGTACAAAAATTCTTAGAAATCCTCCTGTGAACACAAAAAGGGAAGTAAAAGTTTTGGCAATTGTGTTCCAACTTTGTCAGACTGTTGTGTTTGTGATGATATTTCAGCTTTTCCAATATATTTATCACTTCAGACAGCCACATCACAAATAAACCCCTGACAGACTGCCCCAACTTTCTGCCAAAGTAGCACTTAAAATCCCTAAACTGAAGCTCTGGCTCCATTATCAGACATGCAGGTCACAGATGGTCACAGATAATACTCCCTTTAATGCCTGTTATTGTTTTTGGCTTAATCTCCAAGTCCATTAGTCTTCCCTCCACATGTTTATGTTGACAAAATGGAAATCTACCTCCAAACTGCACTACTCGCTGACAGACAGCGAACTCAGGAAAATGAGACCAAAAAAAGGTACTGCATACATAACTTGCTCATCAGCATGAGTTTTAAGCTAATGAGCCTGACCGGCACCAGTGAGCAATCATCAAATTAACTTTGAACTGTAAAATTTAAATTTTTTATTTATTTATTTATTTATTTTTACAAAAACTGGTATATTCATTTTAGTTTTTAGTGGGTCCATGTCATCCAAATGTCACAATAAACAGAGAAACAGCATGCCAGATGCTGCATGAAAATGGATGCTTTTATGTCACGATCACAATTAACTTCTATTACCTGTGACAGGTGCTAGTGTTATGTACTACTGGAGTAGACAAATGCATAGTTCTTTATTTTCCCTTTTTTTCTTCACATGCCTGAAGACGTCATTATAAGAAACACTAAAGGAGACATGATGTGACAAGACAACTATTAGTAATAAGCTTTATTCTCATTGTTTATATGTGTAATGCAAGTGTCTGCTTCATCAAGGCTGTTAATTGTATTCAATTGATGTCAGGGAGACAGTGAGAGGCGGAAGAAAGGAGAAAGGAGAAGAATGGGTTCGATCGTCTATGCTGCTGCATTCCTCATCCTATTGCACATACATGTGTGTGTGTATCTCTGAGTTAGCTGTTTGCCTGAAAATTCTTTTTCATTTCGGTGTCAGTGACTTGCAGACTGCGCTAACCTTTCAAAATGGCACCAGCTGTCCGTTTCCCTGGCAAGAACTCCAAAAGAATGGAGTGTGCCGCCAATAAGGTTGGCTTGGCTCCCCTCAGTCTGAATTACTCTGTTTCGGTCAATCACTCTATCCCTGTTTACGTAGGACTCAATTTGCCATGATTGATTCTGCACCCTGAGCACACACTGAATTCAGGACAAGAGTTTGGAAATTGTCAGCCATCGATTCTCAATTCGCCCACTCCCGACGGCAAAATTTGTCTTCACATTCTCGTCATGGGGGTGTAGCTTAATTAGTTTTAAGATTTGTTCCACTTGGACACAAATGACAGTTAATGGTTCTTGTGGGACATTGCACACAGTCTGTCGTGCTATTGGAATGGCGTGTAGCCCAGCTGTGAATGCAAGATGTCTTAGTTTTTACAATGGATTGATTAAGTTGCCAGAAGGCTCCAATTGAAGGAAATCTCTTATTTTTACCCCTGACAAAACATTTTAGAAGCTATGCCTCAGGGTGCATAAAATACAACCCATTTTTAAGTTTTACAACATACACTTAAATTATAGACATTTAGATAAAGCACTTGCATAATCTGGATTGTGTTCACATTTGCAACAGAATTTGAATTCCTAATTTTCCAAAAACAGGGCTAATGAGGAGTGAAGGGGTAGAGAAAGAGAAAAAAACATGTCATAAATAATGTAGGACAAAGTGTCAACAGCCACAGCCACAAATAATCAAAGTTATCCATCTAGGATTAGAATAACTTGTGCTGGGAATTTCTTATTGTGATCATGTGTGTATTTGTTCAAAAACAGACCCTTCTGCTCCCAAATCCATGGCTGCCCACCCAAACCTCTCCGCCCTCTCCTCAGACTAACTGTCCTAACAGTTGACCCCCTGCTGACAAAATGACAGATGGGATGTGGAGGCTTCCTGACCTCAACAGGCAAGCAAAGACAGACTGGTACGCCTTAAAATCCAGGCCACAATCAGTCTCCTCATCCTCCACAGTTATATTTCTGGAGGACATATTGGCATGGGAGGAAAGTGTGTCGGAGAGGTGACCGTGGTGCCTGGTGCTTGGCGAGAACAAAGTGGACAAACAAGGGATTGAAGCTTTGTACTCCTTCTCCACCTTGACACCACAAGTCATCTCTTCTCTCTACCGTTTATTCCCTCTTTTGTGCTGACCTCTGTTGTTGCCTTTCATCCACTCCTTCATCCTCAGTTGTTATTGTTTTCTTTTTGCCGTCATCTTTTCGTCTTTCTCTTGCTTAGCCTGGCTCTTATCTTCCTTCCACTCTCCCTGTCTGCTCATGTGTATCTCGTTTCTCCGTTTTCATTCCCCACTCTTCCTCACCCATCTCTGTTCCGATGTCTTTCTCCCTCCCTCTCTGCCTTTCTTCATGTCTTTTTGGCCACGGTCCAATTTCCCCAATTGGCTTAGTGGCAGTCTAATCATTCTCCGACACTCCTGCTGTCGTCTCTTCTATCTCTCTGCCTGCCGCCATCCTAATCCTCTGATCAGTAAACACCCTTCTTCCGCACACGGTGCTTCTCAGCAGCCCACTGCCTTTCCAGCGCACTACTTCACAGTGCATACTGATGGTCCTTCCACTTCCTCCAGGCTAGCAAAGCACAGACTGACTTTGAGGGCAGCACAAGTGAAAGATCCAATGAAACAGTCCTCAGGCACTTTGACAGACCAAAGAAATTTTGAATTTGTTCAGCTGTCCACCCCTGACTCCATTGCATCAGTTTGGTGGTGAAGTGCTTTCTGACTCCTGGCATGAATTAAGTAGCGCTAATTAAAAAATATTTTCAACATCTTCATTCTCTGATTCTGTTGCACAGCATTATGCAATTATATTACTCTTTAACCTAGACTTGTGTAACAACAGCTTTGCAAAGTACAACCTTTATGTTAAGTAAACTTCAGTACTTTATAAAGGGTTAGACACATATACAATGTGGTTAAAGGGTGGGTTTACATTTTTTTCAAGTGTGTCTTAAAACAGTGTTTGCATCCCCATATGTATACTGAAACAGATTTTGCTTGCATTAATCATTCCGCCTGTTCATAATAACCATTTAAAATCTCTCTGAGTAAGCGATCTAGGGAACAGATGGGTGGCCAACCCACAGTGCAAGGTCTATGCAAGGTTTCACTCCAAGGTCTATGTGAGGTCAATACTATAATATTAGTGGTCAAACTTATTTAAATCAAGAAAATCAGAGCCATTCACAGCAAGCAAAAACTGATTTGACATTAGAGTATTTGACCATTATTCTTATAAAACTGTAAAGCTAAAGGGCCAATGAGGATTTTGTTCAAAGTTAAAGAACCAGTTTAGCATTTTGGGAAATATACAAATTTGATTCTTTGTTGAGAGATAAATGACAAGTTCAAAAGCACTGGCATCATGCCTGCTTGGTAAGTATGAAGCTAAAGCTGACAGTCACTTAGCTTTGCTTAGCAAGAGCTGAATTTAAAAAGTCCCACTTGTTATCTCTCATAAAACTAAAGAACATTTTAACATTTAATCGTCATGATGACAAAAAAAACAGGTCTATGTTAATAAGTGTGCTTTAGATGTGCAAATAATCACAAAGTTCTTTGATAAAAAGGCAAACACCAACTGCTGTTCTGTGAGGGGAAACTACTCTACTCTCCTGCTTGAGAGTCACACATGCTGCTCACACCCTCAGTGAAAACAGCCCTGCATTAAAAGAGCTCAAGGGGCTGCGTTTGGTATGGGTAAGACATGAAATATGCTGCAAGAAGTCCAGTTTGATTAACAGATGAATGAGTTTTATGGTTTATCAGATGCCAGAGCCCTGCACAGTGATTTATAATACAGGACCGAACGCTGGCAGCACTGAACATTGGCATTAGACCTTAATTGTGAGCGGTGGAATCAATTAATGTGGACGTAATTGCACAGGGCTGCTGAAAGCAGGCTATATTGTTCAGCCCCTTTATATGCTCTGTATTAGTTCACACTCTGAGCCTGAATGTCTGTGAGGCACTTAGGAGCTGCAAATGCACAGCACACTAGATGGACCTCAAACAGTGGATCCCATTTAAGGAAACCTTTTTTGTTCTTCTCCACAGGTCGATACATCTAGTGTTTTTGTCCAATCGCCATGAGCTTTACATGCCCACTGCTGTGAGCCTACACTTAATAGATGGCATCCATTGTGCTCGTAGGCACACTAATATTACAGTTATAATCAGATTAAGGCATTGTTATTATTACACTAATTAGTCTTACGATTAGGTTTCGCGTGTAGAAATGAAACAAAATCACACTTGGATTTTTTTCTATTACATCATCTTAAAGTTCAAGAGGCGACTCCCTCCTGCTTCATATAATCAGCAAAGTAAACCTAAAAGTCCTGCTTCTTACCCACTAAGGAGCTAATCACTTATCAGTGTGCTCATTATTAACCCAATTAGCTGCACCTGTAGCCCTCCAGCTCCTGATACTGATGCCAGCAGCACAGCATTAAGCCTCCATCTAGAGTCAGCGTGATGACAGCAGAGCTGAGGCGTAAAGTGGCTGAAGGATTACAGGGTTCATCCCCATAATCTGGTATTAGCCCCAGAGGAAGTAATGTCAAAAAATCTAATCTATGTTTTATCAGTGGTGACTTATATCTAAAGGACCTTATTGTTAAAATAAAATATTAATAAGCTTGTGGTTACAGATAATTGTATGAATGTGTTCATTGAATATCACCTTTGTCTGGTTATTTATAGTAATGAGGGCTGAGCAAATGTAGTGGGTATAACAGGGAGTTTCCCTGAAGAAAGAAGCAGGTAGGGAAAATAATATAAAATTAGAGGCTAAATAAGTAAATACAAAAAGTTCACTCTGTAACAAAGTGATTTATTGAGCAGAAAACAGATTTAAGTTATTGAAAAAAAGTGCTGAAGTAGGAATAAGTTCTTAGGCATCACTTTTTTTCAGGATAAAATCGCAGTTTTCTCCAAATCAAGGCTTGAAACTTTTCTGTTTACCAAAGCATTTAATTCAGTTATATTTTGGATAATTCATTTATGTCCTGCAAAGCTCTGTAACTGCCCTGTATGCTTTTTCAATCCGCTTATTTCATTCTATTCAATCTTGACTTATTTCTTCCATTTTATTTGACTGATTTTAAATCACTGTTTACTTCATATCACCTTGTTTTTCTGTTAAATTTTGTTTTAATATCTTTTTTATGTCTTATTTAAAACATTTTTAATTGCCTTGTTGTTGAAAGGTGACATTCAAATAAACTTGCTTCGTCTTGTCTAATGAGACATGAAACACAAAAAAGCTTGTTTTTATGACATAGTTTAATTGTTTCCTATCAAACTTCATTTTACTTTTCGGCAGAGATTAAAATTAGATTTGAACATGGAGGCTAGCTATCTGAAGGTTGTTTGGGTTCATTAATTTTATTCTAATCAAAACAAACTGTATTAATGTTGATAGTAAAATGTATTAATGTTTTACAGAATATATTGCATGTGCACTGCCCCTGACAGTTAAAGCAAAACTGTTATTGCCACATTTTTATATTATATTCTTTTGTTTTTATTGTTCAGTGCAGCGTCCCTGTTCTGTTGTTAATATGCCTTCTGATTAATGTCCCTTTGAGACTGTACGTGTTAGACTCTCTCTTTCACCTCTCTGTTCTGTGTAATGAAAGGTGAATACCTTGTCCTTCCATATGAACTCAAATAGTTTAATCATCAGTGTCAAAATTTAGTTAAACAAAGAAAAAATTTCTTAAACAATGGCATGTATAACTATCTCACAAGCCAATAAAGACCTTAACATGAGAAAAATTTCTTGTCCTTTACAGTTCAAAGTGTATAAATAAAAAACTCCATGACCACCATTCAAGTCCCCTTGTTCTTTTATTCTTTTTGAATTGTCCTTTCTTATTTTTTGTTGGTATTCTCATCGTCATTTCACTCTCATCTTGTGTCTTATCTTGTTTGGTTTTACTGGTCTGTGTTTTGTCTTGATGTTCTGCAAAACTCAAACCTGCAATACAACAGCTGACAGTTAAGATACACATGTAAAAAAATAAGACAAGCATGCTTTTTTTAATTTGAGTCTTTAAGAGAATACTAATGCATCCTTTGCTGTGTGATGAGCCATGAAATTCACTGCATCATGTATAATAGAAGTTAGGTACCGTCTAATGTTTTCTTAAAGCTTTAACAGGATACTCGTATGTGTTTGAATTTATTCATTTTATATGGTCATGATTTTCTTTTTTGTGATTAATACATTATTCCATTTATTTGGTCTAATCCCTTCAAAACACCTGGATTAAAATGCCTTACTTATAAACACAATGTGATGCAAAAGTTTGCTGAAAAAAAAATTAAAAAGGTGAATCTGTGTCAGTAGGCCTGAATGTTAAAATATGCCAGTTTTCCTAGAAATACCAACTTGATGATCAATAAAATGATTCTACTTAAAAAAAGAAGAATTTATTCAGGTTTCCCCTCAGATAAAGAAAGATTAATAGAAAAATAATCAAAATGAAAGCAACAGAGGCCATTTCATTGCCACTGTTATTCAACAGTATGATTAAAGCTTTAGAGCTTTTGGAGCTACCCTTTTTACCCAATTCCTATAATGCAACTCAAGGATGTTTTTTTTTCCATAACAGCCTTCTCAACCCCCACTGAGTTCAGACAATAAATTTTTACTTTGTAATGTAGACTGCTGTTTACAACTGTAGCTCTTTAACATCACCTGAGTCTTTTTTTCAGAACTTTGTTCACAGACTGAGGCTAATGAAGCAACAATAGCTAATAGCAATGGATGATTTCTAACTATCCATTAACCTCTTTTTGTCATTCAATCTAACAGAGGAGTTTTTGACACTAGTCTTTTTAAGGTCTTTTACAAACATGTCCATAAAACATGTTTGAAGAGTTGTAGGAGGTGCTATTGATATAATCTGGTTTGGATTGCAGAATGATAAAAACTTGTGATCTGAATTCTTTGAACGTGTTCAAATTCATGTCAAAGGATCTGCAGTCAGAATCTTAAGGGGGGGTTGATGCTCAAACTGATATCTTTGGAAACTGTTCTTCTGCGACAGTAATATTTGTCTTTGTTTTATATCTGTTTATGATTACTTGCATTCGTTTTGTGCTGCTACATTTCTTCACTAGTTACTTAATTGAAGGGAGAGATTTTTAAACTCAGTGGTGTTTATACTGATTTAGGTACGTTTAAATAAAAATTTATCAAATCATGACTTTGTTTAGCTCTCACACCACTGCATCAGTTTGGTGGTATACTTACGGCAGCTTTAAATGATTATTGTGCACTTTAACCTGCTACCCTTAAATGTCTTTCCTGTAAATGACTCCATTTGTCAGCAGAATCAGGTCATTTAACTTGTTTGCAACTTGTCTGTTGCAAGTTACTCAACTTTACAGAAGCCTCTCAGGATTTTTATGGTTTATTTCTGCCCCATTGTACTTCTGTCAAAATACTGACACTTGTAACAACCCCTGGTTTGATGAGTATTCATATGTTTTAGTACCTAAATGGACAACACTACAGGAATAATGATATGGTTATAGACAGTCAGAGTTTGTGATTCTGCCACATTCAGTAGATGATGTGGCAGATTGAAATGCAGCTGCAGAGCTGTCAGACAGTGTGGTGCATCAGCATCCCCTTGAGGGACAGACCTAGAATCAACTAACGCTCCCCAAATCTAAGCCTTGATCTCCTCATGTGAAATGCACAACTGACCTCTGATCAGTCAGGCTCTGTGGACCACTTATGACTACAACCCATGCTATTAATCAAACTGACGGCCAGTGATTGGGAGGTGGACTCAACAGAGCCGTCTGTTCCCAAGAAGTCCCAGACTGTCCGTGTGTGTCTGTGGACTCCTGAGACGGATTGACAGACTAAGTCACCTTTTCGTTTTGTGTATCTATGTATTCCTCATGTATTTCACAGAGACATTCATCACGTTAACATCCCATCAGCTAAGTGCATCTATCATTTGTCAGTGTGCAGCTGCCATGGCAGCAGTTGCTGGGGCAGCAGAGAGTTGGACCACACAGACGCTTCAGTGGTTTCTGTAAAATTAATCAGCTGTGTCGTTCACCCCTCCATTCACCTCGAGGCAATGATTAATAGATCTGTTAATGAAAAATATACATTTCACATGGACTGTGTTCAGAGATGTGTTTTAAGATATACAATCATGTGGTGGATGACATTTGTTCATAGATGTGTTTTGCCATCATTTTATGCACCGTTGACCGCAGTGAATATCTGCAAGTGTGTATGTGAGCTTTTGATATATTGAATACACAAGCTAAGAATTTTTAACTTAGTTTTCACTCTTCCACCATGATACACTAAGAAACTTGGCTTGGCACAGGCGTGACTACAAGAGGAGGAATTGGTGCAGTGCATCAGGGCCCAGAAGCATGAAGGGGCCCATGAAGGATGGCCATTATTGCAGATGAGTTATTATAGTTCATGTATTCCAGTAGACAACATTACTTAAACATTAATAAATGTGAGAGCTCTATATAGGCTCCACCACCTTCTCACCTTGCATATTACACTTAGGTTTTGCATTTTTTTGTGTGTGTGTCTGTGAGCATGTGCCTGTGTTTGGGGCAAGAGGACAAGCTTCAGAAAAAAATTAGCAATCAAATAATAATAGCCAATTTGCCACAATGCTGAAAACCGAAAATTTAATTTAGCACCATAACTGTGATACAAGTTTCAGCTGATACACAACCCTACAGAAAACAACAAGGATAAATAAAAAAGTTTGAGACTCCACTGAACAGAAGCTCAACACTGTCATGACTGCAGCTGAACCTTTCTCTCTTTACTGACATTTCATTACAAATGGAGGATACCCTGCAGGCTGAGCAGGTCAGGTCAACTAAAGGCCATGTACTTATAGTACTGACTCTGACTTTTGTTGTATATCGCCCACCGTCTCCCTTCTTTCCCCAACTGTATGATCCAAAAAACAAAAATGCCCTCAACAGAGATGCACAAGCTCACATTGCACTAAAGAGACAGAGAAGTTTTGCCTGGTAACTTTATAAAGATACTTCAAATGAGATTATCTGCTAAAGACTCAAATGGACAATGTCTAATGTATACTGAAAAATGCAAAATTATACACACAGACAATGTAAAGCCATTTAATCTTGGGAAAATCCCATGAGTGAAACACTCAGTCATCATAATGACCATTTCCCTTGTGATGGATGTATGCCTCAGAAATGGTTGTGTCATCATGCGCTAAAGGCATTGCAGGGTCAATTTCACACAATAACTTGTCTGTTGAGGGTGACAACATGACTAAGCTTCACAGTACAAAAACCAGAAATAGGTTGTTGGCACACCGAACAACCTCACCAACAGCCATTATGGAGATTTTTTTCTCTCAATGGGTTTCTATTCCTGTTCGGCATTTTACATTCCTTTCAGATCGGCTCTCTTCATCCATTTCCCAGTTAAATTTAATGGAGTTCATTCAACTTCTGTAAAAAGTTTAATTACATTTATTTGGTACCATCATTTTTGTGTAGGTTCAAAATAAAAGTTCAGGTGTCCAAAGGCACACAAGGGAGACGGTAAGGACAATAATCATGGCTACAACAATACAAAAAAAGGTTGAATTTGGGAGAAAGTATGTAAGTAATTAAATGACAAAGCGCAGCGCAGCACAGTCTTCTGTTCCTCTCTGGTTCTCAGAAGATGGCAGAGAGTTATTTTGTTGCGGAGATTGTACATTTTTGCTTTTCATCAAGTATATCCAGCAGCATTCTTTATTTATTTCATTTTTTTATTTTTTTTTCATGTTGTCAATTTGTTTTGGAAAAGAAAAAGTCTTGTGATATCTTGTGTGTGTGTGTGTGTGTGTGTGTGTGTGTGTTTCTTTATCTCTCTGTAGTTTTTGGGAGTTGACTGCATTAAACCTTATCCAACTCAGCTTTAGTTTTTGTGGCACCTTAATGCCTTGAAACTTTTATATGCAATGTCCTTATAAGTTAAAGAAAAACAGTATATAATAACAGTATAACAGTAATCACGTGTCTATGATAAGGAAAGTATTTCAACAATACCACTAATTAAATTATTATGAACTGGCTTAACTGCAGAGACATTTGACACAGTAGCACAGGTAGAAATTACAGTGTGGGCAGGCATAAAAAAAAAATCAGGTCAGCATGGTTCTTTTAAGGCCAATCATACTACGCAGGTTCTGAAACATATACATCAACCAAAATAGGCCTTTGCAGCTGTACTTCTCTGTTACACCACAGTTACATTCTACTGCATCATCTGACATAATGTTACAAGCACTAAGATGAACATTAGCCGGGTTGACCTGTCAGGTTGTTTTGATTGGAGGACTTGACGGCATGTGATCTAATTTTACACCAAAAAAACTTTTTCTGAAGATGCTGAAATATTAAAAAAGACCACAGGAAACCACAGTCTGAAGAGGTAAATTAACTTACGTTTGATGATTAAAGCAGAGGACAAAGGGCCTTGGTTTTGAACACTGAAATGATTTCATTTGCGATATAGTCCAATGATTCAGTCAGTTCTCTTCTAAAGCAGAGAGGGGACAAAGGGTTCAGTCTGTGTGTCATCATTAAAGCCTTGATGCCACTTTTATCCAATGACAGTTGAAAAGGAGTCTTTCAACAGTACAGCTTATTAACAGAAGGGTGACGAGGGCCCATTGGATACAATTACAATTTCAAACGTAAGTTGAGCATTGCTGGTGACGAAGAAGGACCTGTCTGATGTGACTTCTGTCTTCTGCTCCTATACAAACACTTCATGTTATATCATGATCATATTATATCATGGTCACGACACAGTACAAAAAAAAAAGATGCAAGCAACAAGAATCATTTTGTTTTCATTCATCCCAAAGTCAGATTTTTAAAACAGTATTTATTGACTACTGTTCACTGGATTATTCAACAAAAAGACAGCCTTCTGATTGGGTGAGTCTGAATGTAAAGGGGGTGGGTTCAGGCCAAGCAAGGGCCACTATCTAGAAATTGTGCAGGAATTTAAATGGACATATGGTTATCATTCATAACCACAAATGCACTGGGAATATAGCCTGAAGGGATTCCACCTGGCTAGTTATAATTCAAGAAAGCAATTGCTATAAGTCCAGCCATCAGCTATTCAAAAGGAAAAAAAATCTCAGCTGGTTTTCACAGAAACTCTCAGATTGATCCAAATTAGGTCACACATATTAATGTGTTAAGTTTGTCCAAGGAGATTTAAGTCAGTAATCAAGAGCATAAGTGGGGTGATCATCTACATAGTGGAGATCCATAGAGAGAGACATGTAGGTTTCGGCATTAAAAATTTTTCAGTGAGCAGTGACTGAAAACCTTTTGACTTGCTGGGCAAACATTTTAAAAACAGGTAGCTCAAACAAAAACCTGTGAAAATACATCACCAAAATGTGCATTTATTTGCCAAAATTTGGCTTTGATCAGATACAAAGGAATACAGTGTCAAAAATGCTGATATTGATACTTTTTTTAATCACAGAAAGCAGCTCATGAACTTTTATCATACTTAAAATGTTTCTTGAATACCCAAAAATCTTGGAGAATCTCTTACAGCTGTTAAAGTGGTACACTGACACAGTCTAACAATAGCAGTGAGGAAGCAAAATGAGTGTATGTGTATCTAATGTGTTCAGGCCAAGGAAATATTACACAGACTGAAAAGCAAGAAACTGATGCATTTCTAGGTGTCCAAGATCTCCAAGATGATATTTAGTTAACAATAGTAACAATTTATTGGCATCAATTCGCCCACCGCTATCAACTGTCAACAGCAGAGAGATAAAAACAAATCTGATGATATTTCATTCTTGTTTTAATAGCATATTATGATTCTGAGTATTACATCATTAGCCTTTGTTTCGTTGTTGTCAAGCCAATCTGATGCAAACTTGTGAAATATTGCAAATGTCTGATGTTGGTTTGAAGCAAGTAAACCAGACTACACAAAGCTTCAACATAAGTTTAGCATAGCTGTGATAAACAGAGCAGAAGTTAAGGTCTCAGCTCATAAACCAGACCAGTTGTTTGTTGTTGTTGTTCATCTGTTGCTCCTGCCAGCTATGTCATCTGTGAAGACATCAGAAACAGCTTCTTCTCCTTTTTTCCCTGAGCAGAAACAGCTGATCAGTCATGTTTTGCCACATCAGAACTTATTTGGAACAGGTGTTTCCATGACATATTAAGCATAATAACTCTTTTTCAAAAAAGGCAAAAACCGCCTCAAGCGAGAGAGAAACTTTTTACAATTTTGACTTTTCAGTCAACTTTAATGCGATAATTCAAAACGGTGATAAACACGCGATGATGGGAACACAGTTATTGTCGGTTTTTTGGCGTGCTGCTGCTGGCCTCTGGCACTTAGCATGTTACACATTTTCTTCACATTGGCTAACACCTGTTCTTACTGACACTGCTAATTAGAATACGCTAATGTCTGCAACTTCTAAATGTTTTTTTTATGTATGTTTCACAGATGTAGGCAGATATAGGTGCCAGAATTTATCAGGCGTCTTAGCATCAGTCCCACAGGCCTTACTTAAAGCATACTTTTATTTTGATGTCATCTAATGACAACAGCTTTTCATGACAACATTTAAGATCGCTGAGCACAGACAAAGTTAGACAACAGGAGAGTGTCTTCTTAAAGGAATAGTATAGGTTTTTTGAGGAGCCTGTACTACTTTGTATTTCTTCAAACTGGGGGTGGGCTGATCACCATATATATACTATTTATTGACAAGTGCTTCATACAATCCTGCATCAGAAAAGGACTGTCCTCTTTAACTCCGTACAGAAGCACCGTCCATGATTTCAAAGGATCATGTTCTCCAGTTCCCTCCAACCCAGAGCAGCCTGTGTGCAGAGGATTATAGAGCTCAGACCTTCCAAAATCCAGCACACTTAACACACAGCTGGATACCTTCAGTAATGATTGAAATCTTTTTACAGACACACAGATTGATGGTTACTGACCTTGTGTGCTTGTCCAGACCTCATATTGCATTTGTCTAATGATAAAGTGACTGCTGAAGGACTTAATAAGGTCTGATATTTTGCATACAGACTCGTTTTATTCACTGGACTTCAAAGACTTTTTTAATATGAACAGAGGGAGAAGAGTCACAGAGTTTCAGAAAAATAAAATTAAAAATGATTCAGATCAAATGATGTTTTGGCCTGATGTTATAAACAAACAATGACAAAACACGACCCAGGAGTCGCATATTCAGGCGTGTTAGAGACTGAGGGGACTGTTTCAAGGTGTTTAATATTAAAACACTCTTTAATTACCGCTGGTTAATGTTTAACGAGAGGTAGAGTGTGTGCACATATGCTTTCATGGTAAGATTTGGTTTTAGATACACGTGTATAAACAAAGCTGTAAATGTCCTGGTAATAGTTTAATAAGAGTAAGAACGGATGATGAAGCATGTGAGTTCAGATTATTTGGGGACTGAACATCCGGCGTTGCATTATTTATCAGATGCTTTTAACATTCTGAATGTGTGAGCAGCTACAGTCAGCATATTTCATTCAAATTAGTGAAAAATACAGAGATGTGATGCTGATCTAGAATTATTGGCAGTTACAAGCTAACCTATGATAACATTTTATGTTTGAATGTTGTTCAGCTTACATAGTTTACAGTGGGAGCAAGTGAAGAAAAAACATAGAACCACTGATAACAAGCCATGAGGACCCAATACTGTTATGTTTGTCAAATGTGACACATCTTTACATACCATGATACCTGAATACCTGCACTGTGTGGTGTTGATTGGTAATCGGTATAACTTCAAAATTCCTACTAGCAAGGTTAGCGTTAGCACTACATTGACTAATGTTGACAAAGCAGAATAGGAATACAGCCTACATCTGTTATTACAGGCAAAAAACCTGTTTTCTGTGTCACATCAACCCTGCAAACAGTGTCTGAATATCTTCATCCTGGACAGAGTTTTCCAAAAGATCCAATTTCAGTGGCCTAAAACTGCATTTGTGTGTGTGTATAAAAGGCTATACAATAAACCTTTACAGACTATTAAGTAATGGTTTGGTATGACCTTTGAATTTACTGTGATTATCTGATATCACCAATTTTTTTCTAAAGCTAATTAATGGGTAAGGCCAATCTACCACATTGGCCATTAGCTTATTTGAATCAAATTGGATGTATTGGAATTGGCAGAAATGCCTTTTTACAGTACGTCTGAAGTAATGTAGAAATAGCGTCACCATTGCACAGTTTGTCCACAGAGCAGATACATGTAAAATCTTCCACTCTGCACATATCTTCATTAAAAATTTTATTCAATTCTATTTTTACTTATTGGATCCTCATCAAACTTCTTTTGATGGGGGTCTCTGTCTTGCTCTTGTTTTTGTTTAATGGTCTGCTCAAGCTGCCCACTGGGCGCCTAACACACCAGGGCTTGTCTCTGTGCTCTCAAAACAGTCTGTTCTCTGGGGCATTGTGTATGAGTGTATGTGAAAAATGATCGCAGGAGACCAGAGATAACTTTCTTCCCTCTCTCTCTTTGAGTAACTCTCTTCAACCTGCGCTCAAAATCACAATTAGTGTTCATTTTGCAGTGTGCTCTGCAACAAACTATCTCGGCTTGACCTTGTCTTTCACTGACAGTTTAATGGCCTTAAAAGCTGAAAGGCCTGTGCTTTCTGTAGTAAAGGCCACTCACTGTCTGTGTTCATAAAACAGTGGGTTTTGGGCCACATATGCACTTAGGAGGCTCACATTAATTCCCTGGAGACTTACAGTACCTTTACCTTTACTACAGACATCACATGACCGATCCCAACCCAGACCTTTACCAGCACTTGAATTGGAAAAAAAAGTTGCTGGTGTTCTGACAAAGCATCTGCAGAGCATGTGGTTTTCATCTTAGATAACGAATTCTAGAGTGACTTTAGTTCATCCCACTTGACAACTATTTCTGTGTGAAATTACACTTGAATTCATAAAAAAACAATGCTGCATGTGAATATTTTTAACCAATAATGACAAAAGAATACAAGCGTTTTGTGAGATATTTTTGCAAGCAGGTGTCAACAAAACAAAACTAAACAAAACAAAGCAAAAACAGGCAGATGTAGTTATGAGGTCTGGATGGATGTGATGTAGGATTCCTATGAGATCATTGATGGGACTCATTGGGACACATCTGGTTCTGATGAAACTGGAGGTGTGTGATGTAAGGATAGGTCACGTTGGCCTGACACATGAATGAAAACTGATAGCAGCAAATTTACAAGAATTGTTTTTAAAGTTGGAGAGCAAAGATATGATGAGCTCACAAAAATGTCAAAGAAAGGTCAAAATCAAAGCGGCAGAGGCTGATGAGGTGTCCTCTTTTCTAGCTTGTAGCATTCAAGCTTTTTGTTATAAAATCTGAAGTTTCAAGCTCATTCCAATCCAAGATTACCTTGAATGAGATCATAAAGCTTAGTCTGGGGTTAGTAATTTAAGAGCCAAACAGAACATTATACAACCTTTGCCACAGACTGAGTTAAACTTTATGTGAACAGAGTCTTGCGTAAAATTGGTGAAGTAGTCCTTTAACCGAAAAAAAAGAAAAGTTTTAAATGTAAAAGTTAACATACTTGATTTAAAGAAAAAGCCTGGACCAGTTCTTTGTTCTCAAAATATGAACAAATCTTTCTTCTCACAACATGAGTAATACAAGCACACACACACAGACACACAGTGGGAGTTGTGTAAATCCATGTCTCAGGGCTATAACTCATTTCACATCTGTGTGTGCCATGTAATGGTTAACTACTCCCCTCTCTTTCTCTCTCTCTCTCTCTCTCTCTCTCTCTCTCTCTCTCTCTCCACTTCCCTCCCTCCCTCCCTCCTCTTCACCTTCCTCATCACTCACACCGCTGCGTCCCCTCTACCCTCCCACCCCCACTCCCTCCATTCATCCTTACCCCAACGTCTATTTCTGTCCTTCCTCTTCCGCTTGGCTGACTGGTGTCTTTTCCTGTCTTCTATTTCTGTCCTGCTCCATGTCTCCCCCTTTCTCCTCCTCCTCCTCCTCCTCCTCCTCCTCCCCACCTCCTTTCTCTCATCTCTCTCCTTCTTCTCAGGGGTCCTGTTCTAATTCAGTACTCATCCTCCAACCTAGTTTTCCGCCTTCTCTAATCCCCCTTCACACTTTAAATGCATATACTGATACAGTTGCAGAGGCCTCCCCCACCCATAACCTTTAGTCTTGTACCTCACTCCTTGTCCACTCTTTCCACCTTTCGCTTCTTCCCCCTCTATTACCATCTGCTCATTCTCTTTGTTTTCTGTAATCTTCCTCTTTCTTTCCTCTTCCGAAATTGCAAAGTCATGGCTGGCCGAAGGGCTGGTCAAGAGAGGCTTTGGAGAAGAAGTTTCAGAGAAGCTAACACACTTTCTCAGTGAGCATTAAGGAGACGGCTGCTTATCCGCCCTCACCTCTTCTCTGTGGCCTTTTTTCTTCTGTACTAAACAACTGTGAGTCTCCTGCATTTCGCTCTGTTGTCTGCCTGCCCACTATGAAAGACTGCTCAACACACACACACATACATGCTGGCACCTGTCAGACATCGCACAAAACGTCTGCTGACAAATGATCAAATTTTAGTTTGTTCTTAGCTGTGTAGCTACAAACTGGTTTGTTTACTTGCAGAAGCATTTTCCATGTGAGAGCTTATGTGAATGACAGAAGTCAGAGCACATTTGATTTACATTTGACAGAAGTACAAATGACAAATGACAAATCAAGTTTTTTTTTTTCTTGCAATCACTTACTGGCACTTTTTCTTGAGCAAAACATGCCATTATTTTGTATGCTGCAATAGCAGAGACACCTGACCCAAATCATGTTCACTTCTATACAATGTTAAAAAGGTCTCGACTCACGTTAAACAGGCAAAGAATAAATTCAAACTAGCTGAGCAGCAATAATACTGGTTTAAATGAGTTGAGATATGTGGAAGGCTTCCATAAGTAAATGAAATGTGGGTTATATGGGGGCTACTGCTGCCTTCTCTCTGAACATGACACCAATGACAGGTAAAAATGAATATGACATCTTGAAATTTCAGTGATTTTTATGGGTATCTCATAGGTCTTAAGACAAATAATGTAATGAACTGTAATTTCTTTGTTCTATCAACCACAAAAATTAAATTAAGTGTTACACTTATTGCAATACAGAAGTGTGTCACTTGGTAACTTTGAAAAAACATATAACATTTATAAATTTGGCATCAAGTATGCATTTTGGACACTTTCTGTGTGTCACTGAGAGCAATTCATATTTATGATTTTTGAATGTGCAATAAAGGACCAAATCCAGTGACCTTCAGCTGTTAGCATAACAAAACAAAAAAGACTCAAAAGCAAAAGAGAAGCTGTGCAATAAAGTGGAAAAATTGAACTTTAATAATATAAAGCTGATTTACAGAGAAATTTAAAAAAACAGGTGGCAACAAAGGGTTAGCCAATCACATAAACAACACAAAAACTGAAAAGATTCACAGCACAAGGAAAACAGGCAGGAATGAGCAATGTCCACAGGTACACTGCTGTTAAAAACAGGGTGTTTCCTCCATGTTTTTTTTTTGTTTGTTTAATGTGTTTTTCTAAAAAAAAACTCTCCCAAAGTCATACTGGCCAATCAGCATGGGGTAGAGTGAATCTGGCATGTAAACAAAGGGGGGAAAATGCTGCACCTTTTGACATCAAAGTTAGTAAATAACAAAACACACTCTGACGTCTCATGGTAAAAGCTGTTCACCCTGTCCACACAACAAGACTGCAAATAGGGTTTCTAAAAAACTTGATCCTGGCAGGAGTTTTCAAAAAGCTCCATTTAAGGTGACCTATGACACTAGCCAGGTTTACATGCAGACTTTTTTTCATTCTGATTGAAATCATTCCGATTGAAGAGTTCAGGTCAACTGT
>JAQMCX010000047.1:4067908-4080895 GCA_029814765.1 Acanthurus leucopareius
TCCAACGCGCCGCCAGGGGCGAATTTGCGTCAAGACGCGTGTTTGCATTGACTTTGTATGTAATCTCGACGCGCGTCAAGAAAAATTCGCGTTCAGTGTGGCCGTACCATTAGACTGCTGGAAGGTTTTGGACTTGAAGAGTTAGCTGCTCTGCCCACCAATACTAGCTACACAGCAGTCGAACTAGCAGTGTTAGCAATCCCATTAGTCAACCCGCAAGGAGGAGTTGATTGATGGAAACTCTCATGTAGCAATATTACTGAAGGGAAAAATATTAGCTGTGGCTGCAGATAGCCACAGGTTAGCCGTCTATGCAGCTAACACAAGCAACTCTATCAGCTGACTTTGCTTGGACTAGGAAACTGGAGCACAGGGAAAGTGTTTGTGTTGGTTACTAGACTTAAAAAGTCCTAATCCCAGCAAGAGTGGGCTGATTGGTCATCTAACCCTGTTAGCTGTGGCTGCTAATATTAATTGTCTATGGGTTTGCTGCTGTGAGACGATGTGTGGCAAGATGAGTTATCCTCCTTCCTTTAAGCAATTGAACAAACAACCAATATTGTTCTCTATGGTTCCAACAAAAACTTTCAGAATTATTTCTAGCTGACTCTTTGTTGACATCTATGCAGGAATGGGTAGAACCATGTGACAAGTAAAGAAGTAGTTTTAATTAGAGTGCTTTTGATGTTATTTTGTCAAAACTGTCCATCTACTCTTAACTTATGCACATTTTTGACCCTGTTAACTACTTTAAACCTTTTGCCATAGTACATCTGTTACAAATATTCAGCTTTACATGGCCTTTCTGGAAATTTTTTAAAAACTATTTAAATGTCACAATGACCAAGATCTTTCATCTTAACTCATTCTGTTTCCTTGGCAATTCATGACTTTTCTTTTCTTTGCAGCCCAAGAATTATTGCTGTTTACTATCTTTAGTTTGTCCACACTTCTATGCAAAGAGTCTCTGGATCTCTTTGAAAAGCGCTATTTATATTGAAGTTATTATTATTTTTATTAAATTGAGTGTAGGTGGCAGAGCGCGGGAGGGGCATCACCTCTACTTCAGATGTCAAGTTGCTGCTGCCTGAAATAAAAAGAAGACTAACATGATGATGACAGCGCAAAATCCAGAGAAAGAGGCAGCTTCCAGCATCCCCTTGGCCACATCTGGTAACACTTTTTATTTCAATATGTAATAAAGACAATTTTGAAAAACACTAAGATCTGCTCCCAGAAAACCAACTTCTCTAACCTCTGCAGCACAGTAAAGTTAGATGAGCAGTTTTTTTTAATTTTTTACTTTTACTTGGGTAGATTTTCACATAGTAATTTTCAGTTTTTATGGGCAATATTGTACTTTCACTGAGATCGATCTATTATTTCTCCATCAATCACCCTCCCTCAGTCATCTATGTAACAATATATGATACTAGGCTAATTGTCTCCAGTTAAAAACTTTCCTGTCAGATTTCAGCAGCTTTGAAAGTGTTGGCTGCAGGTAAAAAGCAGGGACTTTGCAACAGCCTGAGTCAACTTACTGCTTACAACTTCACCTCTTCCTGGCATTTTATTGCACATTTTATTGAACCATTATGTCTCTGCCCTGCAAACAAAATAAATCCAGAGAGAGAAAGTGCTTTTTTTTTCATATTTCGTCTTCCATATACTTTCCTCTCTCTCAATTTCTGTCTGCTGGCCTAATGTTGTCCGATGCTGCCAGTCATAACAGTCAGGTGTTCATTTCTGCCTCAAGTCTAATGCAGGGCACGGTAGTGCATGGATGACATTAAATATTTACAGCAACATCTTCTCCCCGTCTCCAGTCATCTTTTCTCCAATAGTCTGGACAAACAGCCCACTAGCGCACTAGTACTTCAGGCACACACTCATGGAGGGGAAAGGTTAACTCACACTGTAACTTGTGCGTCCAACCTCTATTATAGGGTAACAATCACACACATAAATGAAAAGATGCACAGTTAGGATTTATCATTTGAGCTTTAATTAAAAAAAGGAAAGTAGGGCTTTTTTAGTGCTATATTTGAAAAAGCAAATATCTAAAACAGAAATTAAATCATTCTGTTGGAGGAGGCAGTTTCTGAGCTGTCAAAATCACAAAAGCACCTGGTTTATCTAAACTATGGTGATGGCAATGCCAGTATAAACGATGAATGAGGCATTTTCACATCCTCCAACTGCAAAAGCTGAAGCCAATATATTCCTGATACAGGTGCTGCCATCATGCGCATTTGTTGACATCATTTGTAGCCGAAGTCTGCTGAGTAATAATCAGCAGATGGAGCCGAGGTATGGAGATCCTGCCCATACAAACTCAAATGCAGGTTATGTTTGGTTGTCGATCTTGACGTTTCACCTCACATTTTTTGCATCTTATAACTAACTAGCAACTAACTAAGTTTAAATTGAAGTTGAGGTTATTATTTTTCTGATGAGTTGGGTTTTAATAAATTTTTTAATGCTAAAAAAGTGAGGTGAAATGTCAAGATTGACAACTAAATAAAACCTGCTATTCAAAAAAGTATCATTAAAGCAAATGTATTCACTGTGTACTTTGATTTTTTATTTTTTGCCAATTGTTCCATCTGCTGCCATGGAAAGGCAGGATTCATGACCTATTCAGTAGCCAAACACCAGAGAGCAATCCAGATGTTTTGGCTTCACTTATGAGAAACTATCATGACTGCCATCTTTTTACAGTCAGTGGATGGTAGCAGTGGATGCTCGTAGAGGACAGTGTGGCAGCCCTGCCACTTCCACAAGAAGAGGAATAACAAGTCTTAGTCATTAAACTTTGAAAAATTATTTTTGATTTACGTTTTTAAAATGAGCTGCAATTACCTTTGACTCTCATTGTAAGTTTTCCAGGCATAACTCCCTCCTCAGTAAGAGAAACAGGAGTTTGCTGGGCGGTAATTACATCTATTTGAAGATAGGGGGCTCTAATTTCGTGGCACAGCGCAGGGTGGCATAAGGGGGTGGAGCGTGGCACACCCCGCACAGTGGTAATTTCGTCCAGCGCAGCTAATTTGGCAATTTGGTAGACCGGGCTGCGCCGAGATGGGTGTGGCAGTGCACCAGGGGGAGGTGTCGACAGATTCAGCTTGGCGCAGTGACAATTTCGTGCCAAAACACTGCGCGAAAGGTGCACTGAAAGCCCGCCAGCTCCAACCTGGTCTATTCTCGGCGCAGGCGACGCGCACTCGGTGTAGTGGTAATTTGGCTGACAGGGGCGCAGTGCACACACGTCACCAAAACCTCACAGGCAGATTTCCAGAGTGTCAGGCACATACAATTCATTCATGTTGTGATCTGTCCACACCACTCAGCTTTATCATGCGGGGATTAGATATAGGTTACTAAATGTGAGTGTCTTCATTAGGCGAAAAATATGTTTGCCTAACCCGTCATCCCAACTTCAATCCCACCAAAGCCCTCGATGCTTATCATGGAGAGGGTGGAGGACGCAATGTCCTCCGCTGAGCTCATCGTGAGGCTGGTGGAGGGGCCGCCCTCGGTGGCCACCGTGTGCCTTCTTTGCTCTGACAACTTTTTTTTGGCCCTTCTCCTTACATCATGGAACCATTTTTTACATTGCATTACATTACATTTTACATCATAAATTTTTACATTTTAATTGCCGGACTGCGCCGTGCACGAAAATTGCAAAATGCCCTGGACACACCCCGTTGGCGCAGCACAGGCAAGGCGAGGCGCAGAGCAGGTGCGCCGCGCCTGTGCCTGGTCTACGAAAATAGAGCCCAAGGTGTATTTTTTAGATTTGTTTATTGTCATTTAGTTGGCCCAGTTTAACTTGAAGACTCATGTGAAGTGTTTTGCTGCTGCTGTTAAAATTATCCATTACTAGAAAAAAAGTGGGATGCGTCTTCCAACATCTTTATAGCAGAAACTAAATAAAGCAAAGCAAAGTGGCCAAGGAATACCTCTGTCACAGATCGTCGCAATGAGGAGCTCAAATAAACAGAAAGAAACAGACAAAATTGTTATGTTTATGAGATTGATTGGTTAGTTAGCTGCACTGGAAAAACCAAACTTAGACACATATGCTGCTTTCAGTCTTTATGGTAAGATCACTAAAACATCTTTCCAGCTACAACTACATAATTGTTGCATACATGTTACTCAATTTTGGAAATTAGTCTTATCTCAAGAAAGTCAGACTCTTTTTAAAAAGATACAGTTTTGTTTTTTTAAAAAAAATTGGTAAACACAAAAACAACTTTAATAAAAGCAACTTCAACAACAACAACAATCCATGTTTTGCCATGCGTATTAGCATGCACCATTCTGAAGAGAGCAGAAAGAGTCGAACAAAAAAAAGCAGTTCAAACAAACAGACATTTCCATTTTGACATGCTTACACACACACACACACACACACACACACAAACACACACCCGAGCACAGAGCTCCAGCCCCGCCCATGTATCCACATCTTGGGGTGCCATTGTGCGCAGCCACTCAAGCAGGTAATTTACTGACAATGAATAAAATGAGTTGTAATTATTTTCAAGCAGTCACTTGTTGAGCAAGGCTGAATGGGCTGAGAAACATGTGTTGCTCCCGGACTCCATTATTGTCGTGCCACCGTGCGTTTTACAGTAGCCAGACAGAGGTTAACACTTCGCAATCAAATTGTGTGCCAGCATGTGAGTCAGTGTGTGAGTGTGTTTCCGACTGGGAGGGGGTGGGTGGCAGAGGAGCATTTAGATGAGAGTGTGTGGAGTCCAAGGGGGGGTCATGGCTGTGGTGATTGGAGGGGGTGAAAAATAAGCCTCTGGCTATCATCACAGGAAATGGCCTCAGACATCCACTTCTCTGTCGCTGCCACCCACCTTCCTTTCGCTGTCTATCTCTCACACCGTTGCTATCTTTCTTATTCATTTGACCTTTTTTTCCTCTCTCTCTCTCTCTCTCTCTCTCTCTCTCTCTCTCTCTCTCTCTGTCTCTTCCTGCCTCTTGAGCTTTCTTTCCCTTACTTTCTCCTCCTCTAGCCTTCTTTCCATTTCCTAAGATAGCTTTCTCATTCACTTTCCATCACTTTCTCTCTCCACATCTCTCCACAGCTGTAATCTTTTTTTGCCACTTTTTTCCCTCCCTGTGACTCCTGTTCTCTTTCTACATCTCACTCAGCTAATTTATGCCCCAATTTTTAGCCCATAACCCTGAGCCTTACAGCGCCAACGTAGCACTGCAAGGTTGTTTGTACTTCTGAAAGCAAAATGTATTGTTCTACTTTTCTTCATTTCTCCCATTAATATTATTTATTAAGTAATCCAATGGCCATGTTTTGTTGCATTATTATTTTAGATAAACCGAGAGTGCAGACTGTGATAATAAATATAACATCAGTCCAAGTCAATCTCCACTTTCACTTACTCAACAAATCGAAAAGCCTGTACCAGAGGCCTTTTGTTGACTTTTTGGTTAACTTTTTTTCAGTTTTTTTTTTTTGCTGTTTATGTTCAAAAAAATATTTAACTTTTAGTTTAAAAAATATCCAACTTAGTTAAAAAAGGCATATTTTCAGAGATAAGCATTTGCACTTCAATAGCAAAGAGGGAAGAATAAATATTTGTACACAAACTGGAATGAAAAACTTCTAAGACTGTTAATGTTGAGCACAAATGGAGGGCAGCTCTTAACATGTGCATGTAGCAGGTGCAAGCTGTACATATTTGTGGTTTCACTGTGAACCTGAGCTTGTGTCTACAGCTTCACCCAAGAGATTAATTTTCATTTTGGAGAACAAGGAGAAGTCACAGGGAGCCAATTTAGGCGAGTATGGGGCAGGAAGAAATACTGTATGTCATTATTGAGATCCCTGTTAGTTTAGTTACACACAAAGTTATTTAGGTGGAATATTCTTTCCCAGATACCTGAGAATATCACAGCCCTTGTCAATACCTGGGAGACTAATTCATTATTTAAAGGCAAATTTAGAAAAAAGCTACCTGGATACTTGTGGTTGCACTCTTGCCCAGTTGCACCTTTTTTGATCTTGGGGTCTGCAGGTTTTCCACAGTGATGACTGATATTTGGTCTTTGGGTCATGGCTGTAGACACAACTCTCATCACCACTGATGATCCTTGATATGAAGTTTGAGTTATTGCAGGTCTGTTGTCAGTGTGCTCTACAGTTCTGTAGGATGGTAGCTGTCCTGTGCTGTCATCTCTTTGATTTTTTCAATATCACTTTGCATTTTTAACACTCTAAACAAATCAACTTGCCAGGCTAGGAGTTCTCTGACAATGAGGGTAAGAAAAAGTCCTTCCTTATTAAGGCTCACTCTCATTGATTAATTGTCTGCTCACCGCATGCACAGAGGGGATTTACAGGTGGATATATGCAATGCTGACTATAAAAATATGTAGATATTCCTGCATATACCCTGCACAACACTAAACTCACTCCTTGGACCCCAGATTTTTTATTTCACTTTCTTCCTCCTCATTTTGATTTTTTATTCTTTACATATTCTCTCATTTACTTAGCCTCTATATCTCCTACGCTCTTTCTATCTCGCTCTTCTCCTTCTAGTGTACCAGACGAGGTGGAGGACAAGCTGATAAGTCTCAGTCTGTCATTTTCACACTGGGACCCATCATTGCTCTCAGATCCCGTCTACTCTGAAATACACCTTTACTGTTATCACTGTGTAAATATGTGGATCAAACCATATCTATGTATATATGTGGCTGCGTTACAGCCAGGGGAGATATATTCACCGCCTTTGAACTCTTCACACAAAGGCAGCTTTGCCTCACCAGCCACACCAAAGGAGCAATTCCAGTCGATTTCATCAAGGCCTGTCTTGGTGATTTGCATCCTTTTTTCTTGGCTGCTCCTTTTTTTCCACTTTTTTCTCTCTTGACTTAGTATCATTCGTCTCAAGGCATTGCTCATAATACCCACAGATGCACTGATCTCTTTTCGGAGAGACATGCACAAGCACACACACATCAGGCTGTTATATCTCTTATTGCCTCGGCTGGATAAGGTTGAGCAGGACTAGAGTCAAATCGTTTAACATATTACAGGCTCCCAGGAGTTCTTGTTTATGCCTGCTCACTCCAGAGCAGATGAGTGAGATTCCAGTAGCTGCTGTGCATTAAGCAGGTCTCTGCAGCTCCAGAGGGCCCCTGCAGAACTCCACATGCGACAAACGCTCAGAGTGCGCAAAAATATACTGAAGAGATTCACAAATTTAGGCTTTGGTAGACACACAGGGACATGAGACGTGCAAATTCCATGTAAACACATACATAGCCACGTGCTTAATGGTTATTAATCCAAAAATATAATGAAAGGAAAATTGAGTTTGAGTCTACAGTCATGAGACTATAAATGGAACTGCTGGATGAAAATTGAGAGAAGTTGACTATTTTTAGACTCTTACAACATGTGGGGCGAATTTAAAGCTTGACCTGAGGGTAATACAAGAGAAAAAGCTATGGTGTTTTTTAAATCTAGAGTTTTTCATTTGAAGACATTTCAGGCTGAGCCTGTCAGACTCAGCTCTATGTAGCTATATTTTATTCATATTGTCCATCAAAACTGTGGGCTACTTTGTGTCCTAATGTGCAATTTGTCAGCTTAAGCAGTACTCATCCTGAAATGTATCCTTAAATCACACTGGCTAGACATTTTGTTTCATTTCATTCATTTAGCCTGACATCGTTTTCATCAATGCTGTTTTCTTGTTGAGAAGAAGCATTACTCTGTTTTCTTAACCAATCAGAAGTGAGCCTGTTATTCATCCCATGATCATCATCTTTTGGGGAAATTGCTATGTGTTGAAAAACAGGTTGCTATGTGCAATTAGCTTTTACACAATGGTCCAAAACAATAATTTCTGTAAGTCGATGTACAACAATCTGTACAGCTATGTCAATTTCAACCAAAGTTTCTTGCCCTTTTTCTGTTGCTACTTTTTCATTTTTGGAGTAAGAAACACTTAAAGACAGACTAACAGACTGACATAATCATCCTTGTATACTCATTCGGCTGGCATGGCTTAAAATTACCATTTTATGACTTTCACAGCTGCTCATACCTGAAAATAAAAGCCCATTTTTTACAGACATAACTTATATTTTAAATAAGCCAGAAAGCTTTAACTTAGATCTTTTTGCTGTGTGTTGTTAATCCGTGTAACATCTGTTTCTCACACAGGTTGTATAGACACTGCAATACAGTGCAACACAATGCCTTGTATGTACAGTACAGTTACTGTATTAAGGAAATTTGAGTGACGTGTACATATACTGCACTGTATGTCTCTAACACATCCATGCCTGCCAGCACCGTGATGTACAGCATGAATATGTGCAGACACACACGGCACAGCCTGACCTTGTTACAGTAACGAGTCACATTGCTCACCACACTCAAGTCAGCAGTGTGTTCACATGCTCCTCAATACAACAAGGCCTCTATGCTGCCACGTCCGTTGGGAGTAGGGGTTCAAATGTATCCAAAGGGCTTGGGCTGAGACAACAGAGGCCCGTGTTCTCCTGCTGCTGCTGCTCTGCTCCTGGCCTGGTGGAGGGAAGCACAGGGGCTGCTGATGGAGAAGAGTTTCACATTTCAAAGGTTTTTTTTTTTTTAACCCAACTGGATTAGGGCAAATACAGTCACAACACAGGGGTGTGTGTGCATGTGTTAGTGTGTGTGTGTGAGTGTGGGGGCATCTGTTTATTATTGCATTTTGAACAGAATTTTAACTGTTCACAAAGCCCCCACTATGTGTGTGTTGCTCATATCCAGGTCGCCAGTGGAAAGCCGCGTGTTCTGCTCTCATCACCACCTGATCCTTTTGGAGTCTGTGTGACAGCACAGCAGAACACTGTGTGTCCATGAGTGTGGCAGAACACGTGTGCTTGTGTGTACAAAGTCTGAAAATGCGTATATATGAGCGGAAAAAAAGTCACATGGAGCCGTTATGTCACATAGTCAAAGACCCAATTCGTCCCATATGTGCTGTGTTATTCAGATCTCCACTCACTGAGCTACAATGGCAGCCCGCTTTTTAAAAACACCAGCATAATGTGCATCCGTCACATGGTGAAACTGAGCCCGGTCAGGGGATACCACCCTAGGGAGTGTCAGAGGGGGGATTTAAGTTCAGAACCAGGAAGTCTTTCTATGAAAGCAGAAGGGGGGGAAGTTTCTCCACTCCTCCTCCTCTAGTTTACTTTCCCTGCCAGCTCAGCCACATCTGTCCTTACCAACTCAACTCGTATCACTTCAGCTGGAGCCTCTAGTCACTTTCACTTAGACAGCAATACTGAAATTTCATTTTATTGATTCTGGGAGAGATGGTAAATATGATGAGAAAACAGACTGGATATAAAACTGCAAAGCGGGCTTTGGAAAATAGGATAACATTTACACTAAAGCTCAACTCTGGTGTTTTAATATGCAAACTATGCAACATGTGAGATAAAAAGCATAGACTCCATGACAACAACTGACAGTGAGAGTGCTTAATTACTAAAGATGAAATGTATCACTTTTTGCAAATGTGTGGGCCTTCAGAGATCACCTTTTATTGTAGGATTCATATCAGTGTTATTTTTATTTTCATAACACTTTTATACATAGCTGTGTGAGCAGAGACTAGATAGTTCTACAACCCCACCATGGAATACAAAGACCCCAGAAATATCTGGTATTAAATAGCAAGATATTTCATGAATAAAAACCTGTGGTTTCTATTATTTGGTGTCCTTTTTTCCATTCTTTGGTTGATTCATGGATGTATTGGAATAGGATTCAGTGTAAGAGGCAGGTAGCTTCTTACGATGCGAGTTTAGCATGTTTTCATGCTATCATTGCCTAATACTGAATAAGTCCAGCTCAAAGATGGAACTTTTAATAATTTAGCAGATATGCAAAGCAGATTTTGACATGATTTGGAGATGATCTAAAGTTAGGAATCGCAAAAGTTATAATGTTACATCCCGAGCGAAAGATGAATGTCTATTTCCTGCTTGTAAGTCAGTTTCCCCAAGTTGACTGTTGTCAATTGCAGACTGTTTGCAATTGGGTTCTTTTTACCCCTCACGTCAGTGTTTAGTAAGTGTCTGTTTCAGACATATGATATGATATGAATCTGTGACAGGTCTTTGCTCTCACACAGAGCAACTGAAGCTTCTGGCAGTGCTTAGCCGCCTACTAACCAACTCCTATTTCCAAAATTATGCATGTACCATCTTAAAAGTAGGACAGGTCTGGTTTTAAAGAGGGCATTCCTACCTTCACATGCTCCACATAAACCCTTCCTTCCAGTCATAAATTTGACGTACAGTATAACTATGGTGAAGCTCTAATGGTTGAAGAAAAAATGATGTTGTAGCAAAACCAAGCTTCAAACAGCACACAGGTACTTCAGTGGCAGAAAAGATAACACCAAAAATGCAATTCATCAATGTTATAAAATGAAAACTGATGATGGAAATAAAAATTTGAAACATCTGGCACTAAAAGAGATTAAAAATTGAAAAAAAATCACATTACATTTGCCAGCAGGTGTTGGCTCAGCTTCCCTGCTTTATTATTTCCTAAAGGTCACATCTCTGCTGTTCTGGCTACCACTTTTATTGTTCTTCATATGTGCATAACTTACAGTTACAATTTTTCAAGCAGTATTTGAAGGTAGCAGGATAGCTGAAGCCATGTAACCCCCCCACATCCACTGAGCGCCCACCCCTCTCAGGGTCTTACTGAGAGGGTTGTTAGAGAACTGGTTGTGTTTTCTTTGTGCGGCTAGGCCTCGCTATCACATTACTGCACACATGCTGATGCAGCAGCTCCTGCAACCCCCACCCTCAGCCCTGTCCAAGCCTTATTCACCGAGCTATACCCTACAATGGAGCGAAACAAATTACTATTTCAATTTAAGTAATGCCACATTACAGATTCTGATCACAGAAATAAGTTGTTACTTTTGTTGTCACCACTGTTTAATGTAAGATTAAAGTTGAATTATCTAGGAGATACATCCCACCCCCCCAGCCGCCTTGATTAATTTTCATAGAATTAGTCATCGTCCCCTTGAACATCATGCTGAGCTCAGATGAGAAATGGCAGAAAAGTTGGCTTTGCCTGGAGGAAATTTTCTCTCAACTTTGATTTTATCAAGTAGCACAGGGAGGAAAATTAAGTTGAGTCCCAATTTCAGAGGATAAGAGGACACAACTGACAATTTTACAGCAAGGTAATAAAGTGGAGAAAAAATACTTTTCCAGGGGAGTAATAAGCAAACTCATATATTGGGTTTTGAAAGGACTCCAAGAAATTGTGAGTTACATTACCTGGTGTATTAATCATATGCCTCTTTTTGGCAGGTACTTGCTGTTTCACAGTCAAAATCTCCAATAACTAAACTGCCTCTCTTGTCAGTGTTCAGGAAAAGCAAACAGATTTGGCAGCCAATGTTCTTGCAATATGCTCACTCAATAAAATTAGGGAGTGTATGAAAATTACTCAGGTGTGGAGGGGCTCTGAATTGAAAGTTTGCTTCTTCAGAATTGTTTGTCAGTTGGTCTTACAGCCACCTTCCTCAAACACTTTTCGGTGTTGACAAGTGACAAGAGACACTGCAGCATTCACCATCTCTTCATGCAGAGGTGAGAGAGCAGCCAGAGTTTGAACTTCGCTTTGGAGATCTCTGATTTTATGTTCATTGCACAACTATTTCTGGTATCTTTATGTGACCAGTAGAATGCAACACTTAAAAATGTGTGCCATAATTTACATTTTCTCCAACTTCTGAAGACCAATGGCTTTTTATTACAAGGTTTTATTCACTTGACACTTTTGCCCTTATCTCTCACCAACTTGGTTAGGCATGATATTACAAGCTATTTTTTTCTTGCCTTGTTAAACTTGTTAGTGTAAAAAGATCTTTTTTAAAAGTTTTGACCCAACCCTGTAATCCCTTCCTGCTCCATATCTTAAAATAGTAAAATAATGCTGAGTTGGTAGAACTCCTTAACAATTAGTAACTAAAAGAGGAAAAGGCATAAAGCAGTCTAAGATGATGACCACAAAAGATGTGTCACATTTTTCCACAGGCCTTGTGTATTAGGAAAAAAGCTACTTAATTCTTTACCACCAAAGTTCTCCTTTTACACATAAGGGAGTTATTACTATTTTCCGATTTAAAAAAGGAACAGTGTGGAATGATGGCACATTTAATTTTATAACAATTATGCTTTCTATTACAATTCAGAGCAAAAGAGTGAGTGCAAAGAATAGGCTTGTGAAAAAAAAGTGTTGTTCTTTACTAGAGATAACAACGTCTGGTCCATATAAAGTAACACATCTTTATCATGAATATTTTTTTAAATGGTAAATGGACTTCTTTTGTACTACATTTTCCTACCGTTTTGACTGCTCAAAGTGCTTTTACAACATAAGTCAGCACTCATTCACAAACAGATTAACCCACAAATGGCAGAAGACTTCTCTCAACCATGACATCCTGCTTATCAGAAACTCATACACAAACACTCTCACACCAATTTAACAGTTGCTGGGAGCTACAGTATTTGGGTTTCAGTATATTTTCCAAGGTCCTTTTAACGTGTGGACCAGAGGAGGGGAATCGTACCACCAACCTTCCGATAAATAGAAGCCCAGTACTACCTCATGAACCACAGCCATCCAATGATGTGTTTTTAGGATAAAACTCCCTTTTCTGAACACTTCTCCACTCAAATAAATTCCATACAGCACCTTAAATACTTAAAAATGCCTTCCTGTAGAGGAGGTAAATGTCTCTACTAGAGATAGACCGATATGGTTTTTCAGGGCCGATAACGATACTGATTATTAGTCGTCAAGGAGGCCAATAACCGTTATTTGGGGCCGATATTCATTTGCAGTAAAAGTGAAAATATTGGTGTCAAAATTTTGAATAATACAAGCTCCAACAC
>JAQMCX010000047.1:4080995-4107635 GCA_029814765.1 Acanthurus leucopareius
TCTGTGTGTAACCAATCAGATGGTTCTGTGGGTGGGACAATACTGGAGACAGAGTAGTGACTGCAGACAGAGAGGAGTGGCTGCATCAGGACCAAAATAACCCAGTTTTAAATTGATCTCTTATCGGCCGTCAGATTTTTAAAAAAGGCCGATGCTGATATGCGTCAAAATGCCGCATATCAGCGCCGATAATCGGCCCGACCAATAAACAATCTATCCCTAGTCTCTACCATATAAAAGTAAAAAATGTCCTCAAATTATGTAAAGTGGAAGATTGTTGGGAGCTATTTTGGGGTCATTTTAACAACAGCACCTCATAATGAAAGTAATTTCATTCTATTGTAACTAAATAAAAAAAATTTGCAACAAGCCATTTCCGTAGACTTCACTTTTTTGCCACTCTCTGTTTTTGCAGAGAGGAAAGAGGCATTTAACTGTACAAAGACATTTAAACATAACCTTTCCACAAGATAAAGATGATAGTGCACAAGACAGGAAAGCTACCAGGAACTGTAGCTACAGTAAGACCCTGTGTAGCACCAGACTGAAGCTAAGGCAACAGAAAAAGGATCAGTCAGGGTGTTTATTTTTCCTCCCTTCAGAAAAGGCCGTCATTGATGGTTTTGGATATGCTGCCCTTTTTGAGACAAGGAGCGGTTTTGACCTAGCCTTTCTTTCCTTTTTCCTCTCTTTCCTCCCCGCTCTCTCACCCAGGAGCTGGAGGGGAGCTTGTAAAGTCAGCAGCCATACCTTGTGTTATAAAAATAATCCAGGTTTTACTGGGATTGCCATGGGAGGGTGGAATGGGGGGGGGGGGGGGCTAAGTGGTTATACAGCACCATTCACCTCTCTTACCAGAAAGAGCTGTTATACTGTATACTGTGCTGACTTCTTCACACACACACACTCACACAGATTCTGGGAGACAGAGGAGCTATTGGAAATGGTGATTTCTTCTTGGAGATAGAACACAAAGGTGGGAGTGTTGACGTGTGTGTGCCTTCCCGTGTGCATGTGAAGAGGCAGTATATGTGAATCAGCGTGTGGGGGTATTAACAACATGCTGGTATTTAAACTGCTCCTCTAACAATGGGCCTTAAGTCTCTAGCAAGTGCCCACAGCCTGTTTGCTAATGGTACCAGTCCACTCACTTACTCAGCAGGACGGAGACACTCCAACAGCTCTACAGAGTGCCAGGAAATGCTAAATATCACTAAATGATCCTATGGAGCCCCTTATAAATGCCACATCTGCCTGTAACATCTCATAGTTGCTTGTGCAGCAGTGTCTAATAGAGATTTTCAGGAACTTGACAAGCCCTATTTGCAACGGGGGAGAAAATATGTCAGGTTGAACTCTGGAAAAAAAATTTCAGTCAAGCTGGTTTTGGCTAAAGGTCACCGAATAAATGTGTCTGAGCAAGTTCAAACACTGTCCAAGGCATTTACAGGGCAATACAATCACAGCTGCACACTACCAGGCCCGCATGCGGCACTCAGCTTGAAGGACAAAGGCCTCCAAAAGAAATTGATAGATTATAAAAGGGCACGGTCAGTCATTTGTCTTTTGTTTTCCCTATCAGAGTCCTTCAATGTTGCCGTGTTGCCGGGGACAACATTATAAAGCATGAAAGATTGCCTAGCTTATGGGCATTTATGGCAAGTGTAAGTATTTCAACTGTTTTTCACGGCTGAGCGAGTTGCCCTTTAGGATTGCAAAGATGCCTCAGAGAGGCATTCCTACACCCAGGCTCCAGAGAATGCAAGATGTGGCATAAGGCAGGACGCTTTGGCAGACAGAAGGAACCTCAGTATCTGTCGGTCATTGTCCAGACGTGAGGCCGCCCGAGGTCGCAGCAGCAGAAAATATCCTGAGTGGGATGGGCAAGGGCGTGTGAGGTGGTAGCGGCTGTCTTGAGAATTCAAACACCATCGGCCCTTTATATCTGTCTCATCCCTAACAAGATGAAGCTGTAAAATTAGCCTGCTGAAATGGGTAGTAGTTACTATGGCAGAGGGAGTGCCGTGACAGGGATATTTGTCAAGAATTGGATTAAAGCAGATGGCTTTCTGAAACCTCAAACCAGTGTGATTAGATTTTCACTGTTGTTCACTGATTGAAGGATGATTGCATTAGACGACACCGGGACAAACACAGGCTCAATTTGAGCAATGTGGCAGAATTGTAATCCTCTCTGTTGCTCATACATGGACATCTTTACCAGGCCGCTGTCCTCAGTGAGGAAGAACACAACCAAATGCCAACTGAGTGATGTGCACATGTTGAACTTTAATCCATAGTTGTCACATTAAGATGTTTTTGGCCCTCTAGGATTAACAGTGTCTTCCTCTTGGTCTGTTATTCAGTTTAGCACTTTGTTCCTGAATGAACTAAACTGTGACTTTGTTGATTCCCTGACATTAAAGTTGTGCTACAGTCAGACTGCCATTTTTTGTGAAATATCTCAACAAATACGTATGAATGACCTTCTTAACTTGAGCCTGCTAGCATTCCGACAGTAGCACTTATCTTTATTGGAGATTCTCAAAGCTGCTAGTGGGGCTTCAGATTCTTGTACAGTTTCCAAATTACCCACTACTGTTGTATACATTATAAGCCATATACTAACCGTCTTTGTATGTTGTTTTTGCAGTGCCAGTCATTTTTTTTGTTTTCTGAGATTTTTTCCTGAAGCACACACATATTGTTTAATTTTCGTGGGCTAGTTGTGAGAAAGTCCTCCATTTCCTTTGGGCATTGCTTTGGGAGAATTAACAACACTCTAAATAAAAAAGTCAGGGGTTTTAGTCTGCATGCTGACTTTTTAAAGTATACTAGTAGACTACAAAATGAGAACGTGCTTAGATTTAGCATGTATTATGAATAGGGACACAGCTTTAGGCGTAGTAAATATGATCACGCATTCAATGTGGAGTCTGTGGGGGAAAAAAATGCCCAGCCACAAAAACACGCTCTCAATGCAGGAGCTGGTATAGCGTGCTGTATTCAACATTCACAGCAGCTTTCTCTAAGCCAACAAGTGGACACGAATGATGTGCATTCATAGCCAACCACCAACAAGCCTGAGGCAGAAAATGGCCTTTAAAAAAAAAGGTTCCATTTTGTTAAAACAAGGATTGTTTTTATTCAGACGCTGGCCGAACTTCTGGCATTCCCAATGATGCAAACAGAACAGTGTAGGAGTTAAGCTGCCCATGTATAGTTTCTCTTATGTTTGAAGTGTGTTATGCACATGCATAACTGCTGAAAAGGATTCATCTGGAAGGCTTTGCAGCAAGCAGAGCAATGGAGTTGAGCAGAAAGTGAGGGGACTGGTTGCTGTTTGTTAAAGAGGCCAGGGGCCCAGCAGGAGATGGAGAGGTGGAGAGAGATACTGGGGTCCCAGGAGCCCTACTGCTGCATCCCTTAGCAGTTTTCCCCCATATACTAACATGTGGCACACTTTTTCTTAGGGACAGGGAGAAATCCCACTTTTACAGCTTGCAGTGGAGTTTAATAACCTCCTGAAACAATTCATCTGTACTTAAGACCAAAATTAGCATTAGGTTATCCTATTAGGAGAGAAGGAATATCACTTAGGCAATCTGTGCAGAGATCTAACACTGATTTATAGGCTTTATGAAATTAAAAGAACAAAAGTTAGGGCTTAAGCAGTGGTTTATTTCTGTCATCTTGCTGATCTATCACCTCACCTTTAGGAAAATGAGGCTCTCTTCTCGGGGGGGGGTGATCGTTCCAAAACTGAGCTACCTTGCTTTATTGAAAGTCCTGTTCTTGCTCAGCTTATCAAAGACCTCAATTTCAACTGCAGGTCAAATAAAAAAGATGAAGAATGTTTATGATGCAGTAATGAAAAGCAATTCTTAGATGATTTTTTCCTTCCTAAAAACGTTATGATTAAAACCTCACTTGTCGCTTCCTATCGCTCTTTAATGAATATACATTTTGAATGAACTGATGTTCTCTTGAGCTGTAATTTCCGTCTTCCTTCAGGGGAATGATAGGAGCTACTCATCATGTGTGGGGCACGCTTTAATACACTCATCTCAATAGATATAAACCACCACACGATTGCAGAGGCAATGAAACATTTGGACCATTCATTTCAGATGAAGACAGGAGATTTCTCCACTTCGTTCCACCAATGTTTACCCATGAAATTGCAATGAGATGAAATGTGACAGATCAGCAGCAGCCGAAAGCGCTTTTCTGTCAAAAAGTTAACGTTGCGAAAAGACCTTTAGATTGATTATGACAAGTTTGGTTCTCTGCCGTTTAGAATCAAACTGTCACTGCTGGGTGTTAGAACCATTCATTACTTTTCATTTCAATCTTTTTACAATCCAGTTAGTTATCTTCTATCCTAATTCTGTTATTAGATCAGTTCTGCCTGCTTTAATTGGACTGATGTCTGGCAGATTTAATACCAATCTATTACAAAAATTGTATATGTTCGGATCACTATTGTTTTATTAGAGACATTACAGACTCCAAATGTAGGGTTTGCATTTTAATAATTTCTCTAAAGTGACAATAAACTTGTGCAAACATTAACACATTTCAGCATCAAGCTGTGATGTTAAAAAAGCTGTAAATTAGTCTGTGCTATTTAAAAACTCCAGCAGACAATGGAAGGTAACACAAGGTAAATGAGGCAAATGTTTCCCAGCTCTGAGCGTTTCCCTATAAATCTCAGCCAAAGTAAACCCAAAGTCTTGCTGTGATGGAAAAGTCCAAACAGAGCAAACGGAGAAGAGCGATGCAAAGAGAGCAGAGACTCATGGGAGTTGACCTGCGCTCTGCTTTGTAATGAGACTTCACCCCTCCCTCCTCACCTCCTGGCCTGCTTTCTGATTGCGCTAAATAATGTTCCCTTTTGCTGTTTGTCACTCATACAACCTTGGTACCACTGGTTTTGAAACATGTGGGGGTGCAGGAGGGGCTAAGCAATGATTTTAAGTCATCCACATGAGTCAATATAAAAACGTGGATTTTTTGTCCAGCCTTGAGTCTGAAGCTCTTTAGGGTTTAGTTCCCATCAATACCAGCAAAATCTCTTTCTCTGTTGTTGCCGAGGAAGATTGACCTGAATTGTGAATCACAGAGTTAATCCCTCCTACGTTTACTATATGAAGAGCTGGATTTCCTGAGCCAGCCTCATGCAGACTGTCCTGCAAGCTAACACTGTGGATTAAGCTGCATCATTTTGATGTCTGCGTGCACTGTGCAGACTTTTCATGTCTTTATTTTGGATCAGTCCTGCCTCTAAATTAAACTATGATGGGGAAATGGAAAATTTAAATGTCACAACAGCAGAAAAACAAATTAAACATATCCCAGCTAAGTCTAAGGGTAATGAGACAAATAAAGTCACAAACATAGAGGGAAGACAATTTTGTAAATAAAAAAGCTAAAAACAAAAATTGCCCTTGAGTGAAATTAATTGAGTGTTAGGGGAAGTGTCTTGTGACTGCAGATAGCAGAGTGAGAAGCCTAAAATGTAGCTATTTTGCTTGTTGCAGCAAAACCACAGTATCCCATGTTTAAGTAGGATTGAGCCCAGTCAGCTGGCTGATTGGTTGCTCCAATTGCTCTTTTTGCAACCAAATTTACGTTGGTCATCATTGGTGCTGTCATATGCAGGGAAGAACTTTTTAAATGAGAAAAGTTTAAGATATGGACATAACTTTTGTTTAAAATATCTTTTAAAAAAAAGAGGTAAGAGATTTAAAGAGGTAGCAGTTCTAATGGTGTGTCAAAGATGCCAATATTTTTTTTTTGCTGAGAAGTTTTGTTTTTATTTTTTCATAGTTTTTTTTGTTGTTGTTCTTTTGAAGGTTAACCTGATAAACGTGGCATTAGCATGTTATGCGGCTCTGATGTAGTAAGACAGTAGTTCAAATGTTACACTTAGCAGTATGATTGGCTTCATTTCATGTAGTTGTTTCAGTTTACTAATGGTACCTTTGATATTTAAAGAGCATCCTGAAACCGAACCCACCCTTCTCATCAGTTTGGCCAGTGTTTCTCCAATTGCTGCTCCTGCATCAGAAGATCACTCCAAACAAGACAAAAGTGCCACCACAACAACAAAAAAAGTTTTCAACAGTACCCAGAAGACTGCAGAGGACCTTAGGGTGATCTTACACCAAAGTTGCGTGGTTTATTTTAGCTGGATTGTGTTGCATCTGTATAACACATACATCAGTATGTAAAAGTGGGGATTTATAAATATCACAAAGTTTAGTTTGTATCCTACTCCACTGAACAAATCCTGTATTCACCTTCTCCTCCATCAGTGATGCATCTGACTGTGATTGAGGCTTCAAAGAATGTTCATTATTGTCAGTCTCTTCTGTTGGAGTTTAAGTTTGACAAGTTGAGAATGAAAAACTTGGAGCAATGACGGTGCCCTACAAACAATCTGGCATAGATCACTGTAGTCTTTCACTGTTGGTAAGGTAGTTAAAAGAGCCTTGATCATCTACATAAAGTGTTAATTCACAGCAGCCTGAGCACAAAGACCAAGAAAACCTGACTTTGTAATCTTAAAATGATCTATTAAAGTTCTTTTAATGTGAAAAAATGCATCTTTTTATCATCACATATTAATTTCTTGAAAAAAAAAAACATGCTGGTATGCCATAATTGCTCGCGTATCCTTGTTATTGTTTATCAGATGCCATGAAAAACAGAGCAAGCGAGAGCTCCGAGCTGCTGACTCGCTATCAGTCACTATCTTCCTTTGCCACTCCATCAGCCATCAGCCTATAATTTATGCTTTCACACTCTCAGGGCCTCATGCTCAAAGCAAAGGCATTGCTAGATGCGGGAAAGTTTTCGCTTTGACGGCTGTACATTGACTGATAAACAGAAACGCTGACAAATTGAGTACTCCTTCACGCCCACTGCAGGTGTTCGAACAAAAAATTAAAAAAGGGAATAAAATGGCTCCCATTGGAAGGAAGGTGTGAATTGAACTCCACTGCAGTTTGGCATGAGACGTGATACATTTATAAAGTGAGACTCCAAATGTGCTCTTGATAGACAGTTCAAACAGATGTTTCTGACAATCTAACTAAAAACTGAAGCCAAAGAATGAATTTCATGGCAATAAATAAAACAAAAGCTAGAGTTGCTTCTTGGACAAGTATAACGATTTTAGGCGAAGACTCTTATATTGTCTGATTAGCAGCATGGATTTCTTAATTAAGTTCTGAAAGGTTTTTATGGGCCTAGGTTTCTTGAATCTGGCTTAGCGTATATAAAAGTGACTAAGAGAATTAGTAAAAACACCACATATGGTTGTTTGGTGTACTGAATTTCTTATTTATTCCAGACCGGCTGCTCAATCGGCTGTGGAACTCGTCAATAGCAAATTGAACCTGAGGTCAGGCATGAAACTTCACACATGACCGACTCTTCACATAATACATCTGAAGTCTATTTGATCCAACCTTGGGTGCAAATAATCCCTGCAAATTCATTTTAATCAAAGCCTTTTATTTTCAAGTGTTATGGACAGAGATGGACACTGAAAGCACAGAGAGAAGGTCAAGGTCTTCTGATGATGTGTTTGAAAGAGCTTTCTTTTTATTTTAGATTCCTAGAAGACCACATTCACCATGCTAAGCACAACTCTCTAGCATGAAATACACACTTTCTCAACAGTGTCTTATGTGGCCTGAGGCCGTGCTACTTCTCTTTTTCATCACTGAGCTGTTTTTAACACAGTGTGGAATGAAAGTCCAACCCCAAATTAGTGTCCTAAATCCAAACTCATTAAGTCTGAAACCAAACAAATCTGTGCCAGAGCGTCTACAACCTGCTGCGTGTTTGAGATTATATGCATTATAATTCAGCCTTGTTTATTTGGTAATCTGTCTGTTTGAGGATTTGGGCAACTATCTTGACAGTGTTTCTATCAGGCAGCATGTAAAGTCGGACGGCTCAGACAGTTTTGCATCACACGGGGCTGAGAGGTGCTAGACAGGAGCTTACAGACGGCTGTGAGCAGTAGCTAAAGTGCTGCATGTCTTCCTGCAGTAAAGTAAAGGAATTACAACAGAGATGAGAGGGGAAAAACGCTTACATCAATCTGGGTATATTGATTTGTGCTCAGGTTAAAAGGCCCTGCGGTGTCTGCAGTTTCATGAGTGCTTACTCTGAGGCCAAAATAATTTGAATAATTTTCTGTGCTAATCCTAAAACATTATTAATTTAATATTTTCCTTCTAATCCGCAGATTTAATCTTTAGATGATAATCTCATTGCATTTTTTGAGCTCTCTGTTTAGGATTATTATTCTCAGTATCAAGTAAAAAGTCTCTTTAGTTGAAACTGCACAGTTTTAGTAGGAGCAAGAGTATTCTAAGTCAGCCTAGAATGAGTATCAGTTTACGCTAAAGCTTCTCTTAGTGAGCCTGAGGATAAACATCCCAGCATGCACCAGGGCAACAAACTGATGGGTCACATTCAATATGTGTTCCTTAATTGTTACACGTGTTATAATGTTATAGATCATGTTTTTCGATGTTTACATTTTTCTCACATTGCTAATGTTGTTACTAAAGGAGAGCTCCACAGATTTTACACCTCAACCTCAGTTAACGAGTCACATGAAGCGCTACTCTGTGAAAACAGTTGGCTAAGGTGTTGTCTGATGATGTCATGAAGGTTATTCTTTCCATATAAGGGAGTGAAAGTCATTTACATTCAGCTGCTTTTATTTACCTACTCTTTTTTAAATAGTCTTTAGTGCGTTCCCTAACTGTATGTAATTGAAATACTAAATTGCACCACCGTCCCTTCAAGATACTAAGCAAAATATATACAGCATGGACAATGCTCATCATGAATGACAATCTCCCCAGTGTGAGTGCACATAGAGTGACTTTGATTAAAGAGTAGACTGGACATTAACTTTTTCAAAAGTGCTGTAGCCTTTCCTGTTGTTCTCAGTAAGGACAGAAAATTTTTCTCCTCAGGCTAATGTTCACAAAACATGGTCATAAGAAAACATGGCACATGGAAAAAATTATTTTTAAGATTCACCTCTGGACATATTTTACAACACAACATTATGTTGATTTTATTACTATTTTGGGCAGATATGGCTTTTCCCACACTGAATTATCTCAATACAAATTTGTAAACATAAAATTTGTAACATTTCTACATCAAAACAGCCACAACTTTAATTTTTTTAGGTTATTGCACCAAAATCTGTGTGGTTATTTTTGGTTGAAGGCTTAATCTGAAAAGAGAAGATTTAAAAACAACAGATTATGTTTCCTCAGCTCAGCGCAATAACAGACGGCAGTAATAATAACGTTGCTGCTGTATTATGCTGTGTGGGTCCCTTGTGGGTCCCTTGTGGAACATTTTCTCTTTTCTGCATAGAAGGAGTCTGACAGACAGAGGAGGTTTGGAGCTGGTGCCTTGCTCACTGGTTTTTCCATGAGACAGGAAGTGATTAACAATACATGGGTCCGAACAGCCAGGCCACTGTGCACTCAAACCCGGTCAGAAGTGTTTCAGGTCAGACCTCTGCTTGGAAACACTTTACAAAAAGAGGCCTTCACTTCCCTCACAATGAAGCTGTCTTAATCTAGGAGTGTAATGGCTGCTGGGGGCCCCTCATCTGTGTAGGGGCCGTTGTTCGGAGAGGCTAATGGGTGGAGACCTGTTAGTGTGCCTTTTTTGAAATCCTCCCCGGTCCCTGCTGTGATGCGAACTGCAGAAGTAGGCTGGGGGCGCACACACGCTGCAGCGCCACGCACCACACACACATACACGCACACACACATCATTTCCAGCGGAGACTGGCACAGAGACGCAGCGCCACGACCACCCCGGTTACGTCTCTGTGGTACGGACAGCTGAAACTTCTGCACAGAGAGGCGGATAGATTCACCTAGCCAGTCTCAGATAGCGGATTAAATTCACGCTTTCTTTTCTTTTTCCCCCCCTTTTTTCCCTTTTCTCCTCCTCCTCTTCTGGTTTCGTGTTACAAAGCCTTGGGAGGGAGTTGCGCGGAGAGCCAGTTCCTCTGTGTAGAAACTGAATGACAGGATCATATGGCTTGATTTTCCTCATAGTCCGAACCCTTTTAGAGATAGCTGCAAAAAGAAAAGAGAAGAGAGAAAACCGTGGGCGAATTTCGTCTGCAACTGCTGAGGATGTGGAATAATTTATAACTCCAATTCAAAAACAAATCCGAGATAACGGAGAAAGAAGAGAGAGGGAGAAACGGATACTGGATCTGTCGTCAGAGAGGGAGACGGAGGGGAAGGCGAAAGACGCGTCGACTGTGATCATCAGCACCATCAACGTAATAATAAGGTAAGTTTGTTGCCGTTATTTGTCCTAATGGTGCTCGCGGTGCCGTGAGGCTGCTGGATTAAAAGTAGACGAGGGAAGCAAAAGGTAGAAAACATCCTGATCCGGAGTCTCCGGGTCTCCAACTGTTGCCTTGATGCCTTCTTTTTTCGTGAAAATTGGACGCCTTCGGGTACAATTCGTTGTCTAAACAGATCATTGAGGTGTTGTAGGTTGTCTTATTGGGGCTGAATGTGATGAACTTTATCTCCATTTCGCGCAGTGTAAACACAGCGCACTGCGGTGAGGAGCAGTTGGAAGGGAATCAACTCACTGTAGTCTGACTATCTACAGTATGAAGTGATCCACAAACCACAGTCCAGTCAGGAAACTATACCGTACAATCTGTCTCATACTTATTTTATGCTCTTTCTACTGTGTGACATGCCAGAATTATTTCTATGCACCACTTCTCATGATAAAACTGTTCATATTTATTTGTTTGCCTGTGATATTTAAAAGTCTAGATAAGCTGTGGTGCCCTGTGATGAACTCTATGGACCCTCTTTGCTTGATAATGTTTTGTATTTTCTATGATATCAACATAACAGCCTAATCCAGTAATATTTCAAACTTATTTTATTACTTCTGCTAGCGTCCCAAAGAGTTTTATGGATTATGGCAAATTACAAAGTATCCTGCACTCATATAGGCAGATGCAGGATCTTAGAGTTTTACAGCATCTTTCTGAAAGCATATCCACAGATGTTAAATAGTCACTCCTCACATAGTAGCCGTCAGTGTCATACATGACAGCCCTCATCCACTTCCAAAAGCAATGACTCCCTCAAATTGCTGCCTCTACTTCCCGCTAACTCAGCTGACACTCAAAAATTAAGCTCTTATGGTGACAATAATCCACAGGCTTGAGATATTACTTTGGAGTGCCTTTTCCTTCATTCCTCTTCCGCTTTTCCCCTTAATGAAGTAAGTATTAGCTTCAGTTGAGTGATTATTGTAATTACTGAGGGGGGCAGGCGTCCACACTGGACAGTGAACAAGGATTTGTGTAAAAAGGTGGAGGTTTAGGTCGAGGAGGAGTGGGGGGTCTGCCTGCCTGTTTTTTTTTTTCTTTCTTTCTTTGTTTTTTTTTTTTTTTTTTTTACAAGCTTAATGGTGCCACTTCCAGTTAACTGACAGACAGTACAGCCCTTAAAAAATAAAGACAGTAAGGTTTGCAGGGGAAGTTAGTGCAGTTGTGTTATTGACTTGCAGGATGGAGGAGGCAGGCAGGATGACTTCATATCAACGTTTTTGTGCTTGAGGATGCACTCTCTGTATGAGTATTTGTGAATTTTTTTCTCATAGCGTTTTTTCAAGGGGTTTCTTTTCATAAGGTTGTTGTGTGTATCTGTGTGAGTGTGTTTGTGCACTGTGTCATTTGAAAAGATTAATGAAAGTAATATAATGGCAGGGTTCAGCGTTGAGCCGCAAGTTGATATTTGCTGTGTGGGGAAGCAGTGGAGGATAATCCCACCAAAATTCACTTTACTCACCTTTTTAATTTGTAAAATCAAGTTGACAAACCTATAAGAATAGACATAATCCTTGATATAAATACTCCAGAGTAGATTATTCAAGAGTGAAGCAGTTACAAGGAGATATGTTTGAAAAACAGTTCAGTTATTGAGGCTTTCCTCGGGACATCTGCATTATTCCTTGGGAAAAAAAAAAGCCTTGAAAATCCAGTTTTATCCAGGGCAGTTGTAACAAAGACACACACATACACACACACACACTGCATCCCTCTGGCCCCAGATGTTAATGCCTCCATTGAGAGAGCCACAGGACTCCTGCCGACTGGATCTCTTCATTGTCGGACACACAATGGACTCCACATCCTGACCGCAAGCCTCCATCCCATCTTTCCTCACACATGCCTCATACTCCTCACACACACACACGCAATGAAACAGCACGCAGTCATGCAGACAAAGGACCACATGCATCATACATACTATGCAAAACAGGGATGCTTTTACAGTTGGGTTCAGCGATATGCGCGCAGGTTCACATGCACTGTTATAGTTTCACTCAGAGTTTGACAGATTTGGAATTTATCTACTATTTACAGTGTGTGCGTGTATGTGTGTGTGTTGCATGCATTTACGTGCGCTCACATCCCCTCAGGGCGTTGTGTTGTATTACTGCCTCCATCCATTTCACAACAAAGCTGCAACTAACAATTATTTTGATATATCTGCCAGTTATTTTCTCCATCGATTGATGAAACGTTTTGTCTGTATAGTGAGAAACTAAAGAAAAATGCCAATCAAAGTTTCTAAGAGTCAGAGATTGACGATGCTTGATGATCTGCTCTGTCATACTCTCAGTCTGTAAAACAAAGATGTTAAATTTACCTACATAAAAAAACAAAGAAAATTTGCAAATTTAAACATATGAGAAGTTGGAAAAAGTCTTTTTTAGGAGGAAAATTCTGGTTTAAGAAACTCCCGTGATAAATCAGTTATCAAAATAGTTGCCAAGTCAATTATCTTAATCAACCAATCACTGCAGCTCCTCTCCACTATCTGTGTCATGATTATCCATTCGGTCATTTTTATGCATGTGTGCAAATAAGCGACAGAAACTCATTGTTTTGACACCAACTAGATAACACTGCGTCACAGCCGTTAGATCGTCACTGCACCAGATGTCTCCTGTCCACCGTTTGCGTGTGTGTTTGTGTTTAATTGTCATCTCTGTGTCACGTGCATCACGTCAGTGCAACAGATACTACTGTGGCCCCACATGGTGAACAGCTGAATGCACAATAACCTCCCGTGATAATAGGATGATTTTTGATGATGGAACTCAAAAGCTTTGCAAATAGGAACACACACACAGACACGCACACACATACACACTTCATTCAGTCTGTGTTCATGCTGTTCATGCTCTAGTGCTGTGAAGGTGTATGGATTTGAATTCACTGAAGATAATGTATTTTCAATGGTTGTGGAGGCCTTATTTTCTCCATATCCTATGCTGAGCAACAGTTGATTTCCCAGCTTCCCACAAGAGGCATTTATTTTAAAATATCCTTTTTATTCCACTGGCGATGTAATTCCTGCTCTATCTGCCCTTCTTTTCTCTCAAAGCTCTCTTTCAAAAGGCAGATTTGCTTTTGTTTTTCCGTTTCAAACTGGCCTGTGTTTCCTGCTGAGCTGAAGGGAGTTCACATCTCCAGCCATGCCCTCTGTGTTCTGATGCTGCATGAACAGAATCAGCCCAACTGTTTTTTTTTCTTTTTTGATGCCACACAGTATGTGTGTGTGTGTGTGTGCGTGTGTGTGTGTGATTAAAAGTATGTTTGTGTTGAGCAGAGATATGGTTCATGGCAGGCCAGATGCAAGGTCTGGAGAGCAGAAGCAGATGGGTCATGTGTGTGTGGATGTGTTTGTGTGTGTGTGTGTGTGTGTGTGTGTGTGTGTGTGTGTGTGTGTGTTTTGTGCGTGCGTGCGTGCGTGCGTGCGTGCGTGCGTGCGTGCGTGCGTGCGTGCGTGCGTGCGTGCATGTACTGGAGGGAAACAGCAGGAGGCGGGGCTGGGCTGGACAGGCTGATGTTTAGAGAAGAAGGAAGGGAAAGGGGCTTGTTTACAAGACCATCATGGTAAATGGGCTCTGGCAGGGTATGAGGTCAAAGACATAAAATGTTTTGTTTTCATGCTTTCACTGCATATGTGCACGCATTATCATTGCTATTATTTCATTATTGAGGGCCCTCTTAGCTATAGAAAGGAGGTGATGTGCATGCACGTGTGTGTTAAGAGTAGGTGTGATATGTACACAGCTGTCATTGGAACGGAAGTCTGGCTCACTAAATCACACTCACTCACACTCACATAAAGGACTTTAAACGTTAGCAAGACTTTGGCACAATCAGAGATGATTGGACAAGTTTCTGCACCACTTCCATTTGTTTGTTTTTATCCCAATTAAAACCAGAAATCATGAAACTTGTTGCTTCTTCTAACAAGGATGTTGCCTCATGTCCTTCCTCCCTAACTTCCTGTGACATGCCCTTATTTCTCTTTGCCTTTCCTGGTTAGGATGAGGTTTTGGTTGTTTCACTGACATTTCTCCCCCTTCCAACATCTGCTCTTTTGAAAAAATTTTATCTCTACATGAGAAGATCAGCACCCTCCACCTCTTATGTGCCCAAAAAGATGTTTCTTTTAACTTTAAATCAATCCAAGATGAAAATCTGCAGAGGCCAAGATAGCTCAACACACTGCAGTATAAGAAATGTCACGCAAATAGACAAAACAAAGGCAAATCATGAGACACTTTGTCCAAATAGACAGAGGATGCTCACAAATGCACACAACAAATCAGAAAAATAAGTCACTAGAGACACGGCAGAAGTAAAAAAAAAACACAGAGAGTCACAAGAACATTTTACAGGGAAACTATATACTGATGAGCATGTCTGGTTGGCTGAAGTTGACCATTTACTATGATTGACTGTGCTATTAATGTTACGCATTAAAGACAATATAATACATATTCAAATCTAATATTTACAAACTTCCTGTGATTATCTTTTTGAAACAAACTTGATCATCATAAATAATGTATGGTAATTATGAATGAAGCAATTTAAAAAACATCAGCTGTGACTTCATTTTTTTGGTGCCCTGCTGTGTTCATTTACATAACGCTTGGTCACCATATCAGAGACTTTATATTATAATATGCAGCATTAGCTAATGGCCTCAAAGCTAATGTAGTCAAAGGAGCAAACTTAAATAAATGTTAATCTGTTATAAGCTCTTTATGCACAAGCAGCTCCTCAGTTTTGCAAACTTATGTTTGTCATGTGTTTGCATACTAAGAAAATGAACATAACAAAGAATTTTTACCATACACTATCTTTATGTTGTCATTGCTCATGAAATCTCACATAGTTCATGTAAACTTCTTTTCCTTTTTACAGCTGTGGGTAAAACCTATGTTAAACTATTTTAATTATTCAAAAAAACAAGTAGTTGTAGCCTCAACTCAAAGCCTTTTTGTATTGGATTGTGTTTTTTGTGTTTGCTGTGTGTTTCTTGTTGCTGTAATTGTGTTGTGAAATTTGTGCCTGTGTTTCCCTATTTGCACATGTTATATTTATAAATGTACAGTTTTTTTTTTAATGTCACATGTATCGTCAACGTGTTGATGATGTTTGATGATGTTTCTTCATTCACTCGTGTTCTAGTTCTTTGCAGTGTGCTGCGCTTTTGCTGTTCCCTCTGGCTTGTTTTTAATATAGAAATGTGTCTACTGTCTCATTGATGTTAAAATGCTACAAAAGAAACTATTAATATAAAAGACAAACTGAGCATGAGGCGGTGTGCATAGACACGCACGTACACATGCACACACAGACTCACACAAACACACAGTTACTGCACAACCTCCAGCCCCTCTCAGTGGTTTAAGGACTGTTGAGAAGTTTCCACCAGGCAGTGAAGATGAATCCAGAGGGTTTTGGCAGCGGCCGTGATAGCGGTTGTTCCGAGACGAGAAGCTTTTGCTCTTCTTCTTGCTCTTAGCCCTTTCCTTTGAGCTTCCTTATCCTCTGTCTCTCACCCACTTGTGTGTATGGATTTTTTTTTCATATTCTTTTCCCTTTCCCATTCGTTTTGGGCTCAATTTGACTATAATGAGGTCATTCTTGCATTGCTACAGTGTGAGCACGTACCAACACTTAACTCAAATTTAATTGAACAGGCAATCCATATTAAGCCTATTTTAACTAAAAAATGCGCTCATATGTAAAAAAAAAAAGTAGAGTAGTCCTGTTAGTGTCTCTTACACCAGTGCGAGTATGCCACCATTACAGATGTGTCTCTCTTTCCCTCAAATCAATGAGTTCGAGTTATTGAAGTCCTATTGGTACTGTGGTCAAAAATTCAAAATACTGCCAAAGAGAGCAATAACCTGAAAATATAGAACACAGGGTAGTGATAAATATTTGTCACTCTCTATGAATGATGCAGCCCCCCTTTGGGGCAATCAATAAATAAATAATCCCTGAGGGAGGAAAAGTGTTTCCAGGAAAGTCAGAGTGGTGGAAAATTCAATATGGTGCATACTGACGTTCCTGGAGGCAAATCCACAGAGCAAGTATAGCTGGATGCACCGAATCTTTTCTCTCTTGAAATGTGGAAGTGTTGTTTATCAAAGCTTTTTCATTCTGACCTGTAATTTCCCCCTTGTCAAGCTGATCAATGTAATTTTAAAAAACGTCCGAATGCAGCGCTGAGAGGTATCAGCCAAATCCGCTGTTGTCTGAAACAAATGAAAGGACAGATGCAGAATAATCCATACTCCCCACCATGTTGTAATTTGTGTTTTTCATCGGCTCAACAAACTCTCTGTCTGCCTTTACGCGACTCGCTGAGAGAGTTGCTGGAGGCCTTTAGAAGAAGCTTGGTGGAGCCGCTCTGGGTGGCTCGGGCTGTCTGCATTATTTATCAGTGGTAGAATGGAGGTGGAGGAGAGCCTTGACCTGCTTGTTTGCTACCAGCTGACCACTATTGGCCATCTGCTGCCCGCCAGCATTTTTTTGCTCGTCTCTCTTTCTCTCTGTCTTCATTACCTCTGCTGCTGTGCTCTCTGTGCATCTGACCACATCAATAACTGGGGTTTTGTCCAATTTTTTTAAGGAGAAAAGGGCATATAGAGTTTAAGAGGTTAAATAGATTTTTGTTTTGGCTTATGTGTGATCGAGCAACTTTGAATAAAAAATGTGATGACCGAAAGTATTTTAATACAGATTATTATACAGGGAGTTGGACAGCGAGCAACTGTGAAGGCTCTAGTTAGTCTGTCTATTTTCAATATAATAGTTGAAGAAATAGTAAAGCTATGATGGTGGAGTGTGAAAATTGATAGCTTAGCTTAGCATAAAGACTGAAAGCAGGTCGAAGTAGTTAACTTAGCTTTGCATAAAGACCTAAAGCTGGAGAAAATGACTCGCTAGCTAGCTAGCTTTGATAGCTAAGCCAAAAATAAAAACTGAAAACAGAGGGAAGACTACTTGTCTGGTATTGCTGAAGGTAAATAAATCCACCTATCATCATTTAACCTTGCTCAACTTTGTTTTTTTGGGGGATGGGTTTTTGTGTGGCATAAATAGAATATAATATTAATTAGAGTGCTTCAAAGGGGATAGTTGGTTAATTTTGTGACCACTGGACAAAGTCAGGCTAGCTGTTTTCTCCTACCCTCAGACATGATAAAAGTATCAGTCTTTCAGAGAGAAAGCAAATTTCCAAGAATGTCACTCTCTGTCAACTACTCCTCAAATAAATCGTCAATGCAGCAAAATGATCCCTCCCTGCTAAATTATTAAAGTTTAATGTTTTAGTATCTATATGTATATGGCATCATCTATTTGTTTGCGATATCTCTGGTCTTTTTATGCATTTTTCTGATCCTCTAAGTGAGGCAAAGACAGACTCCGAGAGATACATTTTCATCATATTTGACACTTTTCCAGTAATTTCCTCTTCAGATAGCAGCTGGACATGTTTTTGCTGCTTCATCCTATTTCCTGGGTCTGTCTGTCCTTGGCTGTGGTTGAAATTCTAAAGCCGGACAGAGGACAGATTGTAATATCCTCAGTCAGAAAACTTGTCAGGGAGCCAACGGTGTTTCAGGGGCACCATGTGAGGTATTTAGTATGTTTTCTGAGGCCTCTGACAGGCCTCTTCGTCGTCTGCTTGTTGTTTTGTTTGTTCTGACTCAGCAGATGTTTTTTGCCTCAGTTGTCCATGCCGTGTTTTGTGCACAGGGGATTGCCAAATTGTTCTCTTTTTTTTGTTATTCTGGTAGCCTATTGGTGACGCGTCAAAGCTTTTTTGGATCCAGCGTGAATGCAGAGGTTCCCAGTGTTTACTGTCAGTGGCAAAATTGCTGTGTGTGTGCGTTCTTTGAAGAGAGTATATGCATATTCATCTCCCTCTTCGTGTTGTTTTCCTACATTGTTTCTTCATTAGTGAATGCAAATGTGAGAGCTACCAGCAAATGCTACCAGCTCATGGACTGGATATCTGAAATTTAGTGTGTTAATGTGAGTGTGTGTAAATAGTGATGTCCGTGTAGTGGGCAGTTGGGGGATATGTAGAGGAGAGTAGGCCCCTACCCTCCTCATCCCCGTGTTAACCAGAGCATGGTAGTTTGTTTTTATGACAGCCTTTTTTGGCATTGTTCTGGTCTGACAGAGCTCACCCTCCCTACCGTGGGACTGGCCGTTAGTGGTCAGGAAGTGCCGGGAGCGCGCAGCGTGAGCTCACACACACACACAAACACTCTAACGCATACGCACATACAGTCTTGCACACACAGCCCCTCCCAAGCTACTGCCCCACGCTCACACATAAAGCTTTGAAAGGACAATAAAAAGTTGCCCCGCAGCTCGAAGGCTGGTAAGCTGCAGCTTATCCAGGAAGGCGCTGCAGCCGGGCTAATGGCCTCTCTCCAGGGTAGGCACTACAGAGGGGCCCATGCAGGCTTATCAGCAGCAGGAGGGCCCCTACATGGTTGCTGCTTGAGAGCTCAGCTGAGCTTGAATGTGAGAGTAACTTAACTTTTGTAGCTGTTGGGAGACTAAGTGCTACTCTTGCTTATTTCCTGTTGCGCTATCTTGTCAGTATAGGAATCTTGGTTGTATAGAAAAGTCAAAGTCAGTCATTACAGACTTACCTAAGCAAAAAAGGTAGAAGTCCCTGAGCTACACCTCTAATTGGAAATTCAAAGTTAACTTAGCGTTGTACTTTTTAATGGAAACTCAGCCTATCAAGTCTTATTGGAAAGTCAGTTCGACCCTTTATTGTTGAAAAATCAATGATAGACCAGTGAGCCTTTTACTGCTAAGAAGTACTCCTTTCTGGTACCATGGGAGCCCTTTTGGCAACTGTGAAGCGGAAAGGAGAAAATGAGTGGAATACTTTACAGCTAAGGTATATTTCTGTCCTTTCATTTAAAATGTTGAGGTAATGATTTGTAGAATATTACTGAATGTAAGATGAAGAGACTGACTAATCAGATTTTGTCTCATGGATGCTAGCATGACGACTCCAGCATGACTGAGCCCATGAGTCACTGATCCTTCTCCTCAGCTATAGTGAAGCAGGAAGTGATACAGCGTTCCCAGCAGCTGCTACATGTAACTCATATAACTGCAGTGAGGTAACCTGCCAGTGTTGCTGTCGTCTTGTGATTTGCCAAACACAACCATTTTGCCTTTGACAAGAAGCAAATACAGGCTGTACAGTACCGTGCCTTAATGTCTGTCTGCTGTTTGTTTCTGTTAAATGTGTCATCTCTCCACCTCCTCCTCTGCTTTGCATATTGCCCATGCACACATAGTTAATATGCTATGTAAATGGAGAGATCAGAGTGACAGCTAGATTGATATGGACAGATTCTTTATATAAGGTGGGAATGGTGCCATAATGGAGCCTACCTATACAGTCGAAGCTGTCCAGTAATCTGAAAAAAATTCTTTTAGTGTTCTGCTAAATCAAAAAAAATAGAATATTTCTAATCATAAGAGCCTTGCAATAACTTTGTACATAACCTTTCTGAAGATTAACCAGTTTTGTACTCTCCAGTGCATTGTACCTGGATTATTTCACAACACAGTGTAAAAGTGCACTCCATTTCTAAAATGTTACATCCTTTTGTAAACTTGTCATTACTAGCAGTCTGTGAAAGTTCAACATTGTGCCAGCCTCCCACAAAAGGTACAGTTAATGATAAAACATGATGTCCTTAATTGCAGAAGGTCATCTAAACAACGCTGGAAGTCAGAAGCCCTACACTTGAGTAATAGTCATTCAGTGAGTTATGTCAGAGTTTGATAGCTCAGCTTTTGACTTCCATAGCTGGAGTAGCAAAAGTGCAGTCTTCTGTTAGTTTCAGAAGCCGATAGAGATTGTTGATGGTAATGCTGAGCAATATGGATCTAAAAGATTTATCTTTATTTTCAAGCCACATTTTAAATAATGCAATTGGAAGAGATGATATGGACAAAGTCAAATATCACCATATATTTAGCTAAATAAATAAATCAATATGGTGAGAATATTGTAAGGATGACTACTGGTGCTTTCTTAAATTGGTACAAACTGGAATTTTTATTTAATTTGAATATAATTGAATATAAATTCAGCTTTATTTATTTACTTTACTGCTTTCTCACTTCTCTTAAATCATTACTGCTAGCTAAGTGCTTGATTATTAGTGCTAGCTTTGGTTAGCACCTTCTTAGCCTCACCTTGAATCCTGCATTAGGATCTCCTTTGAGCCCAGCTGTATCAGCAGCTATAATAGTCCTGTTGTTGAGGTGTTGGTCTGGCTTGCGTGCTGGGGAGGGGCAGAAGAAAGAGACAGTCTGTGTTAACCCCTTTACCCGCCCCTATCCTGCTGCAGACTCACCTTTGACCCCCAACTGGCTGCTCTCCCCCCTCTCCTGCTGCTCCTTTCCAGTCCACTGCTCTCTGCATGATGTCTGGCTGTCCGAATGGAGGGATGGAAAGAAAAAAGGGAAAGAAATAATAATGGGATGAAGCCACAGTAATAAGACAGGCAGAAGATAAAAGAGGAGAAAAACAGAGATTGAAAAGATTATGAGGGCAAGGGAGAGGAAAAAAAGGGGAAAGTATACCTGTTGCCAGGCCTGGTCAAGTTATAGAGAGAGACAGAGATTTGAAAGCGAGAAAAAAGCCAGTCTGCGCAGGCAACAGCCCTGAGAAACCAAGATAAGAGCCGACCAGCAGTCAACAATTACACTTCAATTTCTAGACTTGCTTTCACCTCCTTCTCTTGCTCTCTTTTTCAATCTTTGTCAATCTTTTGCTGCTCACTCTTTCTGTATTTTCTCCCTCGTCCCCACTGTTGTGCTCCCAGTGTATTTTTGTAATAGAGCTCACTATGTGTCTATTACACACGCGCGCGCGCGCGAACGTAGACACATTATGTGTTATACTATGACACAAAGTGGTATGCATTACTGAAAGCCCAGTCATGAGTAACTTGCTAATTTACCTATTACACCTTTTTAAACATTGCACTCATAGATCTTCAATAATATACAGGCTACAAGATTTTTCATGCCAAACACTAATCAAAACAGACATATTTAATTAAAGAAGATGTATGACATGGACTCTGAAGTCTTAAAAGTATATATCTCAGTACTTGTGTTGACTCCTGCAGGACTTACCTTGCAATTTCTCTTTCTTGTAAAGCTTCCATGGCTTAAGGAAAACAAACCTGTGTTAAGCCCTGTGACAATGCATAGTAAAATGTGCAATGTCACTGCTTTATGCAGTGAAAGAAATGAAAAAAAAAACAGATTTTTTTTTTAACAAAATTTGTGTTCCACTTGTTGTTCTACAGAAAACACATTCAAGTTTAGCTGAAGCTCACATGAATATAACTTGGCCAAATGAAGCAGATGTCCTTCAGAATCACTGCCCTATCCACTTTTCCAATGTCCAACCAACCTTTCTTTTTCAAGTGGCTCTGTCTTTTCTCAGTTACTTTATAGGAGAGAGTGTATGCTGCAGCATGTGGCCGCCTAGAAAAAAAGTGCTGCACCTATTCACCTACTCTTTTCAGAGTATTTTTGGTGCAACATCTCTTGCGCTTCTAATTAAAATTCTTAAAACTTTTTTAGAAAGGCACTGATACCATCTGTGATTTACCTTTTGTGGTATGAGGAGGGACTTGTCACCTGTGAACTGGTAACCAGAGAGATGGAGAAGAAGCAGATTGCTTTTCTGCTCTACCTGCCTGCAATAACCGGAACAGATTCCTGCTGAAACCTCATTTTAGCTTCAGCTGAAAACATTTATGTGAAGGGAACGTTTATCGTAACCAACTGTTTTAAAGTTTGTGTAGATGCTGTTCTTCAGTTTACATCTCAAATAATCAGGATCACTGAATTAGAAGATACACAGTTTTAATTAGCAGAAACATTCGTAGCTTTCTACCTTTGTTTGAGGAAAGGATGTAAATACTTCTTCCACTACGTGCATTTTTACACACACACACACAAAGTCATAACATCAGATAAATATGGAAGGCCACATGCGTTTTCTCACACATACTCTCACCTGTACTAACACATTTACGTGCACACACACACAGACTAACACACACTCACACATTGTCTCTGTCTTCTCTCACTTTCTCACACACACGCCTATGGCATATGGAAGAGTTTATCTCGCAGTGGGTTTTTTTTTTTTATCTTTTATCCCTATTAAGCAAATTCTTTTTTTTTAGAAACACCAGGGAGGAGGAAGAGGCAAACTCTTTATTATGATTTTTTTTTTTGCCTGAGGTTAGACCAGCCGTGGAGAACAAACACACACACACACACAAAAACTCAGAGCCCCCCTCTGCTTCCACGCGTCAAAAAAATCGATAACACGTCTCTTTAAAAATCCCTGAAAACTAATAGGAAGAGACAGTGAGAGTGTGAGAGAGGGTTGCTGATTAACCCCACCAACGCGCAAAGACACACACACTGACTCACACCCACACAAACACACTCACACACAAATAAACACTTTCTTTTATCTTGTTTACTTTCTTTGCAGATTGTGCTTTATTTTTGGATAGATAGATAGATAGATAGATAGATAGATAGATAGATAGATAGATAGATAGATAGATAGATAGATAGAAAACGAAAGTTTTTACAGTACATCAGAAAGAGTAAGAGGAGTCATAGCAAATTGATGGGAATGAGTTGTATTGCTCTCTCTTTTTAAAATTCAGTGACCGTCCATCCTCCATCCCTCCATCCATCTCGTCCTCTCATATCTCTGCAGCTGAACAGCTCTGATTTGTGTACCAGGATTAAATTCCTCAAATTTGCCTTTCACTCCCTGTGGGAGAGGGCCGTGCTTTTTAATTAATTGATTTTGAAATGAAGTTAGCTGCTGTGTGTGTGGGTGTATGTCTGTGTGGTTAACAGGGTGTGTGGTTGTGACGGAGTGTGTCTGTCTCTCTTTCCCCAATGCCTAGCTGGGTAGCAGAGGGGTGGGATATGTGTTTTGCAAAGTGTGTCTGATTATTCCTGTCTGTGCCTTTGTGATTATCTATAGTTGTAGAAACTGAATAAGTGGATGACGATGCTAAATCTACAGTCAAATCAGGAGCGTGAAAATGACATTATTTTGGTTTAATAAGGATATGCGCTGGTCTATTTCAATGTCTTTATCCCTTGGTTTTTGGAATCAAGATGTAATTTGCTAATTGGTAAGCCTTATTGGTTCTGGTAGCTGGATTTTGTTATCTTGGGACAGGCTAGCTGTTTCCTCCTTTTTCCAGTCCAGTTAAAGGCCCTAATACAAGCTTTCAACTGTTATCTCTCTAAACTACATGTGAAAAGTTATTTATTGTTAATAATGACACAGAGAAAAGATTGGAAAAGCCAAATTTTGGGAGGCTTGGTCAAGTCTGGCTTTTGTAAAGCAGGAGATTGACTTTTGAGAACAAGTGGCAAGATTTCATGTGTCATACAAGCATCATCTCTGGCCTTTCAAACTTTTCAATTTAAAATGCTTTAAATGGTTGTCTCCTCTCTTATATGTCTCTGATTTGTGAGACTTCTTCCCACTTTAAGAACTGTGCATTTTTCCCTTTTACACTCTGGCTTCCATTTTTTTTACTTTAAGTAGTGATTATGGAACTTGGTTGTTTGCTGGTTTATTATTATTATTAGTCTTGTCTTTGAAATAAGAAATATTTAAAACTTTCTTTCTTACTGATGGAAATATCTGTAAGCTGATGTGAGGCTGTAACAGAGAAATTAAAGTAGATTTGACATTATCAAGAAAGTTTATGAAATTTCTATCTCACAATGAATGAAACTCCTTATGACAGACAGCATCACGTTTTTGTCTAATACATGCAACAGTTGCAGTTAATGCTGTAGATTTACTGGTAAAACAGATAAAGACATGACAAACAGTGCTGAGCCGCTGTTAAAAATGGTAATCAGAGCCTACATGAGAAAGGCTTTCCTTTGCATAATTACATGCTTCTACATCTTTTCACTAAACCACTTCACCTGTGAGACTTTTTTTTCCCCTGATCTGAACCGACCTGCTTAACAATGCAGCTCTTCAACTGCAGCTGCTAAAAGTATGCTGTTAATGAGATGTAATGTCGGTCTTTGTATTCAAGGCAATTCTCTTTTATCAAGTTTTTGTGGAACAAGTAGGAAAATGCATTTAGTCCATGTGAAATACAAAATCTCCTAACAATAGGTTTAGAAAATATTTAAGTCTGAAACTAAAAAAGTAGAAATTCAGCTAACACACTAACATGTTTCATTAGCGAACTGCAAAATCATGTCAATACTTAATGACTTCATGGTAAAGGCCTACTGAGCCTTTTTATTAAAATTATTTTATTCATTGTAAAGCTTGTATCAGGTGCACCTTAGTCCCCCAGGAAGCTTTAAAGCCAATTTGTATAAACATTACAACCTCTTTCACCATCAGAATTTGGTCCATTCAGTTCAGTGATATTTATACAATCAAAAAGACCCCCTTCCAAGTTAGCATAGCCTAGACAAGACAAAAGTTACCTGGGCTAGTGTGTATTTTTATAGGCCCTACAATGCTGGAGCTTCCTGTTAATTTTAGCCTCTGAAGACAAACTTTTTTCTGCTGCTGACCACTGATCTGGTAGGAATGAACCCTTATACTTTACACATGCTAGCTATCTGGTGTAAATGTAGGGAGTGAAACAGAGAGCTGTTGGATCAGGAATAATTGCTGAAAACCGAATTTACTTTATAAGGTCGGTTTCAGCCCAAGGTATTTTTCCAGCAACCACAACAACTGCTGGAAGACGCTGTTGTTAATTAAAGTGATGTTACATTGTAAAAGGGAAGGGGGGTGTTAGCAACGAGACAGATAGCATCTGGATGAATCTCTTTGTCCCGAGCCTATTCTGATTAAAAGTCAGTCATAAAAAATTATAGGCGGGCAAGTCATACTCACTTTAATGTGAGGGTTGTGTCAGGTAATGAGTGTGTGTTCTCACTCCGTCATAATTATTAACCACTGTCTCTGTGTGAGGGTGAGAGCGCTCCACTGTGCTCTTTGTATTCATGTGTGTGATTTCTCCCCTTTGCAGCTGCATGGACCCTTGCTTTGTTCCACAGAGATGCTTTGTTGTTGAATGTCTCCTGTATTATGTAGCGCACAAAACCGTGCTCTCTAGAGCTGCGTTTGCCACCACAGCATGCTGCCTCAGCGCTTGTATCGGTGAGGTTTGTGTTGCTCATCGGCGGGCCGAGGTGTGCGTCACAGCGATGGTGGTGGATCTGCTGCATGCTGTCAGACCCACGCCGTCTGTCGCAGTGTGTATGTGTGTGTGTGTGCCAGTCTTTTTGTGTGTGTGCAAGCATTTGCCTTTGTTTCTCTGAGCAGTCTGTGGGGCTGTTTCTTTGTGTCTGCATCTATGCTAACCGGTGTGCCTCTTGATCTTTTTGTGTCTGGATGCAAGTGTGTAGTATGTGTGTATTTGGACCTGTGTCAGGGTGTCTTCAAATGTATGTGTCTTGATTTGTGCATGTGTGTGTATGTGAGTGGTGATATGAGGGTGTGCCTCTGTCTAAGTGCTTTGTGTCTGCATCTCCTTAAGTCTTATTAATTATATATATATATATCTCTCTCTGCATAGTGTGTGTGTGTGTGTGTGTGTGTGTGTGTGTGTGTGTGTGCGCGCGTGTGTGTGTATGTGTGTCTGCGTGTCTGCGTGTGCAGTAGGGAAAGAGACAGACAGACAGATTTCCCACTAGACTTTATTAACAACATTTACTAGAAACTCTGCTGAGTTTGTCTAAGCTGAGAGATTAAGATGTTTGCATACACACCCATGCACACACACACACAAAGACAAGACTGACTCCCAAAGGCACCAGGGGTTGGGGGGGGCTGTATGTGTTTGTCTGTGTGTGTGTGTTGGGTGTGGGGGAGGTCCTTTGCAAATTCAATGAACACATGCTTTAGAATTCTGACATATTCACACACACTGTGCTCTCACATATTCATGTTCTGTCGTATATACTGCATCACGTCTCCCACACACACAAACACACATTCTTAAACACTCTTAAAAGCACTCTTAAAAGCACACACACACACTGACACACACACACACACACGGAGGACAGGCTTCATAAACAACAATGTTTTTCAGCTGTTATAG
>JAQMCX010000047.1:4107735-4151172 GCA_029814765.1 Acanthurus leucopareius
TCTCTGGACAAAACAAAAGTAATTTGTATTTATTGTAAATGTGAACTAAGTTACCACCGGAGCACGCCCAGTCTTAACTACCACATGATGGCCAAGCATACCGCTAAGTTACATATAGAGCAGGATAAAAAATTTGCAATTAATTTGCGATTAATCGCGATTTAACTCAGGACACTAATGCAATTAATCGCGATTAAAAATTTGAATCGACTGACAGCCCTAATATATATATATATATATATATATACACATACACACACATATACATACACCAAAAAAAAGACATTCTAAAGCAACAGTTTGTGGGGATGTTTTTTTTTTTGTTGTTGTTTGTTTTTTTTAGCAAGTTGTATTACTGATGAATCAAAACCTGTGTTCAACCATATCTGGCAACCCACTATAGATGATAGATAGGTGGATGGATGGATAGATGGATTAATTAAAGAAGTGGGTGTATTTATTCCCATTGGTCAGAGCCAGACAACATAAGCTGTTTTCCTGTTCTTTCACTCTTTATGCTAAGCTAAGCTAAAGACACCCCAGCTCCAGCTCTGCATTTAACAGTCATTTTTAAACATTTTGTTTTATTCCTGGGAAAAGATGCCAGAAAGGTTAGTCTTCTTTAGCTCAGAAGTCACTGCTTTTAGCTGTTTTGTGTTTTTGCGAGGGATTAAACAACATAATATGACAGAAAGAGTAAGGGTAGCTGTTTCCCCTTATTCCAGTCCTTATCTTAATTTATGCTAACTGTTATTGAGTTGTGACTTCATATTTTGTCCACGGGCATGAAAGGGGTTTTACGACTAACACGAATTTTGTCATCAGCATCTTTTGAATAAAGCTGAAAATGGTCTCTCCCAAAAGTCGTATTCTTCATTCTTAGAAAAGTGAATGCATTGAGACAGAGATATAATGTCAGGCAGCTAAATAGACTGGAAACAGGCGAAACAATTAGGCAGAGACAACCCAATACACAAAGAAGGAGAAAAAGTTAGAAAGTGCCAGACGGAGCTGAGGAAAAGAGAAAATGGAGGCGAAATAAATGGAAGACCGGAGAAAAACTCATATAGAGTGAATGGGGGTCGGAGTAGTGCCTGGGATAATGAAAGAGCATCAGAAAAAAGTGAGATAGAGTGATGCAGACAAGAATACGAAAGCTGCAAATACTGCAGATAAAAACCAGGGATGGTGTGTGATTGTGGTCGTCAGTAGCTCTCTGGCTTCTGCTTGGTGACCACAGGCCTCCTCTGCACTTCATTTGTTGTCAGTCTTTATTTGATTTCTTTGTACTGCTGTCATTTTCCCCTTCCCTGTTTGCCACCGAGACACCCTGCCACTTTTGTTTTTCCATTGGCGCAACAAAGTGGCCTAGTTCTTTCCTCTAACCTTGACTTAAAGGGCCAGGGAACATTCTTTTCCTCTTCCTGACGTTTTTGTGGACTCATACTTCTGAGGAATTCTTAAATTGTAGTTTCTGTTCAACCACTGTTAATTGAAATGTTGTGTTAGTTTTAAAGGTTTTAATTTTACAGCCTTTTACCTAAGTGACTTTTACTTTTTAAATTAGTGAACTTTGGAACTATTTTTATTTTTAATGTTTCAATATGTGTCCTGATTTCCATATAACGCAAAACAAAAGAGTGGAAGATGTGTCTTGAATTTAACACTCTCTTTTAGCATGCCAATTTGTATTAGCATGCTGATAGTCCGTCCAAACGGTTAGCCGACCACTGGTTTTGGCTATGTGCAGATGTTGTTTCAATTTATGAGACTGAAGACATTTTTCCATCTCAAATTGACTGCTGAGCTTTTGATTCGAGGGCTGACAGCATGTGTTAGCTGCCAGGGAGTTTCACATTTATTCAGAGGCAGGTTTGTTTATGTTGGTATTATTCAAAATGGTCTGCAATTAGTGACAGTTGACAGAAAGTTGAAAAAGCTTCCCAGTGACAAAGCTGCATGTGATGACAGTTTGTGTGAATACATTACAGGTTCTAAAAGCTGATCTTTATGCTGTGGTAATAATAATAATATCAAGCTGATTGTAGTGAGTCTCCATCCGTGACTGTGATGTAGGTGTGGTAATGACTTTTCTCTGGGGCTTCTGGGCTGTCAGCCTGTAAAATCCTGCAGTGAAACTTGCCTTAAGGGGCTGTTAATCCACCTTAAAGAATTTGGTTGCATGCTTTTTTATCTGATGTCACATGACAGTGTGAAAACAGCTTTTTTGAAAGTCAAATTTCTAATTCCTGACTGTCGAAAACGGAGACAATTTGCAGGTTCATTCCGAACATTTCATTTAAAAATCCAAACTTGATCTTCCGCTGATAACTTCTCTCCCACTGCTACTTGAACTGGTCAAATAAGCCTTACAACATTACAAGGAGAGCATTCTGCTCACATCGACCAGCCAGGTAGCATTACACTGTAACTTGCTTTCTCACCGTCCATTACTGCACCATTGATTCCAGTTAGGCTCTCATTGGGAATGGATAAAATGTAAGTGAGGCGAGCATTTGAGTAGAGAGTTTCGTCTCGTCTTGACTGGTCCTGACAGTTTAAAGCACATCCAGCAATTGGCTCCAGGCCTGCTGTGATCTCATGAAGAGGTGATATAATCCTCGTTGGTCATGGTGTCTGGGCTGCCAGTTGTTTACCATTTTGTGCGCTGCAGAACAGTGAGATGAATGTAAACGCCTGGTGCCTCTTCACTCCTATTTTTGAAGATTTATTGAATTTACATCTCCATTAAACAAGAACACATGCCAGCATAAGATACAATAGTAAATATAGTCTCCCTCAAGGACACTCAGTACTGTGAGGCGCAACCAAAAAATGGTCCCACACTGTAGAAACAGTGGTTTTGGATGTCCCAAGGCTTCAGGCGTCTAAGCTGTACTATAACTCATCAAAAAAAAAACACAGTGCTCAAACCCAGCTGGCAGCATTTGTGTTTTTACCCTCACTGTCTCTGCCATCTCTCCACTCCAAGGCATCCAAAAGAAGCACAAATAACAGAAAACAGCTTCACTGAGGTACAGAAAGGAATTGCCTATAAAGCAAATGTTAAGCGGACTAACCAGAGCGAATGGTGAAATTCACCAGCTGTTCTGTATTTACTGCGCAAGATGATCTGCTGAGATTGAAGTGTGTCACATGCTCTAGTCCTGCTCCCCCTTTATGATCCGGCATGACTCGTCAGAGAACATACGGCATGCAATATAACTTGCATAACATATATAACTTACTGCATAAAACCCTGTTTCATGGTGAGATTTAATAATATGATTATCAATCACACCCTTTTTACTTTCATCACAATTTCAAAATGATACAACACACCATGTTAAAACATATGTTCGGTTCATAAAACTTTTATTAGTTTATTTTAGCCTACTGGAGCTTTGCTGTAGTAAACACTGTTATGTAATTCATTCCCATGAAGACGAGCAGAACAAGAAGCATCATGGGAAGTAATGTGCCTTCCATTTGGCAGCAGCAGCAGCAGCAGTTTGTTTATGTGTAGAACTAGCAGTAGATGTATCTTGTTTAGCATGACAATGAAAGCAAGTGTGGCTTGAAAAGAAAGAGTGCCACCTGCAGAAGCAGAGCATCTAAAAAAAAGACAAAATACTAGCTAATGATTAAACTACACAGGATCCAACTTTTTACTGGATTCAGACTGGCATTAGCACTGCATGGAAAAACACAGCCTCATTCGTTTAAAATGAGAACACTGCATTGGCACTGCGGAGGGGCCGGACACAGAGGGCTCCAGGGAAAAAACCCATCAGGGGTACTTTGGCCAAAAAGTTTAAACTGGCTTCTCTAGACTGAAGAGGGAGCTTAACCTGAAAGTGGCAGTATCGATTTACAGGTCGATTTACGTGCCAGTCATCACCTCTGCTTATTAGGTTGTGCTTTCAGATTGAAAGAAAAAGATTGGATGTGTTTTCATCCAAGAAAAACATTTTTGGCTGCTAGTGAATGTCCATGTGGACCCTCACTGACATGGCTGGTTGACAAAATTTTTAAGTTATGTGGATCCACCAGGATATTGAAAGAGTAAATTGAGCTTTAGGGATGCAATGTGGAGCTCAGACAAACAAAAACAGCTTGGTGTAGAAACATTGCTCCTTTTTGGAAATAAATGATCCAGTTGAGGTAGTTTGAGCATCTGAAGAAATGGTTCGCTTGTTGCCTCCTCCTGAAGATGCTCTGAGCATGCACAGCTGCTAAGACCACAGGGCAAACCGATAAAGTACTGAAGGGATTATGTATCCCATATGGCCAGGGAATGTCTCAGGATTCATTAGAAAGAAATGGAGAACATAACTACGGATTGGGACATCTGGGCAACCTTGCGTAGCACGCTGTCATCACAACCTGGACCTGTATGGAGCAACAGGAGGTGGAATGATTGACGGATAGATGGAGGCGAACATTCAGCAAAGCACTGTGTAAGAATCCTGCCTCGTGGTATTATAAACACTTAGTGTTTTAAGGTTTGATCAAACCTTTTTTGATCAAATTTTGGGTTATTTTTAGAAGCACCTGTAGCAACACACACACACACACACACACACACACACACAGAGCCACCTGTGTTGTTTTTGATAGCTGTTTTCAGCTTGCTAACAGATGAAAATCAACCTGTCCTTTTGGTGTTACTCACAGTTTCCTGCTCAAGGGCACTTCAGCATGCCAAATGACTGTTATCCTGCAGTGATCTCAGGCCCTAATGTTCTACCAAATGCCCTGGAGAGCACAGCTACAGTCACCCTCTCAGAGACCACACATCACTCACACACACACGAACACATACACACACACACACACTGAGAGGTAAACAGAAATAAGTAGATAAATCAAAAGGGACATGCTCACACACAAGCAGACACACAATTTTTTAGGTTTTGATGCAAATTTAAGCATCTTTTCTCTGCTTCTCTCCCTCAGACTCCCTCACAAACACACACTCACGCACGCACACTTAACACACACCTGTCTTCGTCCCTTAAGCACATCTTATGGAGAGCCATCCCTCTCCTCTCCTGTCAATGGAAACAAATGAGCCGGGGCATGTCTCTTAGTGTGTGTCCGTATGTGTGTGCATCGCAAACTTCCTGTCTGTCCAACCCTCTTCTCTATTGTTTCCTCCCAAAACACATACACAGCCACCCACGCACACACACGTACACACACACAGACTCACACACCTGTTCTGCACCGTTACCTTCTGACAGATCACTGACATACTGACATTCTGTCTCTAGGCCATCCTGCACTGTGTGTGTATGTGTGTGCATGTGTATGCGTGGTTACAGACAACAGCCCCCCCTCCCGCTGTGTCAGTCTGGCAATTGCCATTTCTCAAGGAGCTGAGGAAGGGAGGAAGTGTGGAGTGAGGATGGCAGGAGTGCAAGGGCCTTGATGTGAGTGTGTTTGTTGTCAGAGGGTTTATTAATAAAGATGACCTCAGTCAGAGCTGCTCAGAGGTTGTGTGCTCATTTGTTTGTGTGTGTGTGCATGTGTGTGTGTTTCTTATTTTCTTTTTTTCTATCTTTGAGACTCCTTGATCTAGTTAAATTATTATTATTTGGAGAAGAAGATTCCAGTTTTATATATTCACACATAAATTTCAATACCCTCTCCTGTCTTCTGTCTTTCTTCTTTCTTATTTTGTGGTAACAGACTGAGATTGTTGCACCATGTTGGTGTGCGTCTTTGCCTACATGAAGACTCCTCTATGTGTGGTATAGGAGGTTGTAGTTGCAGGGATAATTCTTCTTCATAAAACGCCTTTGTGTCACAGTGTCCGTGGATGTTATTTTGTGCTTCATTGGGTCAGGCTAAACAGGTTGAGTCTGTTGCATGCGTGTGTGCAGACGTCAATCATCTGCTGCGTCTGTTAAGAGGAACAGATGTCCTCACAAGAATAGAAAGATGAGCAGTTTCCTTCAAAGTGCATGGCATTTCTGCCTGTCGTCACAAAGACTCTGTCACAAGTATGACTCAGTTAAAAGCTAAAAGTTAGTTTCTTCAGATTGCAAAAACTTATTTTTTTCTCAATTTCAACTGATCACACAGTGTAGAAGCCTTGATTTTTTCTTTTTTAGTGTTTACATTAAATTATGGAAAGGTGTCATTTTGCATTACATTGAAAACTTTTATACTAAGGTTTATGCCAACAGTACAACCATCCATTCAAGACTAGACCTCTTAAAACAGATGGCTTTTAGTACAAATTAGACTTCCCTAATTACACCAAAACATTCAGGACTGCTGCTGAGCTTTCCCAGCGGGGGGCCTGAGCTGCAGAATATTTTAAAAGTTGCAAGATTTTCTTCTGTTGTGTCAATCCCATCTTAATCACTGTCACTCACATTTTTTTTTATCTTAATAATATCAAGCAGTGGTAGCTTTCCTGATGGTTTCCTGGGATTTTCTGTTCAATGTATAAAGTTATTCCTGTTTTGATCAGTTGTGACAGAATGGCTTGGACTGGATCCAAGCAGCATCTCATGTAATACAAGTTCAAATGCAGTTTTTAAAGCAGTCTTGTGCTTTTGTACTTTAGGATTGAGGCAAACCTGAGCAAGACAATGACAAATTACCTGCGTGGTCACATACTGCAGTGTTTGGGATGAGAAGCATACAGTATGTGTTTGTAATTTGTTTGAGCTGACCCTTTACATACAAAATTAAGCTTAACAAAGTGAGGCAAAGTTGAGAGAACCTGTGCATGGAGTGGGGTTAGGTAAATGCGGTCAGTAGTGGGAGGTGAACTCATTTGTTTAGCTGTTGGGCTCCCCGTTGTATCCGTCTCCCAGGGCTGGAGCAGGAGTCTGAGTGGGACAGTCAGCCAAACAATGGGCCCCAAGGGGTCCGGCAGTTACCATGGAGGGGGAGGGAGGCCCTCACTTTGCCCTCTGTCTGCCTCACCAGGATGAGCACAGAGGCCATCAGGGACAGGGTCTTCCTGCTGCCTGGGAGCCACATAATGAGATAATGCATGAAGCTCATGCTGTTACTGTCACCTACACACAGTGAGCGGTGAGATATACACACACCAGTGAACACACACACACATGGGCTTGTAGAAGCAGATGCAAGTATGCACACATGCACACATGCACAAATTAAGCTTCACAAACACTTAGCACCCAGTGGAAATATGCATGTAGTACGCCTAGGAAAACCCCACACTCACTCACACACACTTAAAGGAGTAGATGCATAAATTGATCCCCGCTCACATATATTACTCCTTAACCTTCCTCTCTGTCAATAATCCTCCACCCATGTAGGTTTCCCTGGCTATTTGCTATTTCAGCTGCAGCTCTGACCCTCAGCCGGTTAGATTTTGTCAGAAAGACAGCAGCAGCAGTGAGAGGAAAGCAAATGAAACAGGATATCCCTGCCTCTGCTTATTCCACAGGAGAAGAAGAAGAAAAATCATACTCACTTTGACCTTGAATCAGTCTATAAACTTACAAAGTATACAGAGGAGGGCTGGATGTTTACTGGTTTCCTTATTCACTGGCGGGCGCCATTGTTCTTTAAGGCCCACGCAAGGCCTCAAATGCTGCGTACACCCCCGTAATGGCTCAGGGTCTCCTTCTGGGAGACACTGACTCATACCAGTTAGTCTTCTTTGGAGAGTTCAATCACATATAATGTCAGGGCCAATGCTGTGAAATTACCAACAAAAAAATGTTTTCAAGAATACTTATAATGGATACTTTTTTTCTTTTCCCCTCAGCATGCATGAAAACAAAGAGGTTATTGTCTAACAGGCCCAAAGGTCACGAAACGCAGCCATTGTAGAAATGTGAATGTCAAGCAGCAGCTGAGGAAGAAGAGAGAAGTATATGTAACTGTGTGGGTATGTAATGATGGCAGAGATTGGCACCGATAGGAAGTGGACGCTAAAGAAAGAGAAAAGAAGAGATGAATCATCTACTGTTTTTTGTGTTCATCAGACTCCTACAAGTTCATCCAAACTTCATCAGAGTTTGCACAGCTGTGCTCCAAGTTACCACGCTTTAATCCCAATGCTCTTTGACCTACTTGGCCTTCATGAATCTCAATCAGTCATATGACTTGGCAAGAGAACTTTGAATTTTCTGTGAGACATGTCATAAACATTTACAACAACTTTTTTTTTTTTTAAATGTATGGCTCTGTGCTGGCAGCAGCCATATCTCAAGAATATCTACAGGGAATTTCTTCAAATGAGACCAAATGTCCTTGAAGGATAAGTTTGATTTTGGTGGCCAAAGGTTAAAGGTCAAGGTCACTTTAACTTAACAAAACTCATTTTTGGCCACAAGTAAAGAGGTCATATGGTAATTATGACAAAATTTACACAAATTTCTAATATTACAAAGCAATAAGTGATGACATTTATATCAAAAAGTCCAACTATGGACTTTTATACATCTCTAGCTATCTGTGCATTGACCCACCTTTATCAAAACAGCATTAATCATCTTTAACAAAGCTTATAAGACTTTTCAGATAAGAAAGATGAGCCAGTGTTTTTGACACTTACTGGCTTCTGTTTCTTCAAAAAAAACTCATTCAGTTTATGTAACTTTTATTTAAACAGCAGCACTTTCTCAGCATTCGCATCATTGTTTGTCATTTAACTAGATGGCTGAGTTGAAGCCCTGTGATAAAAACCTGCAAGGGCTTCTCAAGTCACTGTGAAGCCCTTGCAGGTTTTATCAGAGGGCCTCTCAGCAGGCAGGATTGGTTTGGCTTTGCTGCTTTATGAGACAAATATTGGGACTAGGCCTTGTTGTGAAAAGCGCTGGGCCAAGGCCAGTGCTTTACCATCATATCCTTCTCCTTATGTAAACTCATGTCTTATACAACACACATACACACACACATGGAGACCCCTCAACCCATACACTGACCCCAATCATGTCACAGGGCTTCATCTTCTCATAAACATATACCTTAAATATCATAGTTTTTTTTTCAGCTGGATATACCCTCTGCCCTCCTTTGTTGATTTCATCAGTTTTTTACCTCTGAAACAGATAAAACCTGGTAGAGTACATGCCTTTGATATAAAGCACTTGTGCTTATGTTGTAAATATATTGACAAATATGAGTTTTTATTCCTCTTGAGATTCTTCCTCAGTTTAGTTCACACACCAGGTGCTGCTCAGTATTTCATGTCCACCGTGGCTCCTGTGTTCTGGCACAGTGAGAATAATAATCACAGCTCCTCAGCTCAAACCCAATATCAGTTGCCAAAAGCACCTAACGTAGACTCTGCGCCTCACACAGGAAATGAGTGGAAGATAGAGGAAAGGTCCCACTTCACTCAAAGAATCCGAGCCACAATCACTTTATCCGTCCACACCAACAAACACACGGGATTTTTTATAACAGTGCTGAGACAATAGAAGTTCAAACCAGCTTGTTCACACAGCCAAAAAGCTTGGTGGATGGGTTCAGACTGGATGCACTGCCAGATGATCTGATGGTATCTGTGCAGTGGGTTGCAGTTACAAAGTTCAGATCTGGCAAAGCAGATATTTTCCTCTGGTAATGTAATCCATCTCAACAACGGGTGCAACTATTCTCCATTTTTCTTCTGACAGACAGCAGTAAAGCAATGAGAAGCTTTGAAGTTAAATAGCCAATCCTCATTTCAGTAATGATTTTCTTCTGAGATTTTTATTGCCCAGGCATCTCTGTTTTAGAGAAGTTTACTTTCTTATAAGACTGGCAATCAGAGAGACATGAAAAGTTTTCAGTTTAATGATGGAAATTATAGGTACTACTTTATAAAGGTTTTATAAGCTGTAGCTGATAGCTGTCTCAATAATTTGTGATTAATTGACCAAAACTTACAAATAATTGACAAGCCAGTGTTAATTTACAGTTTATTTTTGCACTTCAATAACAATGTCATGTTGTGACTTACAATGGGGAACTTAAAAATCTTAGAATCAATCAATTATCTGTCAAACAAGAATACGAACACAGAGAAAACACAATATTTCATAAAGGAGGCAAAGCATGAAGAAGACAAATGCTGAACTGTCTGGCATCCATCAGTCATTTCTATAGTACACTCAATAATCGATCCCTCAGTGGAACCTGGATTGACGACTCTTATGAGGGATCTCAATTCCAATTGACTTCGTCGTGCCTCGGTGCTAATAATGGCCCCTGGAAATGGCGGCCACCTCTAATTTTAGCTTGTAAATCACAACCCACGAGTAATAGGCTGCACTTAGAGGGGTCAGAGTTTACTACTGAATCAATCAGGACAACAAAGACTGTAAAGTCGAGCTCTGCAGCTCACACTTTTTTTCTTCTCAAACTTTTTAAAGGGGTGGGAGTGGCGGCAGCGTTTGAGGTGTGGGTGGAGGAAAAAGGGGGTTGGGAAGTTGGCATTCATTACTCAGATCCTGCTCTGACCTTGGCCAGATGTCCACTAAGATGGAGTGAGTGTGCGTATGTATGTGTGTCATCAGCCAGGTTTTCGGAGAGTGCTCGGCTCTAATAGGGACTGGCAGGCATTTTGTTGGGCTTTATTGCCACATGCCTCTTACAATTCTGCTGCTGATTAGCGCTGCTATTACTGGTGCACACACACACACACGCACACATGCAAGCACTCTTACTCGGCAGACCCACACACTTTGGCACACGCTCAAAGCTCGGGCCTTTGCATGTGATTAGCATCCCATTGCGTTGTCTTGTGCTGCGATCAAACGGAGCACAAAGTTGTGCTCTTGTCGAGGCAGATTGAAGGAAGTGACGGGTACATCGTCACTGCACTTTTATTCCACTCATCAGGGTGCTGTCAGTTTAGACAATGTCAAATTTGGTGCAAAGCAATTAAAGTCCTGGGCTGTCACAATTGGGGCTGATAGGGAAGGCTCACATAGTGGCAGCACACCAGCAAACACATCAACACACACTCAGGCACTGGTACACACTCTGCTGCGGTCACACACGTGGATATGCAACACATCCACCCACATGCACACATATCACGTACATTTACAATGAGCATGCAGGCGATTAACTCAGAAAGTGCAGGTTTAAAGTGTTAGTCATTGCTGATTCACAAGGGGCTGGCTGGCTTCCACACAGCTTCTCACTATGCTGCCTGTCAAACGCACAGGCAGCCAGCAGCTGGAGGTGTGTGTGTGTGTGTGTGTGTGTGTGTGTTTATATTTATGTGTGTGTGCAGGTGTTCTTGAAATCCTGCTTTTAACCAGAGCCCTCTACTCTCCCTCCACTCCACCCCTGCTTAGCCTCGCATGCGCGTGTGTGTCTGTGTGTGTTGTGGAAGCATATATGTGTGTGCACTGCTTTGTGCGTAGACTTGCATGCATATTTATGTGTGTGTTTGTGTGGAGCCTTGAAGGGTTTTGGCTGCTGAGTTCTCCTGGATGAAGCCAGTGGAAAGCTGAGGTCTGGATGACTTACTTATTTAGGAAAAATCCACCAGAAATGGCGAGTATGCTGCTGTGCTGTCACATATTCTGCATGCATATGTGTGTGTGTGTGTGTGCATGTGTGAGTTCTCCCAGCTCTATAGGTAACCCAGTCAGTGGCCTCAGTAGCAGTGTATTTTTAATTTTGCAGAGATTTTTTTTCCCCCTAACAACCTTCAAAGTCATTCCACTGCTGTTAAAACTTCAGCAGACACGCCGCCAGTTCAGTCCCAGGTGGAGACACTCACTGAAGGGTTAAACACTCTACCAGAAGCAGTTAACACACAAACACACACTCGCTCTCAGATGGTGAGTTACTCATAGCCCTGAGGTTCCTCATTAAGTCTAAATTCACTTTCCAGCACATTTAATTAAACTAACTCGATTTTGGAGGACCTGCCATTAAATAGAGATTCAGATTTTTTACGTAACCTGCTTTTTATTTTCTTGCAACCGCCAAAAGAGGATTTATCCCTTCTTTTGGTGCTCTCCTCTTTTAGAAAAGTAAGTCTCTTGCAGGTTTCATATTGTCACAGCCCAGTGAAAGCTATGAAGGATTAGATGCTCTTTTTATTACGGGTTGAGAAAATGACTCTAGTCTTTCGGATAAATAAGCCGTTTAAAACCCTTTTGTGCTTTCTGACAAATGCATTCTAACAAAGATTAAAACAGAGTTCTTTAAATAAACATCCAAGAGTTATGTGGTTTCACAGGACACAGGTCTTCAATCAATAGTCTGATGAACAAAACAGCTTTTCCAGTTGACACAGATCGTACAGAGCGTAGCTCAGTTTCCAGTGTCTACTTTATTGACAGCTGTGACTGAACTATGAGGGTGTCAGAGGTTTTGATGTTGCCTTTGTTTGCTGCCTCTGTGTAACACTAGCCGTCCCATACGTTGCTGACAGTATTTGCTTGGCCCTCAGCTCTGGCTGTGATTAGTTAGCTATTGATGTTGACATGAATCTTAGCCACTACACACACACATGAAACACACACTCACTGGCTGAGACTTTGCTGTTAGCTATGTGATCTGCTGTGTGAGCCCCGGGAGCCAATGAATCTGAGCCTCAACAGTTCAGAGCTGTGAAGGTTTGCACAAATTGCACGTCGCAGTGTGTGCTTCATGTGTGGATTAAGAGGTCAGAGCGGCACCTGAAATGTTTGAATTTTGCAGCAAATTTAAGTTAAACTATGCACATTTTCAAGTTTAGTTTTGGTGAACTTTAGACCATTAATCCATGTCACTGACCAACAAAAATCAATCCTGCCTTTTCAGGAAACAGAGCCAGAGGCTCCAAAATGGAAGATGTTATTGTAGCTTGTTAGCTATGTTGCATCATCCACTTTTATACAATGTATCTTTGTATAATCTGCTGCACAAATGAGGAATGATTTTCGGACAGTTGAGAAAAAAGGAGTCAATAGTACAAATACCAATACTAAATATAATGAATTGCCCACATAAACATATTGTTAGTTAGCCATCATACTTGTCTCTGATGTTTACCAGCTCAGAGAGCTTTTTCTTTTCTTTGTACAATGACACATGTGGCCTTCACTGAATAGATTAAAATACCAGGAATAATGTACATGGAAAATTGAAAAGCTCAAAGAGCATTGAAGTGGTCATAATTGATCATTAAGGCTCCTGTAGTTTATATATTCAATGCAATTTTTCATTTAGTGTTTTTTTCATTGGTCTGTTTGAAAAACACACTGTTTGTGTGTATGAGTATCTGTCTGTCTGTGTACATCTGAAAAGCACAGTTGTTTGTTTGGTGTGTTTACGTCCTTATGAGCGTGTGCAGACCAAGCGCCAGCTCCTCTCTGAGAGAGACATCAAAATGAAAATCTCACATGGACATTCATGTGTGCACACACCAGCACAGCGACACACAATCTTACACCCCCGTCCCTCATTACCCCTCTTCTTCTTCTCTTTTTCTCCTTTAGGCCGATGTGACCTTCATCTGAGTCAAGTGTCTCTATTCAACATTCACGAAGAGGAGACAGGCAAAAAAAAAAAACTGAAAGGGAGATTAAGAAGAAAGCCCACAGACGCACGAGGGAGGAGAAGAAAAGCAAGTAAGGAAGTAAAAACAGAACAAAGGGTGGAGAAGAAAAACACGGCAGCATCTTTTCTGCCTCCTCTGAAACCTTCCTCAGCAAACACTACAACTGGCAGATTAAATGAAAGAGGAAAACAGAGGAAAGTAAGGAGGAGGAATGGGGGGCATGTAAAATGAGCTAAGAATCAAAGAAAATAAGAAAGTGAATATGAGGAGGAAAAAGGAAACCATGCAGCACAAAAAATGGGTAGCAGTTTTCAGAATAGGTCTTGGAAATTATAGACATTTTCAGCTTCTCCCAGAAAGAATTTATTCTGAAGCGAGACAAAGAGAAAAAGAGACGACATGCGAGGGCTGGGAGAAGAGTAAAAAGCAAAAAGAGAGAAAGAAAGAAAAAGTTGATTTTTCAGTAGGACATTGGATTGCAGATTTTTTTTATTTAAGAAAAATGCTGAAGGTTATGGTAAAGTAGGAGTGTGAGCGTGCACATGAGGTGATTGTCCCTTTTCCCTGATAGTGTGAGCGTGTATGAAAGTGAAGCAGACCCTTCACGCCTGAAGAGTAAAAGAAGAGAAGAAGAAATGAAAAATTGCAGAACTTCTGCTGCCGACCCACCATGCACACAATTTAAAGTTTAGATTTATTAAAAAAGAAATCTTTGATTTTTATTAAGTGCACTTATCATTTTCCATCAACATCCAAAGTTTTAGTCCAAATGCAAACGTCAATCCTCTGTCCAACTGCTTCAATTCAGATGGGAGAAGTTGATAAAACTGTTGCCTTTAGTTATAACAGTGAACTATTAATAAGCTTTACAAGCAGCATCAAGTGCTCGGCCTAGTTTAAACTTTACTCCCTGGGATTAGTCTCTCAGGCTTCATACAGGTTGCCCTGACCTTCTTTTTGATGGAGGTTGGTGGAGTTTTCGCTCTCATTGCTCTCCAATAAGTTTATATATATATATAGAGAGAGATATATATATGTACACACACCACAGAGAAATATACAGTGAAGATAAAATAGACCAAGCCACACACACACACTCACACACATAAAAACAAGGTGTGAAAAAATAGCCTCAGGCAACATTGCTCTATATTCCTCAATCCATATTTTTTTCTGCAAGAGTGTGTGTCTGTCTCTCACTGTCACAATATACTTATTCCTTTTTTCTCTAATAATCCTCTGTCTCTCTCTCCCTCTCTCTCTTTCTCCTTCCCTCCTTCTTTGTGTGTGTGTGTGTCCCTCACAGTGTGTGTTTATCTCTGTGTGGATATTGGTTGCCGATCATAAATAGCTTGCTCTGACAGGGTGCCATCACAGACACGGGTGGCTCGGGGAAGAAAAGGAAGATAAAGGGAAAAGGGGGAAGTAAAGGGGACATGACAGTGCAAGGAGAGAGATGGAGAGAGAGATAAAGAGCAAAAGAGGAAGGAGGGAAATATGCCAGAGAGATGGGGGTTATGTACATAACAGGAACTGGATGTGCACATCTAAATGTACTTCACTTGTATGTTCAGAACACACCACCCTGCACTTTGACACACACAAAAGGTACTTGTAACACAAAACAAGCAATTACAATGCACAGTCAAGACCTTCATTCATGTCAGCTGCAGAGTTAAGACAGACCTATATTTGATACAACTCCACGTCTCCTGCTGTACTACTGATTTTTTTTTTTTTGCTATCAGTGCAAACTCAACATTTCCTCTATATCCTTTTTGTCATATTTGAATCAGTATAATAGTACACATATTTTTTTTATGTTACAGTCACTTCCATATCTTTTGGATCACTTTTAAGCTGCTGTCGTGAAAGACTTCCTGTAATGATGTCTCACAACCATGACAGCACCTCAAAGGGCATACAGTGAGATTTACTTTGTATGCTTCTAATGTTCTGCAGGAAACACTGGCAGAGTTTCACTGCGGAAGTCACCGTGCCCAACCAAAAAACTGATTTCAACATGTAACTCCTTATAAAACCATCAAATTAGAGGCAGTGAGATTTATAACAATGTAAGAATGCTGCATGTACATTTTTTTTGACGCAAACACTTACTGAATTGTTCACTAATTCATTTTTTCTTTCTTTTTTTTGTTATTCACTGTTTACTTAGGAAATTGTGAGTTTAACCAACATTAGCATTATTCCAAATTGAAATAAAAGGCAAAGTAGAGGAGAATGGGTTTTTTTATCATAAATTTGAAAGGAAATTCAGAGCTGCAGACTGATGAGCATGACACCCTGTTGTACTGGTGAAATTAGTACTGTGCTAATGAACATTATGTTGAAAGGCTTTTAGGACTGTGAATCATTAGCATCTGTTCTTATCTGAGTAATGGCTTTTCTTTTAAGAATTACATATTACTAATTGTTATTGCAGCAAACATGCAGAGGCCTCTACTGCCAATTGTAATTATATTGACACACACACACATAAGCGCATACACAGGTTTCTGTCCATCTGGTTGGATGATGTACCAGTGTGAACCTGCCGCATCTCGCATTCCTCCGTCCTCTCTCTCTCCACACAGCAGCAGTCCTTGTCTCTCTATTGATCCCAGCTTATCTTCCCGTAAACCTGGACCTCTTTTCTCTCCTGCTCGACTCGCCACCTCTCACCCTCCTCTCCTCTCTCCTCATTGCTATCGATCAGCGCATGTGTTCAACAAAATAGAGCGCAGGCAGTGGTTAATGTAGAGCCCGGCTGGAGGAGCGCTACTCGAGGTTCACATATCGCCTTTCCCTCTTAATGGACCCAATCAGGCTCTAATAGACCCTGGGTTAGAGCATCGAGGCCCACCGCTCTCTCTGCTCTCACCTTTCACTTGTCTTCTCCTCAGCAAATATCTGTCTGCGCTGTACATCTGCCAGATGCAGTTTCAGCTGATGAACGTTGATTTTTACTAACTGATCCGATAGCTGTCGTAGGCAGATTTTTTTTTATACATTTATTCATCCAGGCAAGGATTTGCTTCTGCTGAGTGTGCACAGGCTTTTTCAGAAATGTCATGCTGTGCATTTTTTTTACAGTAATGCACATTCATTCCTGGGAGCTGCCCAGTATAACCACAATCTGCTAATTTTGGCCACTGGGAACAGCCCAGTACCAGAAAGTCATGTCATTCATTGTCTCTTCACTCCTCTTAGTCACTGAGCACTCTGAACCCGTATGGATTAAGTGTCTTGCTCAGAAGCACTAAGTGATTGTCGGTTAGAGCTTTTATTCCCAATATTATAAGGACTAGTCATCACATGCCTGTAAAAGCTACTCAATCGTCAATGTTGAACTGACTCCAAAACACTTAGAATGATCGTGGTTCATGTTGGTGCACACATCAACCATCACTACTGGACACAACAGCTGGATGCACAGCTGGCAAACGCGTGCAAAAATTTTCCACTATTTCTATCCTTCACGCACCATGCACAGTTGTTCATTCAGGGGTCTCTAAAACTGGTAAAACAGTCTGTTTCAATCACATTATCACTGATACACATGATAATGCTTCAGATGCCAGCGTTTTAAAAACCAACTCAGAGTCTGACAGCAAACAAGTTACTTTTGAGAAAAGAAATAACACAGGGTTTTTTTCTAATTCTGCCTTCAACTTCAAAACAAGTATATGTATATAACTGTTCTCTACTTTTCAAAACTCAATACTCTTTTAAAGGCACTGAGTTGTTTTAAGAGGTCTTGAACCACCAAAAGTTTGAGCTGCAGCTATTGCAGCTGAACCAGCCAAAAGTTTGAGCTGCAGCTATTGCAGCTCAAACAGGAACTTGGTCTGTAAACTATGCTGCATGTTTAGTCTATGTTTGTCTTTGTTTTTTGCAGATAAATTCAGCTAACCTGCTATTGTTTAAAATCTGACCCCTGTTTCTTGTCTCTAAGACTTTTTTTTAGCCAATACTGCCTTGGTGTTCACAGAATTTAGGAACTAATTAGATGAGTACAATGTCACTACTAATGATATCACTCACGATGTTTTGAAAAACAGTCAAGGTCCAGTTTTAACCATTTACTTTAACAACAGTGTGTATTTTAGTTTGGGGATGTGGTTCTGCTCATATGGGGCTCTGTAAAATTCTAAGCAAGCCTGATGCAGACTGACCCTCAGCTCTCAAATCCCACCACAGAGCCTCAGATACACAACACCTGATGAACATGAACACATATTGAGAGGAACATTCCAAATTCAGGTAAATCTAAATGCTAATACAGGAGGCAGCCAGGGAGGTGGATGGAGGTAGTAGGTAGTGCAGGTAGTGATGTAGCAGCGAAATTGCATAGCTCAGTGCAGATGCATGCAGAATAAGTGTTTATATGAACCATGTAGTGCTAGAAATATGTTGTGACAGTATGTGTCGAAACGGCATTTGGAACACGTTACTACAGCAACTTCTAACTACTGCGAGACTCCTTGGAAAGTTGAATAAAAAAAAATATATAAAAACACTTCAATAAGGAGTTTTACAATGAAAGCCTCAGCCCACAAAGTCACTCTAACCCTCAACATTTACACTACGGTCGCTCGAGTGTCTGCCTTTCAGCCCTGTTTTACCCTTGTCGGCTGTCATTCAACTCGCTGTCAGTTTTCTGCCCTCCCTCCCCAGCCGCCTGCCATTGAGGTGTGTAGGCTGTTTCTATAGGAGTCCAGCTAGGTGTAACCTTTCTGCCCTGTGGCACCTCACTGGGATCCAGAGCCCTGGGCTCAGCATGAACTCATGAACCCTCCCTGAAAAGTAACACTCAAACAACAGAGCTGAGGAGAGGGGAAAGGACAGAAAGAGTGGGAGGAAAAGCGAAAGAGCGCTACTGGACAATTAGCCCCCCTAGGAGCCTAGTAGGCGGCCTCCCCAAGCCAGAATACACTGTGAGTGTTCCAGAGACTGTCAGCTGCAGAGAGAAACCAAAACGAGAAGGAAATAGCATGTGTGTGGGCGTGCGTGTGTGTGTTTTGCATTTACACACCCAGCAGTTGTTGTTCCGAAGTGAGACAGTACGTCGGGTGCCCACAGGCGTCAATACGACCATTTCTATTATTCAGAGCTGATTACAGCGCTAAATCGTACAGCAGTGACTACTTTTTAATGAGCTTTGAAATACAACAGAGAAAGTTTGTCAGCTTTTTTGTTTGTCTGAATCTGGCTGGCGGGTGGAAAGAGAAAGCACAGCCTATTTGCTGGAGTGATTTTATTAGTGCACTGGTGTGTGAGGAGCAGGTTGCAGGATGTGTGTGTGTGCATCTGCAGCTGTGCAAATTGCACGTGATGAAAAATTGCTTTATGTATGCATGAGCTTGTATGTTCCATCCATATGTATGTGTGTATGATATTCGTGTATGTGTATGTGTGTATGTGTATGTGGTAGTTCATATAACTATGGCATTTTTTCATATATTCAGTATGTAAATATGAGCCTGATAACTTTTTATTTCTATATAAACTTGTGTGAGTTCATGTGTGTGTGTGAGTGTGTGTGTGGCTGCTGTTCATAAGCCAGTCCATTGCCTTGAGCAAGGCCGATCGACCTGTGACTACATGGTAATCATGAACCACCACACACACACTTATACATGTGCATTGATAAAAGGTCAGAGCACTTTCCCATCATCCCCCTGGTCTGCACACGCAGCAGGCAGGTCAAGGCAGGCCAGAGTGCACGTGGGTTTTACCATCTCTCACTGCACTCATGTGCTCATCAGAAACATCATACACTGCCCCGAGCATAAGGTTGAGCAGGGAAAAAAGGCAGATTCAGCCCTTGATGGAGAGAAAGAGAGAGGGAGGGAGAGAAAAAGACAGAGGGTGTCTCTGCTTACACAGTGCTAACCTGCGCATCGCTAATATTCAGAAGTAAAGTCATTTTTTATAAACTAAACCAAGAAAAAAAAGGATTCCATGGTCAAGTTTGGGTTTGGGCAGCTAAACTCTGAATATCTTACCAACAAAATATTTAGTTATTGCAGTTTGCAATATTCTCTATCTAATATAAGTACACTGATAGCTACAACAACTTATTTTGTGGCTCAGGGCAATGACCTATCCATTCTTTGTTTCACATTAAAGACTTTGATTGATTTAGTAGTTTTTACTCTAACAGTGCAAAGATTTGACAGCATATAGTATTTTCACATTAAAATATATTTAGTTTTGTATATTATCAAGGTGGAAAGATTCTTTATGATGACCAGGTCTGTTCATTAAACAGACTGGCCTTTTTTATTGAGCAAAATTAGCTGCAGTAGTATATGGCTAGAGTTAAAAGGACAGTCCTCTTGGGCAAAGTGTTGAAATTGGTGATTAACATCAACTTTGAGCAAAAAAACTCTAAACTCAAAGTTAAATTAGTAAATTTCTTTTGAATTGGTTTTCATCTCCTTGAGGTAGATAAAAATGGCCACAGAGGGACTTCAGTCAAATTTTTGTTGGTTTGAGTAAAAAAGGGCTCACCCAGTGGATGTTAAGCAGCATTAGCATGTATCGGGAATTTATTTGTCTATAACTAAAGAATAAAAGTCCAATACTCACTCTTCATATATCTCTGCTTTGGTCTCCTCCTCCCTGGGGGAAAAATCTTGCTCTTAACCTACAAAATCTTCCACTCTGTTCCCCAGCTAGTTGCCAGCCATGTCTGTCTGTTGTTTTTTGCTGGGCAGGCAGTGTACTGTGGGTTTATCAGAGCTTTTTCACTGAAAACAGCTGCCTGCTGCAGCTGGCACAGAGGTTGAGAAGAGTGGTGAGAGCAAGCTGACATCAAAGTTGCAGGCCATGCAACAACACAGTGAGCTGAAAGGTCTGATCTGAAGCTTTACCAACTTGTCAATATTTATGAGTTATCATTGTATCCTGGGAGTACTGTCCTGTAACGGAAACTTTTTTGCTGCTGGTTTATGGATCAGATATACTACACACTGGCCAAATTTAGGATCAACTTTTGTCAAAGTTGCAGGTTCAATAGTTGTAAAATTTTTCAATATACTACATCCACTCCCTAAATGTTTTGAGTAGGTTCTGCTCTCATCAGGCATGTGTTCACTGCCACAGACCAAAAGCACAGATGGTGCTGCTGTCTGATTAGCCGGACCTCAGTCTCTCCAGTTTCATCTTTCCTGCACCTCCTCTCCTATCACTTCCGCGGGTCTGAGCAGGTGTTTGGCCCGCAGTCAGAGTCCAAATCAGATCCATTTCATCTGTAATCAGCTGGAGCCCCTGGCACTGATGGAAGAGATCAGAGCGGGATCAAAGAATTATAAGCTGACCACGCCTGACCAGCAGACCATGACATGGACAAGGTGGCTGCTGAAGGCGGATGAGGAGGGGGGGGAGCAAGAGTTACAGCAGAGATGAAAGGAGAGAAGATGGAGATTTGAAGGCCTGCAGAATCTCCCAGGGGGATTGACATGAAAGAGCACGGTGCTGAGGGGGCGGGCAGCGGGGAGGCTAAGATGCTACACTGCAAGCTCTCATGGGAGGTTTTTTTTTTTTTCCTTTTTGACGTTTCCATCAAGTGGAAAAAGGTTGTTTAAAGTCAAATGCAGTGCTCAGTTCCGCTTCAATTTGAGGTAATTAGGGTGGGAAGTAAATTCTAATCATAATGTGAAAAGAATGTCAATGACCTTAACTTGATGCAGTTAAATTGCTTGATGCTCCTCTACTTGTTAGAAAAAATTTGAGTGCAAATTTGGAAAGTTGTGTGCACAGGTGCATAAAAATCGATGGGTGGATCATATATCGATGGTAGCAGTTTAAAGGGAGATTTCAAACACTTTTTTGAAATATGTCAACATGGTGTTAGATATTTCAGAGGGACACTACTGCAAGCAAAATCACAAATCTTTGGTATTCATCTTTAACATTTATACACGCATTCACACACTGCGTTCAGAGGATTAAACCCCTCTTTGATTATCAGTCTTTCATCTGTGCCAGCTCAACATGATCACACACACAGTGCACAATGTGCCAGCACATCGCCCACACACACACACACACAAAACACACAGCTCTTTAATATGAGCTGGTCAGCAGAGTGTTTTCACACCTATATTCACAGATATGCTAGTTAATGCTGTCACTTAGAAGCAAAGTCACTCATGCATGCTATTGCTTCAAACCATGCACAAACAAATACAAACACACACGCCACCTGCTTCAAGTGTCCACCTGTGGTTTTGTTCAAAGACTCTCAGACGATGAGTATGCACACAGTAGGTGGATGGGTGGGTGTGTGTTTTAGTGTCAGTGGAGTGTCCATGTCTGCTCCATTAGCTTCACACTCCGAATAAAAGCTGTGTATCAGCTCTGTTGCCTCCATCGGTCTTGTGTCGCTGTGTAGGGGGAAGCATCTTAGTTTAACATAGTGCTGTTTTTCTCGGCCTTGTTGAATGTATGGCTCTGCAGCACTGTGTGATTAAGTCAGAAGAAAGAGGGAAGAAATGTTAGAGTCCATGTTGACTTCCCTTCCATCCCACAAGTCATCAATTTTGTAGGGAGCGCTGTAACATGATATTTTTTTTCCCTCCAGTTTCATAGTCATTTTGTTCTGCACTTTAACCCAGAACCTTGAAATCTCTTCTTTGATGCAGCACCACAACTGGAGCCATTATATATTTTTACATTTATATTCAAGGCATTTAGCAAAAAAGCTGTCATACGGAGCAACTTACACCGAGTGAGCTTGATTCAAATCATCAAAATGTTTTTTTCAAGGGGCCTCAGTGTTTCTAAGGGCTGATCTCTCATCAAAATGTTTCAGCTGTAAAAATTCACCTAAATTGGGGAAATTATCATATGATACATCTTCTCCCAAGGCTTTTTGGTTGGTTCACAGTCTCTCAGATAACATTTTTGAACCTCCTGAATACATTTGAATCACTTAAATGAAAACAGGAGAACTCGGGTCACAATTATCATTTGGCAATGAATCTCTCTGTGTGGGAAAAGATCATGTTTTGAACAATTTATCTTCAGGTGCTTTCTCTGAAAGTAAAAATTTTAAAAAGCTGATCTTCGCCATCAATCAAACAGTGTCTCTAACGGAACGCATTTTTCTTTCTCAGTGACATCCACTGCCTGTATGAGAGAAATTCCTCTGTGGTAAAATACTATCGGGATACAAATAATTTTGTCTTTTGTTTAGTTGACTTGGGCCGTATCATTTTCCTCGTGCCCTCATATCTTACTGCCATTTCACAGCAGAATAGGGTGTGACAGTGTTTTCACGGAAAAAGAAAAAAAGCTACCCAACAGTTCTTGTTGTCTCATATTCAGCTCATCTACTTATACAAGTCTTGCTGGGCTTAAATACTGGAGGACTTCGACTTGTTTTTGAGGTGGAGGTTTGATTTGTTACCTTTCATTAGTCACACTTTTCTTGATGGATAGTGCTCACAGCTTCATCTGTGATGGTTGGATCACCTAAATCATTAGAATTTAACCTAAAATACCTCAAACAGAGATAGAGACATTTTCCTTTTTTACTAGTCCTGTAACATTATATCTATCACTCACACTCTTCCTTAGCTTAGCTGATTACCTCAACACAGCATCTCCATATCACTTTAATTGAAAGTGGAGCATCTTGATTTGACAGTACTGAAAGTCATACCTTCATCATTTCAAAATACGACTGTATGATTTAATACCTTGATTCCACCCAAGTATCAGCTTCCTGTTTTTTCAAGACATTCGGCTGCTGGCTTAAGACTTTCAAGACTGTTTTGACTCATTTCCAAAAAGTTCAAATAATTGTTTCTCAAAGCAGGCGCTTGTTTTTAAAAACAAGCCATGCTAGCAGATCTGTAAGGCTGAATTGCACACAGCTGTGCTAATATCAGCATGCTAACATGCTCATAATGACATGGCTAGCAGGTGTAGCAGGTAAAATGTTCAGCATGGTCAGCATCTTACAAACACATTTTTTACCTCAGGTGTGTCTTGGTCATGGCCATTCTAACCCCTCCACCCAAAACACTACCAGTCTGTGAATTGTCTGTCTAATGTGTTGAGTGGAGCAGCTGTTATGGGTGTTAAATACTAACATGGATGGGTTTACACTGTAGTTTGTTTGAAGTCTGGTGTATCTCATACAAAAGCTAATGGGTAGCTTTTGTTGAAACCTATCTAATAGCTCATGATAGTGTTGGACATGTGGTCAGGGAAATCAGCAAAGACAGCAGGATTTCACGCTCTGGGGAACGCATCTTTTTGGATAGAAAGCCATGGACTGTCATGATATTTTGTACATTTACAAAAATTACTGAAACAATTTATTTGTTGACTAATTGTTAATGTATTAAAAAAAACCCTAGAGCATGATTAGTCTTGGTTTTAATACAGTGCTGACTTACAATATCTGACGATGCTCTCACTGGCAATTCTCATTTAGACTTTCCTGAGTTTGTCAGGACTTTAAAAATTTTTTCCAAATTATTCAGTCCAAAGCTTCAGAAGCCTAACATGTCTAAGCATTTATGCACAAGTGCTGCTCCATCTTCTTACTATAATGATTTCAAAGTGAGGGAAAGGTGGCATAAAGTCTTGGAGCCGCTCTCATCCCTCCGTCCACACAGTGTGAAATCGTTTGATCCACTTTGTTCTATTTGGGTGAAACAGCTTTTGTGTATGTGAGAGTTTGCACTTGTGTGAATTTGTGTGTGTTTTTTTAAACGCCCCCAGAGCACTAAAAGGTGAAGGGGAAAGGGGAGGGAACGGGGTTGCAGGAAGGAAGGAAGGAAGAGAGCTGACGGTAGCTGCTGTGTTTGTTTTGCACGGAGGCGAGAGGGGAGATGGGGTTGGGACTGTCCTTCAATCCATCCATCCGTAAATGTGTGTTTGTGTGTATACCCAGTTATGGGTTAATGGACATTACGTCTGTCCCAGCATCAGAGTCAGAATGGAGGGCAATGGGTGATGCACCCTGACTCTCTGTTTCCAACAAAAGGGTCAGAGGTTGGGGTTAGAAGTCAAACAATGCCTGGAAGGACTAGAAATCAGCTGGGAGTGCACCAGAGGTAGGGGTGTGTGTGTGTGTGTGTGTGTGTGTGTGTGTGTGTTTGCAATAATATGCAAGGAAGGGTAGGAAAAGGCTGCCAGCAAAGGAGAGGTAAGAAAAATTAGGGACAGGAAGAGGACAACAGACAAGGACATACAAGGGGGAAAGAAAAGAACCTCCTTTGCTTCTTCCTATAGGAACTTGTCTTACCTTCAAATACAGTCTGATCAGACACGCACACACAAGCACACATGCAGACAAAAGACACACGTGCCCATACAAATCAACACGAACAGCCAATATATACACATACACAGGAGCTCAACAACCTAATCAGAAAATGTGCCCTATTTCTCTGTACGTTTTAATGAGCTCTCCATTGTAGAGTGCTGAGTGATATTATTAGGCTGCCGTGTCTCAGCTCATTAGCTAAACCAGGCTCAACAACAACACCAGCCGCTAAAAGATGATTTGATACCGCCTGCAGAGTTATGCGACACCGCAGGACCTTAAAGAGGCCGTGGTGAGAGACGAGCAAGTGAGTTAATTTGGTCACCAGGGTAGAGCGAGGCTGAATCTCTTCGCTTCTTATGACACAGCAAGGGATCATAAGAGACGGGTTGATAGAAAAGAAAAAGAAAAATACATCTTAGACTGACTTCAGCCACCTCCCACGGCATTCATAAAGTTCCCAGCAGATGTGGCTTGAAGATTCAGCATGTAATTTTAGCAGCAGAGTAATGTCAAGTGAGGAGAAGAAGTCAACAACAGTGAATGGAAAACAGTGCTGCAGCTAGTTAATCTGTTCTTAGTTGATTGTTATTGCTCTGTGGTGAACTGCTCAATTTTCTGTATTGTATTGAAAGCCTCTGCTGTATGCTATAAAAGAAGCTTTAATGAGTCAAACTGAACTTAAGACTAACATTGCTGGTCTGTAAAAGGCTTGTACAGTGACATGCTCTCTAAGCTAGCACACCCACTAGCAGAGTAACCTGCTAACATGTTTACTACCAGCTAACCACTACTGGCTGTCCGATCTGTCATTACAATGCTATATTATACTTTACTCAAGTACTATACTTAAGTGATATGACTACTTCTATTTTGAGCTACGTGAATATTGTACATTTATTTTACAATTGTTGCAATTACACTGTCTCTTAAAGGGATAGTTTGTTGTGTTTTAAGTGGGGTTGTCAGTGGTTTACCTACAGTAAATGGCGGTTGGCATGCCCCTAGTTTGAAGAAGCAGGAAGTCGTATAATGAGGCAGGCAGAGAATTTTGCACTGTTTTGTAAAGAATCTCAAGGAGCCCAAAATATTGCGTCTAACTTCAAGTATAATTCAATTTTATATGTTATAAGGATTTGAATGTATATGTTTCAACGCTGGAATGCTGTTGTTATCCTAACATATAAGAATCAGGGACTATACTGTTTCAAAAAGAGGATTTTTACCTTTCACTTGCTCTCGAGACATTTTGCTAATAATGTGTCTCCAGACTCAACTTGAGTACAATTTTAAATATATGACTTTTGTGTGTCATGTTTTTTCATTGTTTAATTGCAACTTTTATTTCACAATGAAATAAAGTAAATTATCTGTGAACTATTTCTTACACTGCTTATTTGACAACAATGGCTTTGACAGTGTTGTTTTAGGAGTTTTGTCTTTTACATGTAACCATGGACTCATTTCAGTGGGATTCCATTATGTAACTTTGCGTCATTGTTGTCATACTATAATAAAACTGAGCTGCTCTGTATTCCCACCTAATATTTCCCTAGTCACAGAGTCTGAACAGAGTTTGCTTTTTATAGTGTGACAAACACACACATTAAAGAATTTTGGGCTGATACAACAGTGATAGAGAAATAGAGAAATAATGATATAGAAGCCATCCTTGTGATTGCAATATGACCTGATCCTGCACTAAAACACCCATGGTGTTATAGTGATGCTATCAGCAGGTGAAATCTAACGCTGAAACCAACACCGTAGGTATCAGTGAAGGCACTAAATCCAGCTTTACAGCACAGGTAGCCCACTGTCAGATGACCCCTGCCTTGCTGGTTGTAGCACTGCCCTGAGAGTCTGTCTTTTGTCTGTACAAGCTGTTTTATATTATCATCAAAGGGGTTTGCAGTCTGTACCAGTACGGACTGATTGAAAAGGGACAGCTTTTTTTAAAACTGTTCTATCATATGATATTTCACTAAGACTACAGAAAGCATTGTTTTTCGGATTTGAAAATCAACATTTAGTGGAACACTTGGGCAGTATTATTATTGACAAACTGTTAAGCTTGTAGACAGAGAGGAGGAAAAAGAGGGAGATGGATTGAATAAAATAAAAAACTAGCAAATAGAAAATGAGGACTTGTAAATGAGAGCAAGGTGTGTGTTGAAGATTTTTAAGCTTTTTCTCAGGCAGAATCTCGGTCTCCTCCACCATCCTCTTTCTCCTCATCTTTCCCTGTAGTGTTTACACGCTGCCTCTTCACTTAATCCAGCCTTCAGGAAGCCCGCTTCACTTTGTTACCTTTCAGCACAAAGAGGGAAGAGTGAATGTTGAAGTAGAAAAAAAGAAAGAAAAATTGCAAACCTCCCGCAAAATCTCTAGAAGTATTTTTTTCTTTCTCCATAACTCTCCCTCTGTTTCTCTCATCCTTTCAGCCCTTCATCCCTCCCTCCCTCCCTCTCTCCGTCCATCTCAATCTCAATCTCGGCTCACTCAAGCGTTGGCCTGCGAGGCCTCCAGCATCGATCCAATAAAACTTGTAGTCGGCACTGTGAGGCTTGAAGAGCTTTCACCCAAACCCAGCGTTTAAGCACGCTCATTTAACAGCACGTCGCCATGATCTGATCTGGGTTGGAGGGTGGCGGAGGAGCATGGGGGGTGTTTGACTTTTTTTTCCCCCTTCTCTCAGCCTCATCTTACTTTCCTCTCAAAAAGTGTAATCAATAACAGTCACATTGGTTGGACATGGGCACACACACACACACACACACAGACACACACACACACACACACACACACACATCTCCAGATCTCAATTACCCGAATAGAATAGACCAAATGTTTATTTTTCAGCATTGGAATTTAATATTCACATGCGAGACTAGATGGGGGGAGCAGGAGACATAAAACGGGCAAGGTATTTTCTGTCTTTGTGTTTGGTTAAAGTAAATACAGTTTGACATTTTGTGCCTGTTTAAAAGTCAATGGATTCCCTTTTCCAATGAGCATGCATCATCAAAGGCGCCATTTCACTCGCTGATGCGCAGCAGAAGGTGCTGAACGGAAAGCTTGCAGATGGTGTGCATGCACTTCTGTTTGTGTGTATGTGTGTGTGTGCACTTCTTTGTATTTAAATTCTTACAAGAAAAGAACCACCATTCCTTATATCTCTACTTATAGGGTCAGATATCTAACTTTGCAGATACGTTTTGTTTTGTATTCAGAGGTCATTTACCTGTCTGCATGATTTCTGCAGCCATTTTAAATTATACAATGGAAGAAATACAATAATAGTGAACGGAAATGTTGGTACTTACAGCATTCACTGTAGCAGTGCCATCTCTTTTCCAGATAGTGTTATAGTTATTATAGAACATCTGAAGTCATACTGTCAAGAGTTTGCATTGGAAATGTTTTTTATGCAAACAGAGGCCCCCATATGAAATCCATGGATGGAATATTGTTCTTAGTGTCCAAATAATTTTAAAATGTTTCAAACAGTGCTAATTACAACTCAGAGCTCTGCCATGTAAATGCAAATTTCTCTTGGAGATCAATAAAGTATCTATCTATCTATCTATCTATCTATCTATCTATCTATCTATCTATCTATCTATCTATCTATCTATCTAATTAGATTTATAACAGGGTTGGAAACCAATTTCTTATGGAACAACAAGTTTCTACTTCATCCATATTTTTCATATCTTCAATATTTTTACCTTTTAAAAACAATCAGCACAAACAATCAGACAATCTGTCTATCTTGGTTTGAGTCCCTGTTTGGATTGGTCCTTTTTGTATGGAATTTCCATGCTTGTCTGGGTTTCCTTCCTTATTGTTGGAGTTGGTCACTGGATAAAGTTGCTGCCTACTGCTCCTCATGGATGTGTTTTATGTAATGAAGTTTCACTACATTGTTGTCAGTATAGTTGTACATGACAAAGAAAAATTCCTTTTTTTCTTCTTCAACTTCATCTTCTGTATGTGGTGATTGACAAAGACTCTCCTAGATCAGGGATGCAGCAGGGAGAAGTTTAATGATGGCAGACTTTTTGTGTGGTCATGTAAAATAGAAACTACCAACATCGCCTTTACACACAGTCAACTTGGTTGAAACACATTGAGGCGTTAAGTAACAGGGACAGTTTCTGAAAGTTGCTGTTGAATTTCAGTGCTGAGACCAACAAAACAAAACTCCATTCACATCCATTTTAGCAACACAGCAGCAGAAAATCTCTGAGACAGATCTCTCCAAACTATGGACAAATAAAACCATCTGACTGGACATGTCTCAATAGCAGTATAAGTAAGTGAGAACATGTTTTGTATTTATATTTGGACAAATATAACCATACACTAGAAGTTTAGTAAGAGAACAAGCACAACATGTTGTCTCTCTCTTGTCAGCACAGATGGCTGCAGGAAATTTACTGACAACAGCAGTCCACCTTAATTTAAACATATTCAAGAAGTTATTTTAACACTTAAACACTCTACTAATGAATGAATGCAAACTACTAATTAAATACAAATTAATTTCCTCAAGGATGTGTCTGGTTGATTTTACTTTTTTTTGTAAATAATTTACATGTTTAACTTAAATTTGAATGTGTTTAACACACTAGTGCCAGTAATTGATGTCACTGTGCTCATTTAGAAAGACAACAAAACCACATTGTGTGCATGTAGATGTTGTTTTAATGTGAAACTCCTCTTCTTGTCCCGTGCAACAGTCTCACCTGCAGCACCCTAACAAGTCAATCATCCTGTGCTGTTATTGGATTGTAATGCCGCTCTGTAGCCACACACTTGACATGTTCATTAGGTATAAACCAATTCATTTACAACAGAGTGCTATTGGATTGTCCTTGCCTCGACATTCATTTCCCAACACATTGGCGTTTGATGCGTTGCCAGGGCCAATTAAGTTTGATAACTCAGCTCCAGTTTAATATACTGCCTCTGAATTGGCTTGACAAGAGCGCAGAGATAAGCTATTTCTAAGCTTTTTGAGGGGGGATAGCTGGATTATCACTCAAAGTGAGGGAGGGAGAACTTTCCTGCACAACCCCACCCTGGCCAGAAGTCATTAAAATGTTTGCTTTGTTTTTGTTGGCAGACACACACAGGCAGAGGCACATGCACTGATTTCTGCAATGCCCTTGTTGGCTTTAATAATTTGCATATCTCATTTCTGTTTTATGTTATTGTGGATTTTGATGAACATGTTCAATTTTAAAGAACATGATTTCCAAGTAAGGAGTTTATCTTTCAGTGCAGCTTGAATATGTGAATTGTTTTGTGTCTCTTTTTGCAAAAAAAAAAAAATGCCAGTTGTAAATATTGTAGCGACAAAATTGTTTCTGATAAAAAACCAAACCAATAAAGGAAGTAAATTGCTGCCTCCAGCTGAAGTGTTGGTTTTTTCTTTCTCTCGATAGGCTGCCAGAAGCAGGGCTTCTCTTTCTTGGGTCCCTCTTGACTGACTGATTCCTTGATCCATCACTCAACGTCACTTCCAACGAGTTGGAGCTCACATGGGAGCCATGGGTGGGACGAAGGTCTTGCTAATAGTGTTTCTGGTTGGATGGGAGAAGTCGCTGGGTCTCAACTGGAACCCAGTCCCACGCAAGACTGTTCGATACCAGGGTGAGTGTCTGTGTAATCCTAGCTGATAGATGTGATGCTGGAGAGGACTAAAAATGAGACTTAAAGGTCCAGTGTGTAAGATTAAGCAGGATCTATAGGCAGAATATGACAACAGTATTATCATCAAAATACAGGAATCATGTGTTTTAATTACCTTAGGATGAACCTTTATACCTACAGAGAGAGTGGATCCTTTTCTAGTCAACCAAACACTGGCTGAGGGCCTTTCACAGCCATTACAGCCATTATAAGCTCTCACACTTGGAAGGGGAGGGTGAAGCAAGAGGTGCTCAGTTGGTTGCAGTCTGCAACTTCACTGATAGATGCTATTAAATCCTAAACACTGGACCTTTAAGGAATCACCTACTTTCATGTAGCAGATACTTTAAGTCACAGTGACAGTGAAAAGTGTCTAAGGCAAAGCCGCAGTTTTTTAAGCTTGGTTAATTCATTTGTTCTTGCAGGACTAGTTGGTGAACTACCATATCTGCTGTGTCTGATTTACAGCACAGCTCTGAACACTTTTGTTTAGTGTTGCTCAATAAAATTGACATCTTTCTTTCGACAGAAAAAAGAGTCACTCAGCACTTACCTTTCATACCACCCATAATGTGGTTGATTAAGGCTACTTACGTTGATTTGAAACCAGGAGTGGTGGACATAAAATATTTGCATTTTAGCAGCCGTCTGTGCAGATTAAGCCTAATTAGAAGCAACAGAAAAACACTTGGATTTAAAAAAAAATAAGGTTATGACTTAAAAGCCTTAGCTATAGAAAAGATTGAAAATGACTCTTTCATGTCTGTTAAACAGCATTTATCAAAAGTATCAGGCTTCCTACCATAAAACACCTGTAACACATCTGCTAGCCTCATAGCTCTCGAAGCTCTGTCTTTATTTTCCATTGAATTGATGCTGGACTTGATAGCTGTTAGTTACAAGCTTGTTGTTGCTAACCAAATGATGGGTTCATTTGTTTTTTTTGAAAGGTGTATTACGCCATCAGCTACAATCTCAGTGGCTCTGACAGAGGTGAGGAAGATGAAAGTACATACTAAGCATAATAACAGCAACTGGCTCTGTGTTGTCTGAACCATCAGCATTATCAAGATCGCCTGCTGTTGGTCAACATCCAAATTATTTGTGTCAGGATTCATTAAAACTGAACTCGACACAAACAATTTGCACAAATTTTAATTTCCTTTTTGTTACCAATTCCACTGAGGTCAGACAATAAAATGGATTTTATGGACTGACAGCTGTTGGTAGAGTCCTCCAAGTCGGCCCCGGAGTGATTTATCAGTTCAGACCTCTCACACAAACCCAATAATTCCTAAAATATGTTTCACCACAACAATCAAGGAGGATTTTCTGTGATATCAGAGGAGGACTATTTGTTAGGAGGTCGAAATCAACCCTCAGTAAAACAATACATCGGTCTAATCCTAGAGCTCAACTGTATTTGCACTCTTTATCTCAGGCCTATTCTGCAGCAGGGCCCCGTTTTCTTCACTGAACAATGCCAATTGTTGCAAGCTGAGAAATAGTCTTTTTTAATCCCTCAAAGGGGAAGTGCTGCACTCTCTCCCTTGGGGATTAGGGAAATACTATAAAGAGAGGGAAAAATATGGGGAAAAACGCTATATTTTCTCACCTCCCTGTATCACCTATTCCACCTTTTATCCCATATCTATGTCTCCTTTCCCTTCTCCTCCTCCTCTTTCTTTTTGCCTTTTATCCCTCCCTCCTTTTTTTTGCTTTATATGCTGCAGCTCATCGCATGAACCCGAAATGCTCTTATGGCGTTTTCACAAAGAGCTCCGATTTCAGCGGCTCTCGAGGAGAATGGCGCTCTGTGGCGGTTGTGGTGGTGGTGGGGTGTGGGGATATATCAAAAGCTGCTTTCTCATGCCGCTATCTTGCAACCACCACCCTCCCCTCTCTCTCTTTTTTTTCCACACAGTCCTCCTCCCTCCTGTTATCCCTCAGTGCTACAGTCATCTGTGGTGTTGGGGTGAGGAGATGTACGGACAGAGGATGGGGGGGGGGTCGATAGGGCGTCGATACTTTCTGGTGAAACGCTCCAGTGTGACAAAGCCAACGTTGGCAGTGAGCAGCCCAGATCTCTGCTGCACTTTAGCCACGACACACTTGTGGTAAAACACAGGCTTCAAACACATGTTTTCAAAAATATATGGCAGGACAGGAGCAAAAAAAAAACAGGCACTACCAAGCAATATCTCAATTTCAGTAGTTTTCTTAAAAACGGGTGACTAAATCTGCCCGGCTGTAGAGACAAGATAAATCCCTTTGCTCCTGGTGTTGCTTCTTTTTTTTGTCATGAGGGTCCTCGAAATAAAAGCCCTGTCATGCATCGTGGGAGAAGGCAGATCACGTCACTTTTGTCATACTTGGTTTGAGTGTGGCACTTGAGAGCAGATAGATTCTTGACATAAATTGATTTGCATTGGAAACAAGTGGGATTATCTCACCCGTTGACAGACTTGGTTAAAGAAAAATGAGATTTTCAGGCTCAATACTGGGTTAAATGACTTATATGGATGGGCTCTTGCTGCAGCAGAGACAAAATGGAAAAACAAAGCTGCAGAAAGAGGGAGGCAGGGATTGAAGAGGAGAAATGAGAGAAGAGAGAGAGAAGAGACGTGTAATGGAAAGAAAGCATGAGCGAGAGAGACAGGTAGAGAGACATGGAGAAAGGCTGGGAGAGAGAGGGCAGACACTAACTGCCTTAAAAGGACAGAAAGTAGCTTCAGAGAACGACAGAGAGAAAGGAAAACACACACACACACTGCAGGACATTTACTCTGTGTTTCATTTTGCATGGAGGCATCTGCCTGCACAAACAGCATCCATATTAACGAGTGTGTGTGTGTGTGTTTGTGAGTGAGTGTGTATGCGTGTTGCTGTGTGCGCTGCAGTGTGAGTTTGCAAGACAGAGACAAGAAGAAAGGCAATGAAAAACCAGAGTGAGAGAAAATGTGAGGGCACAGAGGGCGTGTGTGTTTATACCTTTGTGTGTAGAGAGAGTGTACGTGCTTGTGTGTGTGTAGCTTTGTGTCCATCTATCTAATCCCTCTTTGTTTATATGTGTGTGAGTGTGTGTGTCTGTACTGCTTAGGCTGGCAGTCTGAGGGATTTGGATCTCTGGCTAGTGCAGGAGAGTGTGTGTGCCTGTGTGTGTGTGTGTCAGAGAGAGAGTTGGGTGGGTTATGGTGGGGCAGAGATGGTTGGAGAGATAATGTTAAAACCCCCAACCCCACCCTCACCAGGCAATTACATGAGGCTTACACGAGGTTGCAGAAGAAGAAACACAAACATCCTGTGCATGTGTGTGCTTACATGTGTGTGTGTGTGTCTTATCTGTCCCTCGTTATCCATCCACCTCTTCTTCTTCTTTTGTTTTTTAAAAGTCACATGTTGACATTTTCAATTGTAAGCTGTTGTTACTCCTCACCAGCCGCTCCTCACATTTATGGAGGAAAAAAAGATCATTGTTGGCTCTAATGAGACATTAATGTCCCCACATTATGTATGGCCCTCGTAGAGCCGCTAATGAGTGCTGTAAATACGTGCTTGTCTTTCCTGATCTCTGACGGCGCATGTATCTTGATTTTTATGTGGTTTATATTTCACATTTATGTTTGTATTGTACAAATATCCTGTTCATCATTTTTGCAAAAAGACTTCCCACTCATGCATTTTCATATGATATTAATGGAAAAGACTGATGTTTTTTCTTCGCTTTCTTAATGAGATAAATCCCATGAAAAGACAGAAACCAACAATATTTAAATGGGCCTTTCCTGTCCTCTCTGTGGCACTCACTGGTTCTTAGCAAAGTAATTTTTGTAAACCGGCTCGACTCAAGTAGTAGTTTTCAGCAAATTTAAAGAGGAGTAAGAAGTGTATTTTTTGAGGACTATAGCTGCACATTAATAACCATTTGGAGTATTTACTGCACCTTGATAGTGCATATGGATATGAATAACACTAAACTGCATTTCCCATGTTCACCCTAGTGAAGAAACGTGTTACCCAGGGCTCACCGATGTCTTTTTAATAGTTTTTGATTAAAAATGGAGCTATATACAAAAAGCTGAGGCTACAATGACACAACAGGCAATACTGTTGGTCGGATCCAGAAATGTGACAAAAACACACAAGTAACTCTTTTTGCTTTGTCTTGAGCTTAGCCTTGAACTTAGACTGCCAAGTCTTAAGTCTAATTTTGTGTCTGGTCGCTGTGCTTACATTGCATGTTGTTGACGATCTGCACAGGCTTTTGTCACCTTATGTTTTAAATTGAGTTTAAAACCAAGCCTAGCAAGTCATGTAACCCCAAGTGTTCACCTCTGGGAAAAATAAATGTGTGTCTTTTCACGGCATTTGTTAATTTTAAAGACCCTCTCCTGCCACTGATTTGCACCCTAAAATATCCTTTTTGATAGTCAACAATATATTTTTATTTCTTCCACATGGCAAAGCCCATTACCAGCCACCACTCCTTGCACTCTCCACTTGCCAGCTATGTAATGTAAACAACAGCAACATGTTTGAATCAGACACAGCTTTTAAAAAAAGAAGAAAGGGACCAGATCGTACATGGTGGCTTGAAAGTGGACGTATCAGAATGGTATTGCATTTAGTTTGACTATGTAAGTTGTCAGTCAGTAATAATGTAGATCAGCCTAACATTAGCCTCTCCTCTGACTGACCACAGTTCATTTAGCTGTAGCAAGTTATTGCATGCGAACCCACCTCCATTGTCACTGATGGGATTGTTTCCCTGTTTTTTCTGTTTGTGGTGTATGAAATCTTTCTTGTTTGAATCCACCTTTTGGTGACCCTAACCTAGTCATCTGTACACTGAGGTTTTAAGGGGGAAATTCAAAGTCATGATGATTGCTAATTTTAACCTCGGTTTGTCTTGTTAGATGTAAAAAAAACACCAGATAGACATGTTGAGATGGTTAAAAATTTGATTTTCACCAGAGGGGATCTTAAAGAAAAATAAAGAATATTTTTTCAGCCTTTTTCTTCAATTCAAGAGGAAGTTAATGTTCCTCTTTCATTCTGTCTTTGTGTCTTTTTGCCTTTTCGCTGAATTGGCCTCATCTTATTGGAGCTTCAATTGTTAAGTTTTAGTTAAAGTTATTTACTTTTCATTTTCACAGAGAGTACAGGAACAAAAAGTTTTTCACACCCCAAGGTGCTACACAAAAATACTACAATTTCACAAACATCATACGCAAAGAATAAAATACAATTTCATAAGGAAAAAAAGAACTAAGACTACTTGAAGCTATCTTCACGCCCCTAGCCAGCTGATAACACAACTCCTCTCTGTCTTTGTCTTCCTTCTCTGTTTTTGGGTTCCTTCTGCTGGCTTCATAAACTTGCGCACATTCACACACATGCTCTGTTTAGCCCAGCCCAATGGCAGAGGCAAGTAAGCCAAAACTATGACAAAACACAGCAGCTGTGGTTAAACAAAGAAAGGACAGAAAGAAAAGAGGGAGGTGAGGACAGAATGGAGAATAGAGCTCTTGGAAACTTGATATTTGCCTTGAAAATCTAGCCTGCTTTGAAGCAGCAAACGAAGCTCTGCATCTTTCAAGGAAAGCCAAAGCAAATGTACGCCTCTTGATTTAGAAAAAGAAAGATAGAATGAGAGATGGTGACAGAAAAAAAAACATTAAGAGCAGAAGGAGACTGGAAAAGGGCTGGGCCTCTGACCTCCAGAAACCTCTCTCCCTCTTTCTTAACCTTTCTCTTTTTTTTTCTTCCTCTCTCTGTCTCTCTGCCGTATCTCCCCGAACCCTCCAATTACAGTAATGAGTGGTTGAGAGCGAGGCAGAGGAGGAGGCAGAGAGAGGCTGTGCGTGACTGGGAGAATAGATGGGGGGGAGGGATAGGAAAAAGGAGATTCATCACTGCTTTTTATCTGCTACGAGTGTCACTCATCCCCTGACCCTGTGCTGATTGGTCCGTGAAGATTAACAGCCGGGACCAGATGTCAGGACCTGGAGTGCTCTCTGTTGTCATACAGACTTTGTGAGAGCTGATGTGTGGGCAAGAGGGATAATGTGGATTAAAATGAAAATATCGCTCCAAACACCTTCTAGTTGAAGGGGGGCCTTAGCTGAACTAATGCACTGGTTTATCGCTATTAATATTATGTGAAAAACACTGCCATTTATTATCTTAATCCTTCAAATAAACATAGAACTTAGATTTCACATACAAACACATGCAACTTTCTGACATTTTACATGATAAATTCACATAGACATGATTTCTTTCAGATAAATTCCATGTGTAATGTGATTATGCAAGTTATTGCAAGGGATGTTTACCTGGAACAGATTCATTTCTATAATTTTTTTTACATGTGACTCATGACACTTACATAGGTGCTTGGTTCATGACATGTGAAAAGCATTTATGTGTGATGACTGCACATTCAAACACATGGAGGTTTCTGGACATTAAACGTGGAGAAAAAGCACATTGGGTTTTTACACAAGTGTGTTTCCAGGTAAAACACATGTTTTTTCACCTGAATGTTGCAGTTTGATTACATATTGCATTAATCATACAGTGCTGCAGAAGGTCAATGGCAAAATATTAATCAGCCATTTGAAAAGTCAAGTAACTGTTGAAGTCATTTAACATTTTCTGGTTCACGCTACTTTAACTGGAAGATTCACTGATTATCTCAGTTTTATATCCTTTTAAATTGAATATATTTGGGTTTTCAGCTATCAGTTTAAAATAGGAAATTTGAAGAGTTTGTCATGACCATTTTCATGCATGTTGCAATAATATTTTATTGAGCAAATAATGTGCTTATGATTTAGCTCTAAAAAAGGTGCCAGTTCCTAATCAGCCCTCAGATGTACATGATCATGATCTTTATATGCATAAAGAAGCATATAGAATACAAATCATGCAAGAATTATTAATTTAATGCTATAAAACACCATTTTACAATACAATATGCTAAGAGTCATTTGCGTTAATAACCAAAAGCTGTATCACTGACATTCCTGCACAGACTATTCACTGATAGAGGAAGTGGCTCTCTGAATGAATTTGACCTGAATTTCAGACTTGCACACAAGCACTGACAGTGTCTTATCACCAATAATCCGGATTTGTGTGTTCTGTTTAAAGTCCCACGGCCTTTCACTTAAACAAGATTTCCCGGTCTTGTGAATCACCAAATACTTGACATGTAAATCATTCAGTGAGTCACATTCCATATCTGTAGCAGTGCCATGCTGCATCCATTGAGATCTCCCTCTATCTCTTTGTTTGTGTCTGTGTGTGTCATCCTCACAAAGTTGCACAAAGCCTAACTCTCCCCAGCTGGTGCTCACTGTTGTACCAGTCACACATGCTGAACCATGAAGCTGGAATGGAAAACCCTCACTTGTGGCATCAACCAGCTCTTGATTTGTTCTGCTTGTTGTGGATTGCAATGGCAACCCCCCACTGAGATGGCTCTGTTCACCCCCCTACTTCTTGCCCCGCTTTCATCTACAGCACTGCCTTCAGTCACCCCCCGAAAAAAACATCCCCCCACCGGGCTCACTTGTTCCGTTGTTGTGTTAATCCACTTTTACCACTTCCTCTCCTCCCACTCTCCCATCCCTTCATCTTGTTGTCCAATTCTGTTGAATTCACTCGTTTCATTGGCCTGACTGTTGCTTTGAAAATAATGATGGTGAGGCTCTAAATGTACTGCAAATGCTCCATAACGGACTAACAAGGGCTAACACATTGTAAGTCGTGCCAAAACAAATAATTATTTGGTATGAAAACATGTATTCTCTCTATGTAGCAAAAAATGTACTATTATTTTAATTTTATACTGGTTTAGCCATAAAAGAGTAAAGTAAATAAAGTCCCTGTGTTGCAACATAAATAATCCTCTAAATTTCTTCATTTGGAATAAAATATCATTCAGTCCACATTTGACAAAAGGTATTTTAGCAGATCTAGCTGGTAAAGGCATGTGTGTATTTCCCTTTCTTGTCTCTCTTTCTCTCTGTCTCCATGCTCTCATTCTGTCGTGCACCTGACTCTCTTGTTAACTTGTCGTCTGTTCAATAGACAAAGCTTGAGGATCCACGTGGGAGTGTGTGTGCCTTTGTGTGTGCTGTGTTGTTTTTTTTTTTTTGTTGGGTTTTTTTTGCTTCAAAGAGGGTACCTGCTCAGATGAAGGTCTGACGATGCTGCGCGCTCACTCTCGGGTATATCTGCCTGTCTGTGTGGGCGCTGCACACAACGTCTCTCCCTCCTCTGTCTGTCTGTCTCTGCCTCTCTTTCGCTGTTTGTCACTGCTTCAAAGCTCTCCCCAAAATAGGCTTTTAATCATAGTTTGGTGTGTGAGTGGCTCGGCGGTTAGGAGCTATAAGCAGTGGCTGGATGTATTTTTAGCAGACAGGGAGAGGGAGGCTGGAGCTCCACTGGAAGGCTGATGGAGGCAGATTACAGAGGCGAGGCCTGGATTGAGACCTTTGCAGCCGGCCGTGAAGCAACAGGCGCTCCCCTTTGTCCATTCTTCCTCTGCCTTCTGTTTGGTCTGGCTCAGCATGGTTTGGTTTGATTTGGGCTGGGCTGGAGGCAGTGACATGACCCTGAGATGCCCTACATTAAAGTGTGCACACACGTACAGAAGGACATGAAAGCACAGACACAAGCACATTGGACATTATATAGACTTAATGTATGCTGAAAGTGACAGTTGCCATGGAGTCGCACTATAATGTCACCATAAAGCAAACAGCTTCCAGCTTTAACAAAACTGTGCATTAAGGCTTTGTAGTAAATTTCCTTTCCAGCGACAGACCAGTTTTGTCATATTTAAACCTATTTAGCACATATATAGATAGTTACATAACTGTTTATCACTTGCCAAAGAATCACATTGTATCACCGGTGGATTTCCTATCTTCAGACACCATTTAGTTTTAGTTCATTTAAGGACACAAAGAAATCATCTCATACAGCCTTGAAACTAGCTTATGATGGCAAATCCATCAAAGTGAACATTTTTTGTCCTTTTCACTAAATTTCAAAAAGCAAAACATATTCAACTCATGAGTCAGCTGCCGAATGAAAACCTTTTGTTGTTAGCACTTAAAAAAAAACATTAATGCTTTTCATAAAGACTGGTATTATATCTTGCTACATTCTATCATCCTTTGGATAATATTTTGTCTGAAGCTGGATTTTTGCCTCTTGCAGCTGCGCACAGGGACTGAGTGAAAAATTCTACCTTGTGGTGCACTCAAGGACATCCGACTCTCAAACATTAAGTCTGCCAAACATCAAATGCACAAGACGAACAAAGAATAAAAACTGAGAAATCAATGGCTATTGGTGGTTTCATGCAGTAGCTGCTCACTCAAGTCTCAGAAGTTACAGCTTCCTGTCATGAACCCAATTGGAAGTTTTTCCAAATATTCCTCATCTTCGCAAAACTTCCTCTTCAATGCTATTTTATATTAAAACAGCACCACATTTCAGAGGGATATGTGGTGCTTTTTACTCCTCTTCATTCATCTGAGCTGTCATTCATCAACAGACATGATTTTCATTGAATTAAGATTATGTATACAAATATGGTGCTTTTAAAGTTTGAGGAATTGTAAGAATTAGAAATAATGATGTACAGGTTCTGCCTCATGGTGCTTTAGCAGAGTTTGCTGAGAATGCCTCTTTGCTTTAAAATGGATGACCTGTACTTGTACCAGAGCTTATTTTACTTTAAGTAATATCTTGACATTTTGAGAAAATTGCCAAGAGTTATGACTGATAACTCATCCATATGCCAATTACACGTAAAGCTGCTGCCAGCAGCCTGTTAGCATTGCTGTGTCGAAACCTGCCAGACTTTTGGGTGCTTGTGCAGATTAAACAAATGAGATACCGTATTTTAATAAGTGAAGCTATAGAATTGTTGGCTCATTATGATTGTTTTCTCAACTATGTTTAATGTCTTTGCTAGTTGAAATGAAATGCATGCTATATGATGGCAGCCTGAGATATAGCAAGTTAATCTTAAAACATATGTAATGCTTTGTTAAAGGGTCAGGGTCAAGTAAAGCCTACAAAGCTTTGAGCTGACGGGCCAAAATGTACAAACATGCAGCTCTGGTGTGGCTTTTTAATAAAGCATAGCCAACATTTATATTAACAACCATATTGTTGTAATCAGTTTTTGTCACTTACCGTGATACATTTCATGTATTGACTCTGATCTAATAAGGTGAAACCTCCTTTTTTATTCCCCGACAATTCTTTCTTTAAATGTGTGTTTTGATATCAACAATTTACAATCCATTCACACACATATGGGTAGTAAAGCATCTCCTCCACTCTATTTGACCCTTTTTATCGCCCTCTTTTATCACAGTGTCACACCCACCCAAAGACAAAAAATACACATACAACCAGTGAAGCGGTCTTGTAGCTCAGTGATCTCTGATCACCTCTGTTTCTCGAGCTGCTGACCTCGGTCAGGCCCTCTAAATTGTTATGTCTTTTGTATTCCCTCTTTTTACTCTGCTGTTCCTTTTTTTCTCACTTTTGTTTGTATATTTATCCCATCATCTGTTGGGCTCATTATGCCTCCCCTCGTCTCTGCTCTCCATTTTTTATTCACACTGTTTTATTTATAGTCTTCCCTTTCTTCTGCACTCTTCAAACTGTTGTGTTCAAGCATCAAAGGCCTTGTAATTTAACCCAAACCTCCTTTGCACACACACTCAGCAGGTCCTTTCAATGATTCAAACGCCTGAAAACAATTGAGTTTAAAACTTAAAACAGTTTTCAAATGTTTTAAACAGTCTAGTTTTGAGTCTTTTCAGTATACAGTTACAGTACCTTATATATTTACAGCACAAGGTTAGTTTGTTTCCTTTTTGCTCTGAATCTAGGGGCACATGTTGCTCCTGCTTTTTTTCTTTTCTCTTCATCTTTATAACAGAAGATTGCCTCTATTTTTCTCCACAGCTGTAAAAACATCAAAACATCAGAATTTGCTAGATGCTCTTTACATAAATTTGAGCTCACATGCTGTCTCTCAAACAAAACACACACACTCTTGTTCACTTGCACATGAATGGTGGTAAATCACAGGTGTGTTTGTGTGTGCCTGCGTGTCTGTTACAGAGACCCATCACACCCAGCAGGTAGCCTCAGGGCTGCCACAGTGTGGTTGCAGATGGTAAGTGCATCTGGCCGTATCGCCTCTTAATGACAGAGCCCCTGATCACTTCAAACAAGCCACTCAGAGCAAAACTTTCCCTCTGTTGGTGGAGAGACGTTCAAGTCACTGAGCAGGTACCCTGGAGAGCTATTCAGGATTCTGCGTGTGAGTGAGTGTGCGTGTGTGTGTGTGGTGTATGTGCATGTGCATGTGTGTGTGTAACTAAGTAGAAGTGTGTCAGCTCTGAAGTTTTTTTTGCCTGACTGTGTGGAACACAGCAGATGTGCTCAGTTCTCCCCTGAGGATGCCGCCTCTCTCTCCCTTCACTCACTCTCATGGAGCTCTCATCCGTACATACCCTCCAATGTTTATACACTGCTGCTCTTCACATAATAAGCTGACTTCAGTACTTATCCCCCTTCCTTCCTTTGGCTACTTATTCCCTCTGCTCCTCTATCTCCCTCCCTCTATCCTCCTGCACCTCTGACAACATGTCGCCTCTCAGATTTTTTTTAACCACAGCTTTTCAATCCCTGTGTTTTCTGTAATTTTTGCTATGTTTTTACAGTTTTAACACACTTAAGCATACACGTGGAAGCTGTTTGGCAGAAGGGTTTAAAGTGTTTTGCATGATAGTCAAAATGCTTTTAGACGTTTTAGGATTAATCTCGAGGCAGGAGCCTAAAATATTGGGTATCCTTATCCTTATCACACTGTGGGTGCAAAATAAAAACATCTTTTAGGGTCTAGACAGACTCATTTTCATTTCATGTGAGTGCTGTTAATTAGTAGCAGACAAGTTTGGCAGTTAAAAGCTTAATTTTCAAATGTTAAAAGTGAAATAAAGTTATTTTTTATATATGCAAGCACAGAAATGTTTATTTACAGCATTACCAAAAAAAAATTATAATTAATTTAACTAACAATATCTATTTCCACCTTAAAATGTCAAAAAAGGAATTTCTTTCTTCTTGTTGTGTACATACTGTCTTTGACTTCCAGGCTAACACCAGTCAGAGGGCAAGGAAAGAAACGTGACTAATCATAATATGAATAAAAATCTAATAAATTACCTCTTCTAAGAACATTTCTGCCTGTCAGTCACATGGATTTTCATTTGCAACAGTGGCTGTTTAACAATCAAAACAATCAACATTTTCATGACCCCGCAGTATGTCACCATCAAACAACAGCTTTTGCATTCATCATTATGACAGAGAGACCTCTATCAACTGAAATCACATATTGTGTGTTTAAAAGAAAATAAACTTGGCAAATGAGAGGAAACGAAACTGGAAAAAACAATTAAAAATTTTGCTTTTGAAATTGTGAAGGGATTGATGTGGCCCACAGGCCTCTAAATAATTATGTCTGATTCTTGTTCTCTTGTTCCTTGAACCACCTTTGGGCTGAAATTTTTTCCTCATTAATGTTTTGCACACAGTTTAAAGGAATGTTGAATTTCTATGAAAAAAAAACTAAAAAGGATCACCTTATGCAGCAGGTAAAAAAAAGGGATCAAAGACAACAAAAACATGGTCTTCAGAGATCTAAAAGTGACCTTGATATGAAAAACAGTTCAGGGACATCAAGGATCGTCTAAACACGGTGTACAACAAAGCTCTCAGTAATGAGCTTCACTCTTCTAATCTGCCTTTTGTTTCACATCCTCACACACACACACACACACACACACATACACACACACATACACACACACACACACACACACACACACACACACACACA
>JAQMCX010000047.1:4151272-4210076 GCA_029814765.1 Acanthurus leucopareius
CACACACACACACACACACACATACACACACACACACACACACACACACACACACACACACACACACACACACACATACATTCATCCAGTACAGCCTGCTCCATGTATATAAGTCTATTTAGTCCCAACTAGGCCACAGCATCACATGAGCAGTTAGTCACACCATAAATCACAACCAGTTCCTGCTGTTCCCTCTCTGGATTTCAGCTGCTATTTTCAGGCAGGAAAAAAGTAAAAGATGTGAAAATATTCATGCTGTAGGAAACCAAAAAAGAGAGAGAGAGAGAGAGAGAAATATACTTATTCAATTTATGAGATCGCATTACGTGCAGCACGGCCTGTCGTCGCCTCGCGTTGTGCACACATTCTATCAGCCCAGATAAAGTGAGAGAGAGGAGGAGAGGGAGAACAAGGTGACACTACAAGCAACAAGAGTGTGGATAATGAAAACTAAACACCATCCTTTCTCTCATTCCTCCCGTCTCTGTCTTGCTTTCTCATCTGCTCTGCACCGCTAGTTTGTCTGTATGCTCGTCAGGGGATTTGAATGGTGCGTGTGTGTGTGGGGTTGGGGAGAGTGAACAGCAAAAACAGAGGGTGCATCTTTTTAAATTTTGATGAAAAAAGTCCGCTCGGATTTTCAGCAAAGCCTGCAGATGGGACCGTGGGGAGAGCCTTTTGTGATTTTCCCATAATCTTTTTGAGATTGTCTGCGTCGGTTCGTGAGCAGCAAAATGAGGAACAATCTAAAATATGGACAATCTTTAACAAATTAGACAGTCCTAAGACAAAGCACATAGATCAAGCAATTTGATCAATAACAGGATTTACCAGGAGTTTAATACTCCATTAATACTCTGAGTGATAGCCTAATCAGAGGAAAAGGCCTCATTTGGGTCTTGTATTAGAATGCTTTTCACATCTGAATGTTCAGCCCACATAATGAACAATCTAATCACAACGGCAGATTTACTCCAATTATTAGTGTGCATTTATAAGCAATCTTAAGCTCTGCATTCAGTCCACGTTGTCATTCAGATCTCATTAAACATTCGCAATAATGCCTCTTGGTGCAACTCTAAATCCCTGTATTGTTGTGTTTGGGCGCTCTAACTTAGATTAAGCTGCTGCTCTTAATGCTGCAGTGCTGAATGTATGAATCTTTACACAATCTTTAGTCTACCTGCGTTCAGTCAAGGCAAAACACAATTTAGCTTGTTTTCCAAAACAAGATTATCCGATTTTCTCAATTTGAAAATTACCAGTCTTAATGGTATTTGTATTGAACAATATGTGAATATAAACCTCTTGGCATCTGGCTCAATAACAAGCTCACTATTAAAACTCACATTAAAGCACTTGCTGATTGAAGCTGTTGGGGAGTTAGTTTCTGTTATAGATTTGAAGACTGTGATTCTGCAGATTGTGCAAACTTGCAAACCGTTTCTATCAGCACTAGATTATGGTGATATCATCTGTATTCATCACTTTACTTTAAAAGCTCTAGATGCTGCCTTTACTGTTCTGTTAGATCCATAACTGCAGGCTGTAATGGCCGCTGCGCTGATCAAAACAGGATCTGGTAGGACAAGAGCATCATTGCGTCTTGTTTACTTGCACAGCTTCTCTAAATAGATGACTACTTTATCTCACTTCTGACATGCAGATCTGGAACTTATCAGACTTGCCCTGAAGACTGGCTTGCACTCCAGGTTCTTAAGTAAATACAGAGCTTGGGAAGCTTTCAGTGCTGATTTTCCATCCTGCATGAACAGTTAACAACTGATCTTGATGCTAGATACTGTGTTTTCGTTTCAGCAAACTCATTAGGCCTTGATGAGTTAAAACCGTGAGAGCTTTTCAGTAAAAGACCTTTCTTTATGTAACAACAGTTACATTTCTTTTTTGTGACTTTACAACTTCCCGTCTTTGTTGGTTTAAAATGTTCTTTAAATGGAGTAGCTGTGTTTCTTAATGTGAATCAATTGGGGGTATTTTAAATGCAATTTAATCTGGTAGTGGGGAACACAGCAGAGGTGTTAATGGTTTCAAGTTCAATATAGTAGCCACTTGAATGAAATGAGAGTAGAGTCGATCGAATATCAGGTTGACTAGAAAACATTACAAGCTAACACTTTTTTCACAAGCACAAACTGAATGTCTAAACCATGGATTGATTGATTTTGTTGACCTCTTGCAGGCAGTGCAACAACAGTGTAAAACTGCCAATCTAACACAGCTGATATGACAAATGTGTAATCAAATACATGAGAAACATCATTTTCTCTTAAAGGTAAATTTTAGTTCCTTAGCTGCTACAGGCTAAGCTAGCAGCTAACTTCGTCTCTCAATCATGTGGCCATGAGCAAACAGTGTATGATGGGTTTATCAGAGTTTGTCTGTGTCTCGAACCAACACTTGTGTGCATGTCTAAACTGCACCAGAGCAATGATTCAGCTGGCCATTGAGTCAAAACAGTAAGCTGAAAGATGCTAAAATGTTTGTTTATCTGAGAGAATTTCAAGAAGTTAAGCAATTTTATGTTGAGTTTATCTCTCGTGGGGTGATATCTTTCACATTTTGCAGTGTTTTTTAACAGAAAAAGGTTGATCAAAGCAGTTTTGGGTATTAAATAAAACATAAACTTGCTAATGGATTGCAGAAATCTTTGGCAGGTAGATTAACTGAGGTGGGTAATGTTCATGAGCAGGTTAGCTGGCCACAGAGTGAAAAAATGTGCAGGAGCTGCTGGAGCATTGCATCTGCAAAGTTGTGTAAGACATCACACAGCTCCTAATGAAAAGCAAGGATGTGGGTGAGATGTACCATACACAGAATTAACAGAATGGATGACATCGAGCAATAGATGGTGGAGTGGGCGAGGCTTGATGGTGTGAATAAGCCGAGACATCAACAAATTTCAGCAGGGGAAGTGTGAAATGTTCCTCTTGGGTTTTACTTGATCATCTGTCAACAGATGACCAGAAGGAAAGATGAGCTGTTTTGCAGCTTTATATATGAGCAGTAATGTAATGATGCATCTGTGTGTGTTTATCCAGATGTGTTGGACAGCATGGCGAGGTTCAGCGTTCAGGGTGTGTTCAACTACAGCATGCTGACCCTGTCCGACCACGAGAGGGTTCTGTACATCGGAGCACGGGAGGCCTTGTTTGCCCTGGACCCCAATGACATTAGCAGACAGCTACGGCCACAGGTACCACACACATACCAACACACCACACACTTCAAAAGCTTAATTTTCTACCACTTAAGAGAACTAAAATTTACAAAAGTTCAATCTGGGAAAGGAAAGGTTTCAAGAAAAATCAATTATATTCACAATACTGCCTGACTAACAGTCACTGCAAACACCCACATATTCTGAAAAGCTTTTGTAGAAATGCAAGAAATTGAATAATGCATGAGATTTAATATCACAGAACGTCATGATGGACCATTCAAGAACAAAAAGCACCATCTCTTCCACATGGCCTGATTACCGAGCACTGCAGAGATAAACACACATTTCAAATACTTAATTTAAATACACCAAATCCAATTATGATATTAACTGTGATACAATTATTGTAGAAAAGATGAAATTTGCAGAGGTTTAGCTGTGTTAGGAAAGAAAACATGAAGCATGATCTCTGCCTCTGCCACACATTGTTTCTGTCTAAAAACTTCCAGACTGACCTTTTTTTGTTTTTATTTTATTTTTTTAAAAAAATGCTTATTTATTTATTTGTTTAATTTTGCTTGTTTAGACCCAAGGGCATTTGAGACACACACACATACAGAAATTCTGGCAGATAATCAAAGAACCAAATAACACCATAATAAAGTTGACTGAGTCATTCCAGTTGTTTTGTATTTTATTGGTCTGGCCTATCCTTCCTTATTAAATCTTCAGGCTGTGTAGAAGCTACTAATGTACAAACTGTCAAGAAATTTTATATCTTTCCAAAATGTATTTTAGTGTCCTCCTTGAAGGGTCAAAAATATAATAAAATATATTAATTGCAACGGTTAACTAAGAGCTCTCTAGTGTGTCAAGTTTTCCAAAGCATAATACACTGTTGCCTTTGGTCTGACGCATATTGTTCTTTTAACTTTAATAGAAAATTTAATAGAGACCAAAGTTGTGCAGTGTTACAAAACAAAGTATTGTTTTTATGGAGTCCTGCATCTGACAGAAATGGCATCATAAAGGTCAAAAAATGGTGTATCAATAAATTGTATTGACAGTAAAATGGAAATAGAATGTAAAGGGAAATTTACTTTTTTCAGCTGTTGTCCTTAATGTAGACAAGAGTATTGCCATTTGTGGATGTTAGCTTGATGTTAGCATCACAAATGCTTTAGTCGCTGTTATAAGAGTTAACATAACAGTATGCAGAAAAGCTAGATATTATGTGTACTTGCTGTTTAATTCTTCAGGTAGCTAGCTCATAAGGCTGGTGCTCAGTGTAGATTTTTCTACTTTTTTTTTTACTTTAAATATTCTTTATTGATTATCTAGTGTATAAGACTAATTTGATGAGACTTTACTAAATCTTGATCAGTTATAGCCTTAATACTTGACATTTTTAAACTTAGTTAATCCTGATTTTCACCAAAACTTGCCACAAAAACAAGGCAAAAACAATCAGAATGATATTGTCACAAATAATTTGCAGATCTTTTAAAACAAGATGATTTGTTGATCAAGACAGATTTTTACATGATCAGGTTTTATATGTTTTGGACTCCGTTCAGATTATTACTTTATTTGTAAGGGATTTATGTTATCACATGTGAAAAGCATCCAATTCTAATAGCTTGAGTAATCTGTGAGATGTACATGAATCTGTGTAATATATGCTGCTATTGGCTTTGATAGTCCGCTTTTATCAGGCCACTGTTAATGTGTGGGTGTACACAGGCACTCTCACACTCATACACATGCATACACTTGCCCAAGCGTTGGCCCTGTATCTCAAAGTTTATGATGCACTCATTCAATCATGTATTTTTTATTGTCCTTCTCTTAATTTGTGTATCTAGTTTTCTGTATAGCACTCTGGGGTAAATGTGTTCGGTAAAAGAGTCCTATAAATACCCTTGACATGACCTGATACACACACAGTTACACATACAGGGATGCTTAAGCCTTAGAGATTCAATCTGGTTTTGCTTTGCTCCCTCAATAATTGATCCATATTGCGATCAATACAATTATAGCAGTCCAATGAATGTGTAGTGAGCAGCCTGCAGTGGTTTGGGGATTGTTATCTGATTTAGTGTCTTAATGAGCAGTTATTAGAAGCTCAGGCACTTGCATAGCCACACACACACACGCACACACACGCACACACACGCACGCACACACACACACACACGCTGTCACACACAATGCAGACACAAGCTGTTTGAGTGAGGGTTATGAGTCTTACAGTAATGATAAGACCACCTGTTGTCAGCCCCCAGTGTACAATGTAGAGGGAAGGAGCCAACAAAGAGAAATGACTGCGTGAGGACGAGGGAATAGTCCATCCCCTCTGTCACCATCTGCCCATCACTCTCCCACCCCTCCTCCCCCTTCCTTTCTCGAATTGCTATCCTTTATTTCTTTGCTGCTGTCTCGCTTTATAGCTTACCATATCTGTCTTCCCCGAATATTTTCCAGGGTTATTCTTCTCAGGATCCAGATTTTTTTTTGACACACATGGAACTCCCAATCATGTCTAAGGTTCTACATTATTTAGTTGTGTTCATTCCCTGAGACACCTCTGATACAGTTTGACTAAATTTTTATTTTCACCTTTCCTGCAATTTAAAAAAAAAAAAGAAATTTTCAAATGTTGATAATATTAGCCAAGCCAAATTTGGTTCACGAATCCATCTGTCATTACTCTACAAATGTGTTCTACATCCATCAGCATACTCTTTGGTACAGTTTCAAACAGCACTGTGAGTTGCTTGTTCAATTTCAGGTTGTTTTAATTCTGTAGCTGTAATGGCAAAAGTTATGTGGACTGCATTATTTGAATTAAAGAGATAAAGCATCAGACATTAGCACATGCCTTTTAAAATGCTGAAAGCAACTGCCTGTGTAATAGCTCTGATGTTCCTCCCAAAATAAATGTATCCACTCTATTTTTCAAGGTTGAAACCTTTTCACTCACCATGTGAGATACTTACCAACCAAACTTGGTTTCTGCAATCCATTTGTCATACAAAGACTCAGCTGTGTATCTAAAGACATTAATGTAGAGATCTGTCTAAGAGCTGTTGCTAAGTATTAGTCCATTGTGTTAATGTGACGTAAAGGACATTGATTTTGTAGAAATGACTTAGTATGACATTTGTCATTAACTTTACTTTACATCTTACTACTTCATGATATTTTTACTCTTCCCCAAGCACAGCCTTTTTTTGTAGTCAGTATGTTTTTTAGGCTGTTTACCCATCCATCTGTCCCATTCCTGTGAACACTATATCTCAGGATCACCTGCTGGGAATATCTTCTGATGTGATGACAGTTTTTTACTGGGATTCAAGGATGAAGTAATTACATTTTGGAGAGCAGCGACCTCTGGGGCTGAAAAAGAAAGTGAACTTGAAAAGTGCCAAAAACCACAGTTTTTTTGAATGACAACTTGAAACTGGCTTCAAGATTGAGTCAAATCCAATTGAGTCCCATTTTAAAACCACAATTTTACAAGTTTACAGCCTGGTACAAAAAAAAAAGGTATTAGTCTTTAAAGCTTCTTTCTGTGTTCATTATAACCATAAAAGGGTTGGATTTTATATCACTCACTCATTCAAGTCTGTGATATCAATGGATACCCACCCAAGCTCAACTCTGTAGTCCAAATACGGTCACTTTGGCTCCAAAAAACAAAAAACACAACACTGCAATAGCTATGGTACCAAACTCAAGACTATAACACGTTACTTCAAAAAGCAATGATTGACATCAAGATGGCTCTGTCCTCACATTCGTTCCATTCTTGTAAACTCATGAACAAATGTCTTCTTGGACCTGAAAGTGAATAGAGTGAATTAACATTTGTTGTTTAAAGGTCACCTCACAAAACGCATTTTTGGACTCAACTCAAAAACACTAGAGAACATGACAAATTACGACAAATTTCACACAGATGTCTAAGAGGATAAAATGATGAAGTGATGACATTTTATACCCAAAAGCCCAAAAGGTCAACATCACTGTGACATCATTATGTTCTGCAGAAACAATTTTGGCTGTTATTCATTAATGCAGAAACAAAAGAGAAGATTGTGACCATATTTTATAAACTTAATTGGTTACACTGAGTGTGGGTGCCACGTGGATGCTAACTTGACTGGTTCACAGGGGCACAGGACTGCAAGGCAATTATCCTAGTTTTCCCATTATCTGATCTGTGTGGAGCAAATGAAGAGTGAATTTCTTTGATTAGATAAAAAAAAGAAGATAGTGCCTAGCATCTAATGAGAATGAGCCCATTAGAAGTAACTATATAAAGCTGGTATTTCTAACCTTCATTGTATCTTCTTTTTCTCTAAAAACGTAAGCGCATAAGGTAGAACTACAGATCAAATAGGTAATACTGAAAATTCAGTTATTAAATATTAAACATTAGAACTCTATAACTCCCCTATAACTGTGGATAGTCTCTGAACAGCTGTATGAAAAGGTAAGGTGAATCATTTCTTGTGCCTTGCTATTGAAAAATTATATTTATTACATACTGTGTTGATCAAAGAATTCTAGCTAAGCTGAACCAAAATAGACTGTATTAAAATATAAAAGTCAGTATTATAAATGGCAGTCCATGTCAATAGTTCATTGGTTGGTTTGAATCCAGCATAGTAAGTCTGAGTTCAGAACTCAATTTATGGCAGCTCTCTGCCTGTAATGACTAGTGTAATTATTTCTAATGGTGTGGAAACCTCTTAGTAAACACTCTTTGGATTTTGGACCTCTGTCCATAGAGCAAAGTTCAGCCATGTGTCACGCAGTCATTAAAAAAAACGGCTACTGTAAATAATAAGTAATGATCACTGGTTAAAGGACGGTTAGACATAATGTGCGGAGGAATGGAGGAATGTGCACAGTCCTTTTTCAACCCCCACCCCACCCCCCACCCCACTACCAACACTACCAACTTGGTGAATAGAAAAAAGTAAAAATAAAAAACATAGTATCTTCTCTTCTTAGGTGCCTTTTATAGTGCATCAACAGAAAACATACATTTTTCAGTATCTCAATATTTTTGTAATGTGCTGTTTTTGTGGGTCTGTGGTTGTTGCCATAGTTACAGCAGCTAGTGGTCAGAAGTGCAGAGTCTACAGACCCAGTTAACAAAAAAAAGGTAACAAGTAAAGTATAAATTTTTTTGCCAAGATGTGCACCCTATGAGGCAGATATGAGGCAATCTCATTTGCACTCTCATTTCTGTGGTTTGTGCCAAGGAATGAAAATGAATCCTTGATGCATATTTGCAGAGTGTATTACTTGGAGGCCAAAGGCATATTACATCATTCCTGGAGACGATGTGTAGCCCACATCAAATTTGTCTCTTTCTTTTCCCACAGATCGACTGGCCAGCTCCGCAGGATAAGAAGAGAGAGTGTGTTGCCAAGGGGAAGAACAACCAGGTATGAAGAAATTCAGCTGACAGTGTTGTTGGGGGTCACTACCATGCTCAACAACATCATGGCAGTATTTTTTTTTTTTTTTTTTTTTTTTAAGACAGGACTTTATGGGAACAGCACTCCTCACTTCACTCTGCTCAATTACATTTTGTCAAGTAACTGTGGGGTTTTCAACTGGATACCTTCCAGTCATTACATTAGCACATAGTGTATCTGGTAGACAGGGTTAGCATCAGCAACTTTTAAGGTGGTTCGATTCAGGAAGTGAAAAAGGGGATGGCTTCCTGCTCCAGAAACATTCTTGTACATGACAATGATTGATGCTGCAGCTTTATCATTGCAGTAATACTGATGTACATGCAATACTATAGAAAAGAAACAAACTGAAAAGAAATGCAATCACTTATGCTAATACATAACCACAAGCATAGCTCCATGCCATTGTTGTAAAAATTTCATCTCTGCTGTAAGTCTAAGTGTTTTTGTATTTATGCATCCTACATTAAGAAATATATGCATACAGTTTGAGAAATATCCTTAATTAGACCTTTTTGGACAAGAGTTAATATCATATGAGAAGTTTGGTACCAGTCTTACGTCTGTCTTTAAGTATGAAGCTTCCTCCAGCAGCTGGTTAGCTGTGCTCAGTGTCCAGACTGGAAACAGGAGGTAACAGCTAGCCTGGCTCTGTCCACCAAAGTGTAAAAAACTAGTTGTGGTTTTGCAAGTGGTATTTTTTGGCTACTGCAAATCAGAGTGACGACAAGACTTCAGCAAGTCACTGCAACAAGCCAGGAAGTGGTCCAGGATATAACTCTTGTAAAACTGCTCATTTCTGCACTTTGGTTTTTGTATGAGTAGAACAAAAAACTAAAAAGTGTTAATAAATGAGCTCTCACTTTAGCTTTAACAGCTGGCAGTGGCTTCATATTGAACAGATGTAGGAAATGCTATCAAAGTTCTCATCAATTCTCAGCAAAAAAATCTTTGAATGATGAACAATTATGAACCGCAGCCAGAGAAGCATTTCTCAATCAGATAAAAAAGAAAAGAAAATGATACAATGATGTTCCATTTGTTTAAATTAATGATAAAAGTTAATGGAAGATCGACTCTTTTTAAGTCAGCATTGACTCATTTATTGTCCATGATTATTCAGTTCTTACCATCAGTTCTGGTGCATTTGTAAACACAGCGAGTAAACCAGCCCCAGCCTTCAACTTTAGTCTCAACCGGAGCTTTTTACTGCTTAGGCTGCATTATGTAGGCAACATTTGCAAGAAGTCTCTTTAATATTTTATAGAAACACATAGCTTTTGAAAATGGAGCTACAAGTTCTCTCAGCACACAGCACTAACTTTTGATGTGGTTAAAAACCGAAAGGGAAATAGTTCACTGGAGTGCAGTAGTAGCAACACTACTTTAACTAAAATTGACTCCAAAGAAAAACATGTTCAAAAATTAGTGCAACAGAAGCTTTAAAAACACTCTAGTGTTTTCAGACTGTTATTAAAACTTAATGTGTATCTAAAATTCACCTTTTGAAACTAAAGAGTTTGTCTGTTTTTGGTGTGGTTTTTTGAAATTCAGCATAAAGGCCAGTAATCAAGATCTTTTTGCAGAACGTTTAGTCAAAAATAAAAGCAGCAGTATATTTATGCTGCACACCTGCTTAAGTCCAGTTTCTATAATGGCCTTGAATACTCACATATGGTTGTATATTGTATACATACAGAAATTGGCTAGCTATGCAAAAATAAACATATGGTGTTTACACTACCCGTCATTACAGTTAATGATTAATCTTTTTATGTAATGTCGTAGTTTGGGGCTTGAAAGAGGCCCATCTGCCAGACAAATCTCAGCCTAATTATCCTCACTGATTGCAGGAGCTGTAAAAAAAAGAATTAAAAAAATCATTTTGCTTGTATTACAGCAGAGAGATACAGATATTGTTTTGCTGCTGCAATGGCAAAATCAACTCGATGCACTGAATTATTCATTCCCTTAGCAACATGTGTGAGCATCTGTTCCCAGTTCCATTCAAAGAGCTTTATTGCGCATCACAGTGCAGACATTAAAGGCCACTTCCCATAAAACACTGCATATATTATACAGTACTGTTAATTACACACATATTCTCTGAATGGAAACAATCTGTCGCTTTTTGTTCAGTTTAAAGGTTACTTGGAAAATAAGGTTGCATCACTACATCATCTATTAAGTGATGTCCTCAATAGGACACAGAGCACCTATATAACACAGTTTAATGTTAATGTCATCATATGTGAAACAAATAAGGATAAAATGCAGTTCTGGCACGCTCTGCAGTCGCTAACTGGTCGACTAATTTCACACATGTTTAATTTAAGGATATTATCAGCATACGTGATCTTGTGTTAAGGTTATTAAGGTATAACATTTGAATGAGGATCCAAAAGAACTCACTTTGAATCCCATGGGCTGTATGAGCATGCTAGAAGTTTCCATGGTAGATAAGACTGTACTATTGATACCTCTCTTTGCTCCTTTTTCCTGTCCTCTTCACAGACTGAGTGTTTCAACTACATCCGTTTTCTGCAGAGCTACAACCACACGCACCTCTACACCTGCGGCACTTACGCCTTCCAGCCCAAATGCACCTTTGTGGTAAGTATGCCCATACAGTATGTGCGTGTGTGTGTGTACATGTGTTCCTTCAAAAGTGAGTTATTGTAAGCCAGGGCTGACAGGTGTCAACTTGAGATGTCCATCTGACCTCAAGCTAATACCGCTGTGTGACAGAATAAAAATAAATGCATGGAAAATAATATCTCACACTGGGTTAGCTTAATGTGGGAATGCCAGTGTGTGTGTTGTGTGTGTGCATGTATGTGACGCTGATACGAGAGGACAAGTTGGTGGAGGTGAAGCTTTGGTTCTTGTAATAGAAAGACAGAGCTTGCAGCTGTGTCACATAGGTCATAATACACACCAACCACAACCACCTGTGTTCCTCATTTTGTTTGTGTGTGTGTGTGTGTTTGTGTGCTTGTAGTACGCAGACTATTTTACCCTCAACACAGCCCTGGAAGATGGGAAGGGTAAATGCCCATATGACCCTGCCAAGGGGCATACTGGCCTGATAGTTGGTGAGTATAAGTGTGTGTAAGTGTGAGTATTTACTAAACATAGCATTATTTAAAGGCATGTGTGTCTCTATCCACTCCATAGACAGACATTAGTAAATTTATACATGACATTAATAAAGTTTTAAAATACTGTGTGTTTCTAAATAGATGCAATAAACAATTGAGGATTGTTTCAGACAGAAAATTCTTGATTAGCCATTGACATTCATAACACAAACACACAGTTACTCCTGTTGTTCCTTTTCAGCATTCTGAGAATATAAGTGAACATCATTGTGTTTTAACAGCTCTAACAGAAGCATAAAATTTCCATCAAACCTCCACAAAACACTCCTGCAGCATTTCCCATATGTTTTCTGGCCATACGATTATGCTGAGAGTCCAGAAGTCCAATTTGACTTTGCATGTTGCACTCACTTCAGTGTTCAGTTCTTTTTTGTGACTCCCCACTGAACCACTGACCTTTCTCATTGTAAGCCTAGACGATGGAGGCAAAAAAAAAGAATTAAACTGAAGCTTGTACTTTTTGGTGCAGATAAGGAGTTGTACTCAGCAACACTCAACAACTTCTTGGGTACAGAGCCAGTCATATTGAGAAACCTTGGAAAACAGCACTACAGCATGAAGAGTGAATACTTGCCTGCCTGGCTTAATGGTGAGTGAAAAAGAGGAAATGAACAAGTGTATTCTTATATTGTGGAGCCCAAGTTTTATGATGCAGTAATAGAAAAAAAAAATTAAAATGTTATTTAATTTTAATATAACCCTGTTTGGATGCTTGCTATAGAAAAAAACATACTTGCACAAGAGACACACAAGTTCCTTACAAGTACCAAAGACAATTATCTATTTTATGTAAGTTAAATGGACCATAAAGTAATCTGAGTCTGAATCTGTATATACTACATATTTTTACAGTGAGTTAGAGACTGCCAACAAAATGGAATGCAATATGACTGTAATGTAACAAATTGTAAGGTTAAATTTCTGCCTTTATGAAAGCCAAAGACAAGTAGATGAAGGATTAATCAATGAGTCTGTTAATGCTATCAGTGTTGTTACTCAAGACACAGGATAGAGGTAGCTTTTTATTATCCACCTGTATCCTGAGTAACAGGTAAAATGCTAGCTAGAGAAGTGTGGGTGCTACTAGCCTACTACTAGCTTACTGCTGTTTGCTGTTTGCGTGGCATGCTAATGTAAATAGCTTACTTTTAACAGATAAACACACTGTTAAATGCTTTTCTTACACATTCAGCATGTGTTTTCTTGCTTTTGATGCTGGAAACGTGGTTAAAGAAGATGCAATCTTCCAAACTACCGCACATACAACAATACAAATATACCCAGTTTCCCTGTTACTAGGATGTCATGTACACTATGCATAGTAACAGTGTGAGGGGCAGGGCTTTACATGGGCTAATAATATTCTGAAAATTATAAACATTTTGGAAAAAAATATCCCTTATCTATACTTGTACAGAATTATTATACCATATTCTGCATTGGTTCATTTTTTTTAAGACACTATGACAATAACAAATTAAATGTGTCTTTAAATAAAATAAATCATACTACAGCTTGATAACGGCAGCTTCTTTTTAAGTTTCACTAAAAAAGTAATAGCCAGAAATATGCAAAAGAACAAGAGCCAGAGAAATGAGTTGCAGGAAATGAAGCGCAGGACTCGGCTACAGTGAAGGATCGTTATCTTTTGAGAGGAGGAGGGAGGAGGAGGGAGTCACTTGGAGAGAAAAGAAGGGAGGGAAAGAGGATGAAGTCACAATAAGAAAATGGGTGATGAAAGAAGAGACATTAGGATTGGTGATGAAGAGATAAAGAGAGACGTGAGGGGACGGAGGATAGGAAAGGGGAACATACAAATGAGACTGAGGTTGGAACTGATGTGTCTGTTTATTATTCATACTGATATAGAGCCTTATTAAAAACTAAACCTCAACCAATAAAGCCAGTCTCACTTAATTTAAGCAGCTTCTGGCTAGCCTAAAATATTTAATTAGCCTGGGTTTCAGTGCAGAGTTGTAACAGTCCCATGATGTCCTAAAATGCTGCTTCAAAGGCCTTAGTACCGAAAAGTACTTTTGCATAAAAGTGGTTGAATTGAAACCCCCCAGCAGCCCGTGTCAAAAAATGTCTAAATCTGTCCTTTTTCAAAAAACATATCATTCACAACCTAATGAGGACCACATACAGACAGAATCTGAGAAAGACGGGAAGGACAGGAGGAAGTGAGAAATGAAAAATGGGCCGCTAATAGGGAGCACTGGAGAGACAGAGGGTGAGAAATGGCTGGAGGAGAGATGAGGCGAAGGAGAGAGTGATGATAGAAAATAGAGAGGTGAGAAGGGGGGGCAGGGGATGAGATGGAGGTGTCAAGCCTGTGTGTCTATGTGTCTCTTTGTGTGTGTCTATGTGTGTGTGTGTGTTTCAGTCCAAATGCACCTACAGGCTGAGACTGTCTATTGTACATGTGTGATTACACTTTCTGATACCACTTTTCAATGTGTGTGTGTTTGTGTGTGTGCGCAGAGCCAGACTTTGTGGGTTCAGCCCTGGTGAGGGAGAGCAGTGGCAGTAAAGAGGGAGACGACGACAAAATCTACTTCTTTTTCAGCGAGCGAGCGTTGGAGCTGGACTGTGACACTGAGCTCACTGTGGCCAGGGTGGCCCGCGTCTGCAAGGTAATACTTAGGGTGTTAATCAAAACTGGCAAGAACAGATTGGATCAGGAATCTCCTAAAACTGCCTCATTCTCTCTTGCTCCGCTGTGGAGAACTTTACTAATGATGAAACTAAGGGAAAAGCACAAAATAATTCAGTAAAGTGACTATGTAAAAGTGCACAGAAATTGGTGTGAAAGTCCAAAACAAGTTTTCACTGCAGCATCATAGTTTAATGCAAGCTTGGCTTAAAATCAGCTGTTTGCTCCAGCTGTTTTGGCAGCTGCCTCCGAGCATTTAATCATCTGAGACAGCTGTTGCTAACCATTATGGACTTACAGACTTCAACAGGAGATGCCTATTTAAGGAGGGAACTCGTAGAGCTGTTCTACAGCTAGATATGTGAAGCAAATATACTGTATGCGCTCATACTAAGCCAAAAAATCAAACTCGGAATAGCCGACTGTTACTTACAGCCAAGTTGACAGAATGATGCTGTAATTCAGCAACATTTGCTCTGCTTTTTTTTTTTTATTTCCATGCAAGTGATACAGTCTACCAAAACCAAGAGCACAGAACTCTGTAGATAACAAAGAAAGGAAGTGCTCCTTTTTAAGAGAAGGCTTAAAAGATCACCAGTCCTCAGTCCATCAACATGAAAGTTAATTCAATTAGCCACTCTAAATTGTTAATAGGAATACATTTGAATGTCATTGGTTGTTGGTCTCCATGTGTCAGCCTGTGCTGAACTAGTAACCTATTCTGAATTAACTCCGCCCCTCATCCAAAGTCAGCTGTGATTGGCTTTAGCTTACTGCAACACTGCAAAGAATCAGTGCTTATAGATAGTGGATGGGTGAATTTCTTATATTTTGACTTGAGGAGATATTAAAGTTCACATTTTGTCATCTTTAACCTCCTGTGTTTTATGTACCCATCCAATGATCAAGAAAATTTAAATTGTTCTGCATCATCTGACCATCTTTGATAACAGTACAGAGCAGTCTCTTGTCTGCAAGTTTTTATCCAACCTGATCTAGTTCTTAAAAACAGAGACAAAACTAAGGAACAGTGCTCTAAAATTCAGCGTTAAGAATAATGCCATAACAATGCACAAAGATAGGACTCCTGTCCTGTGCTTCAATTTGACCAACAGCAGCAAGAGCAACTGAACTCAGCTCAACACCAGTTAACTGACAATGTATTATGTGTAGACACTTACATTGACATGGAGCTATTTGCCAATTATTGCAGTAATTGGCTTAATAAATGACCTTGTTAGTATAACTGATTACATTTGATATACTACAGAAATTACAGCCACACATCAGAGATGCTTCTTGTTGTGAGGAGAGTCATGCAGTGAGACTTTTGAACTGCAATTCTATGTAAGCTGAATGATATCAGTGACCTTTAGTTAACACAGCGAAGGTTTACTGACATGTTAAACGTGCTACAATATCATCTGAGTAAAATTTAAACTAAAAAACAGTGACAGATTGTTAATAGTCTGAAGAGATGTGTGAAATCAAGTGTACAATATATTATGTGCTGTTTTATGGGAAAAGCCCTTTAATGTCTGCGCATTGACGAATAAAGGTCTTTGAATGAAATTAGAAACAGATGCTCACACATGATGTGTACTCAAGCAGTGAATAATTTAGTGCATTCTGCTGATATTTCCACTGCAACAGAAGCACAATGTCTCTATCTCGCTGCTGTAATATGAGCATTTGCATTTTTTTAATTCCCGTTTTACAGCTTCTGCAATCACTGAGGATAATAGGAATAAGACGTGTCTGGCAGGCATGCCTCTTTTGAGCCCACAGAATACTCTTTACTCATCAGTATATATAAAGCAATGTTTATTTCATAATGGAATATTATTATTATTATCTTAATCCTGCATTTCAGTGGTGCCCTTGAACATATCAGGGTCTAAATGCTCCATAAGAGGCTCTTACAACATGGCAGCAGTTCAGTCAGTCAGTTCATGTGGAACAACTTCAGTATATGTACAAAGATGGTTTGTGGCATCCATGAGGTTAGGATGAGGCTAATGAAATGCAACATAAGCAGTGGCAGCAGCATTATAAGGCAAGAAAGTAAGCAGAGCGCTGTCAGCTTAAGGAGTAACCTGAGTCCCAGGTTGAAAAGTTGACTTCACTGCTTTCATCAAGTCTCTTGCACCTCTAACTGCAAAAGTTGAGGCCAGGTGTGGTTTGGAGTGTGATGTTACACCTTGTGTCGCATGCAATAGTGATGTCTCCTTCTTTAGTGAAAAAATATTCTTAGTGTATTTACCCTTGATAAAGTTTCCACATCACATTCATGCATGTTTCATATTGGACCACAAGTGGCTTCCAAGCTGCAGGAGCTGTGATGCCACAAATCTATTGTGCATACAAATTTTATACTAAGATTTTAGGTGAGCACAGAGAAACTTTCCCCCTTTTAGCAGGTAGATGTGACAATAAACTTATTGTGTTAAATTCTGCTTGATAAGCTTAAACATGGAAGCATCCAAGCAACTGTTAAGACTGTATATCCACTCTCTCAGGGGGATCTGGGTGGTACTAGGACCCTGCAGAAGAAGTGGACCACCTTCCAGAAAGCACGGCTGGAATGCTCTCTCCCTGAGCGTCACGTCTCCTTTAACAACCTTAGGGCCATCTTCACACTTCCAGGCCAGGACTGGCGAGGGACCACCTTCTTCGGCATCTTCCACGCACAGTGGTGAGTCAGAGCACTGACAGAGACATGGACAGAGACTTTAGGTACAGCTTTGTTTCATGATATCCTCTGATTAATGTGAGTTAATTATTACATGTTTCATCTGCAGGCTGAACGGACACTACATCGCTTTGCCAACATGTCAGATACTCTGCTTTTTATTAAAATCATTGGCCAGCAGTCACTCTGATATGATGGCTCTAATTATCTACTTTAGGTGTTTACTGACCGGCCTATAACTGACAGTAATGTGAGCTATTTAAAGTGGGTTTAAGTCAAGTGTGCTTGAATATGTTTCATGGTTTTAATGTCACCTGGACTTGACGTTGTTACCGATGATAATGAATCCATCTGCTGACCAGATTCAGGCTCATTTAATTGGGTCATTCTCTCCAAACAGAAAAAGAGGAGGTCACATTTTCAAAAGACTTAGCTTTTCACAAATATTCTTTCAAAAAAAAACACTGAATAAAAAAATCGACCCAGCATGGGTCAGTGTCATGTTTTTCCCAATAAAACTAGACTAATTTATTTGGTTGAATGAAATATACATTATTCATCACTTGTTAATACCACCCATGACCAAGCTATTTGATTTCTTCCTGCAAACAGAGATTCATTATGCCATTGGTAATTTATTATTCCCTTGAACATTTGTGAGACTGATCAGGGAAAACAAAACTCCGGTGATGCCCACTGTTTTGGCTACTGTTTTTTCGCTTGTTAATATAAAATGTTGGATAAAAAAGGCATTTCTGACATTCTGATTGAAGTAACTGCAGAGATACTTTGTTAAAGTTCTGTGATAAAAGTTGAGTTGAAATGAAATGTGATAATTAAACTTAAATGAAACATTTAGATCTGTTGACAGTAAAAACGTACTTTTGATGAGTGATAATGGGTTCACTGGCAACTAAAAGATTGGCATGTGTTGGACCACTACATAACTGTAATGTGTTAATGAGTCACTTATCGACAAAGAAATAGGAGCGAGGGTAGGAGGTTTTTCTTTGAGAGGAAAGTTGGAGACTTTCTTCTTCTCAGGGTAATGCCCTTTGATGTGAGTCTTTTGTGTTCTTCAGTAAGATATCATATCACAAAGTGAAGGAGCTTTGAACCTCATGTTTTGTTTCTTCATTCAGAGACGTTCTGCTGCTACTGGAAAAAAAAAAGCCTAATCCTTTTTCTCCATGTGGCTCGCTGGGGATTCCTTAAAGCCCCCCAGCTTTGATAGAGATAACATTAAGATAATTGGACATTATGTAAATGATGACTCAGAGTTCAAGCCATATTCTTACTGAAGAGTCCAGCTTTTTAACTTTAGAAGACATCAGTGCTGTCCTTTGGTTTTGACATCCACTTTATAAACCTTGTGGCACTGCTGCATATTAACAGCACTGTTCCAGACTGGAGAGCCACTCAATTAATGGACACTAAGTCTTTTTTTTTTCAGGTTACAGCTTTAAAAATTGAGATGTCACAACAGCAGTGCACACTCCTTTAAAGCTACATTTGGAGCTGCGCACCTCCATAAATGTTATTACATAACTACAATAAAAGTGTAGATCGTAGTACACGTCATCCTGCTAAGGAACCAATCTGGCTTTTCTCCTTTTCTTTTGCTTAAAGTTTGACTTATTTATAACTGTGCATCTGTGTGTCAGTGGCTGACTTTAAGAGCTACATAAAAAGGCTGTTCTAATCCCAGTGCATGAGCATGGAAATTGAATATTTTTAGGAGATAAGGGGCACAAGTATAATTTGATGTGTCTGGGTCATGCGTCAGTATCTTATTTCAGTCCCACTTGGGGTCTAAAATTGCGTTGGTTGATCTTATCATTAAATCAAATGGATTTCCTTAGTCACAGCACCAACTGATGACTTAAGTTGCCTATCAAGGAGGAGTATTACATGTACATTCAGTAGAGTTAATATTGATTGTACATATGCACTGCGATTCCTGAGAATATTGATTTTAAGGCACATTTGTTCACCTTGACAGTTTGTGCATCATCATAAAAGTTCAATTTTACCTCATCTTCATGCATTTGACATGCAAAAATATATTTAATTTTGTTTAGGATATCTCTCATCTCTCCATGTCAGTCTGGCTTTACTTGTGCTGTATTCAAAGGCTGCTTGCTACCAAAAAATTTCATTTTTCACAAGTGGATGACAGGCAATTTGTTTCTCACTTTCTACTGTCACACATTACTAATTCACTGCCTTGCCGCCATGTTTCAGGGGTGACGTGGACGTGTCAGCAGTATGCCAGTATCAGATTGGTGATGTAAAGAAGGTGTTCCAAGGATCCTACAAAGAATACTGGGAAGCATCCCAAAGGTGGGGACGCTACACTGGTGCTGTCCCCGTCCCACGGCCTGGTTCGGTAAGAAAATTTAAAGTCCTGTATCGGCACATACTGTGTCAGAAATTATGTTGGGTAAATGCATATATTTCCAGACAACTTCAGAAAGCAAAAAGAAAAAGCTTTGTGCACCTCTTTTTTCATCAACTATTGCATGACAAAAGAAGAGATGAGTGGGCAGCAGAGGGATAATGAAAAAGTGAGAGAGGCAAGGAGAAACGGGTGGCGTGGGGGTACTGTAGCGAGGGAAGTGAAAAAGAGAAAAAGCTGGCATGACACGAAAAGCTAAGAACGTAATGATCCAGGACGAAAGGAAAGGAAGCGGAGGAAGGGGTGTGACAGCAAGCGGAGGTGAGAGTGAAAATGAAAGAAAGATGGAGAGGAGGAGAGAAGGGGAGGAGGGGGAAGGAGAGATCTTAAAGCCAACTAGCCATGCCAACCTGTGCCAGCTGCAGCTAAAAAGTTTCCTCCTCTTCCTATTTCTTTTTTTCTTTTTTGGCCCTCTCACTCTTGCCTTCATCCTTTTTCCTCAATTCCTCTCCATCCTCCATTTCTCTCCCCTCTGTCTGTGCTGCAGTGTATAACTAACTCAGACAGGGAGAATGGCTACAACAGCTCTCTGCAGCTGCCTGACGCCACGCTCAACTTTGCCAAGAAGCACCCGCTGATGGAGGACAAAGCTCTGGCTCGCCCCCTGCTGCTCACCAAGGGCGTCAACTTCACGAAGCTGGCAGTGGATCGGGTTAGCGCCCTGGACCAGCGAGCATACAACATGCTCTTCATCGGCACGGGTACAAATTGCATTAGACTTTCTATTATTGCTGTAAAAAAAACACTATTGGTAGTTTTTAAAAAGTAATTTGTTAAAGGTCTATAATAGTGTTCACTGAAGACACTTTAAAGTGAAAACAAGTCACCACTGTTAGTATTCCATCATTTTAGTACGACTCTTTTATGGCTTTCAGGGTTTTTCAGTTATTGGCATTCATGTGTAAACCCCTTTGAGCTTCGATTTAAACCTCAACTGCTTCCATTAGTGCACTTAAACTGATCAATTAAGTTCTTTAATCTTCCTACCCCTCAACTGACAGAATTGACACTTTATTAAACGCAATTTTAGCATCAACTGACTCATCAATTACTCTACTTTTCAAATGAGAGCTCAAATACATCGGTTGACACTTCATCTATTCAGTGTACTCGCTTTAACTCTCCCTGGTGGTTTTAACTTGAAATTTCACTTGCTGTCATCATTTCAAGTTTAACAAACAGTTAAACTGCTTTCAGTCCTTCAGTTTTCAAACTGAAACTTTAAAATGGTTTCAACAAATCAGCTGCTTTCAGCCCTCAACTTCAACAGATACTTCAACACATTTAAGTGCTGCAACTTGAACTAAACTTCCATTCAACATCTCAGACTGAAGATTAACACAATAGCCTCTCACAGTACAGTCAGGACAATAGAGAACCAAACTCTCCAGTCTTTAAATTACCAGAGTGTTGAATCATCACTTTTATGACTTCATAAGTTGTATCATCACACACGTAAATTAACCTAACAAGCTTAGTTATTACTTAGACAAGCTTGTATTGGATTTCACTGTACAGTACGTATTGTGTCCCTGTTACTTTGCCCTGCTCCCGTGGTGTAGTGTTCTCTATAAGGCAGTGAAAATGAATCTTAGGTGCACAGTCCTTCTTCATTTTCCACCCTGTTGGTGAGTGTGTGTTTTTGTCTTTGTGTGTGTGTGTGTTGTGGGGAGTTGCACACAATATTTCTTGAAGAGATGAGAGCTTACATGCCATGGCAGCAGACGGGGACAGGTACTGGCATTAGGTACAGTGGCACAAAACAACATACCATCTGGCCAGACTTCAGCTGAGTTTCAATTAAGGACTTGATTTGCATGCTGAGATCTGTCTTCATGCATCAAAGGAAAAGTCTACATACGTGCAACTTAATTAATATCTCCAGTCAGTAGCCATTGGGCCCATATGCAGGTGTCCTGTTCTGGCATGGATCTGAAGTCAGCCTGCCCTCCCACAGCCTTAATCTTGAATAACACAGATCTGACAGTGGATTCCAGGGAATGTGAATCTGAATGCAGCCCGACTCATGAATGGAGAAAGAGGCAACTGCTTACCATTCAGATCACTGCAGCAGCAGAGTGTCTGTGGCAACCGACAATGTGACAACAGCGGACTCAGGGCTTCTCTGCTGGCAAGAATGTAGGCCAACCTGGACACACACATGGACGCACCAGCACACACATGGTCACACACGCACACGTGTAACACTCACAAATTGATATGTACACACACACACACACACATACAAACACTCACACAGACGGCTACACATACTCACACTCCCTGAGCCAAGTGCAGTCATCCCCGCTTGTCGTGCTTCACAGCACAAACTCAACAGGGCCCTTGGCAGACGTGTGCTCATAGTGCCAATTGGGCTGCGGGCTTGATTAGGTATTAGCTGCAGCATAGCGACAGCTGATGTGAAAAGAGAGAGAGAGGGTGCGCTTGTCGAGACTGTTTTTCAGAAAAACCAAGCTGTGGGATTGAGGGATTAGGCGACACTGGTCTCTGACGCCGCGAGGACGAGTGTGATGATATGCCTGCTGCTTGCTAAGCCAGTGCACGTGTGAGTGAGTGAGTGTGTGTGTGTCTGTGCATGTATTTTCGTTTCTCATGCCTCCCATTGGCTACCGGGTTAGCTTTCATATTATCTGTGACAGTCTCTTAATCAAGAGAACCACACAAGAAAGCACATGTCAGCACGTAACACTCCTCCATCCATTTATATATATACACACACACACATACACACATCAAGGTCACCCCACCAGCTGTGCCTGAAACGCCTTTCATCACAGGGGATCTAAACTTGTTCACAGTGCCCTACATGAAAGGAGCACAGGATCTCCTCTTCCTCCTCCTCCAGCATCAGCTCCCCACACACTGCTTGTAAACGTCTTCAAATATCTCTGATAATATTGCCATTACCCAGGGTCTAAAAATGCCAGGAACAGCATCTCAATTCATTTTAAATTCACCTTTAGATAGTTTCTCCCTGTGCCGGACTCAGCTCAGTAATGCAGCTGTACAATCTGGCAAGAAAAGTTGTTCTCTTTTTCATTTGCTGTCTTTCTCAGTTGCAGAGTAGCATGAAATGTCAGTGCAGCTGGTGTTGCAGTTCCACAAATCAAAGTTGATGAAAGTTGTAGACAACCTGATGACACTGCAGCTATGTGCATGTGTTGTTATCATGTATGTGACCATAATCTGACATTTCCTGTGGAGAGTAGTTCATTTTTGTCTTTTTTTTAACACATAATTTATATTATAGTAACAACAATAACAATATTTATTAAGAGTGTATTCTAAGGTGCTCCAGTTTCCAAAGCCTTGTGGTTTCACCTTGGCTTCTCCTGCTGTGACAATCAGGGTTAAAAATTAAACCTTTTAAAAGGCCATTGTCTTAATTGAATTTTATTCAGCTAGTCAGCATTACAAGGCACATTAACTGATAGCAAACAGGGAACACAGTCAGTGTGTTATTGGCAATCAGTATAGTTCATGAACAGTAGCTAAGGAATGTGTTCAGTAGTAGACATGATGATTTTTCAGCTAAAGTTTGAAAATAAAAAAAAATGGTTTGGCATCAAAGGAGCTGCATATTCTAAAAACTCAGCAGTAATTATTTAATGAACTTCTTTGCCCTCACAGGTGTCTTTCTGTGAATATTTTAGTATGTCATTAATATTTAGGCATAATACTGTGCAGGTACAGCAATGTTTGTTTAGAGATCATGAAGATTAAGATGAATTGATCTGTAGCCACAGGTGTACCGGTAAATTTATGATATCATAATTTTGTTATTAAACTAATCCAGTGTGCAGTGCCAAGTTTGTGAGTACTTTTTAATTTTTAGTATCTATAAAGGAAATTTAAATGAGCTGGTCTGCTGTCAAAGGTGTTATTGGGTATTTTTGCAATGGGACTCTGAATTGCTGAAGCTATCTGTTCTGTTTTTATGCATGCCATAAAAAAAAAAAAATGCTCCAAGGAGATAAAGAAAGTCTGTGTCTTTGTAGTGAAGTTAAATTGAAAATTTGACCAAACACAGCAGAAGTGAAAAGAGCTGACTCCTCTTCTCTCCTCCCGTCCTATGTTTGACAGCGGACGGCTGGCTGCAGAGGGTGGTGATTCTGGGCAACGAGGCTCATGTGATAGAGGAGATCCAGCTGTTTGAGACAGCGCAGCCAGTGGACAGCCTGACCATTTCCCACTCTAAGGTAAGGATAAGGGAATGGGATGTCTGTCAGTTATTTAAAGAATTTTTTCCTCCAGTGGAAATTGCACAATGAATTGCATTTACTTGGTTCATGTCTGTCCGGATTCATTTTTGTTGATATGATGACAGAACAGCCTCAATACAACAAATTGAGGCAGAAGGGAATTTAATGAGAAAAAAGCAGCTCTACGTCTTTGTTTTTTGAGTTTGAGCTTTCAGCTGCTCCCACTCAGTATAGGAAATCCTAGCCATGTGCATATTGTCATCATAGACTCCCAGCTTCACTGTTTTCTGTCTTTTCCAGAAATGAGAAATCTTAATGGACTCTCAGGGAAAAAGCTGTTCAAAGTTTCTTGGTTGTTTTGGTAATCTCCTGGCTGGCCAGAACATCCAGCAATGTTCTCCGCTTCATCTGATTATACCCCCTAAAAGTGTAGTTTTGGTTCCATTAGTTTTGCTGTTGCATCACTTGTTCATTGGTATTCAGTGACAACAGCAGGACTTTGTCTTCTGCTGATCTGTTTATACTCTTTTTGCCAGACACTTACTATCATAGATCCATTGACATGAGACAGGCGGTCAGCACGGTGCTATTGGCCCAGTGCCACTCAGCAGATGTTTTTATCATCACTGCCCTTTTTTCATATCAAGTGTCGCTTCATGAATCGTAAACCCTCTTCACAATAACAGTAATTACAATCCTTCACCGCAGCAGGGACTTGAACCCCTGCCCCTGTTGTTTTCTCAAACTCCCTGCCATGTCAAATGAGCATGTGTGTTGACGCCGACCGTGTGTCCCTCGCAGCTCTGCTATGGCGTGTCCGCCGATCGATGCACTTCTGACGGGGCGTTCCCAGCCCCAAAGCCCGCTGCTTATCTCATTAATGCTGGCTTAGCTGCGACTAGACATTTTATAACAGCTTTTGTGAAAAGAGCGCAACCCAGATTGGATTGGACGAGGGTCAGGGGGGTGAATGTTATTGTAATTGAGAGTGATTATCCCATTATCGCCTCCTACCCCTAACTGAGTCGCTCTCCCTCTCTCCCTGTGTTTATCTTCTGTCTTGTTTTTCATCTCTCTCTGGTTTCTGTCTCTGGTTGATGGCTGGACCTGTTCTTCATCTTCCTCTTTCTCCCTTTGTCACTCCCTGTGTGTCTGTAGAAGTACGTCTACATCGGCTCTCGTTTGGAAGTTCTCCAGCTGCCCTTGGCCAACTGCAGCCGCTATCAGTCTCAGCCAGACTGTCTGCTCGCGCGGGACCCCTACTGCGCATGGGACAGCGAGGGTCGGGCCTGTGTCCGCATCGACCTCCATCGCGGGTGAGACGAGTACCTATGTGCACCCATGCATTCATCCTGTTTTCTATACTAAATTTACACCAAAATCGTTATTTTCAGTGTTTGTTTTGATATTTTAAAAGAAGTTGCAGATTCAAATATAAAAAAAGCCTCTGAAACAGTATTAAGATATTATGTGCACCTTGAACTCTACATTGACACAAATACTAATGACAGTCTTTTGGTTAGAAGTAGGCAGCTCCTCAGAAATAAAGTGGGTTTTATTGCAGGTTTTAAAGACTTTCGCCCTGAAGCTGTTGCATAACATCCTCCTGATTTACATGCTGTAATTTCCCTGGGCACTCTTGTAAAACTAAAATAACCAAATGTCAATATTATATTGACAATTCATCAGAGGAGCCTTCTGCATATCAGCGCTAGATAACTTTTACTCTATCAGTTTAATGATAAAAGGTTGATATATTGTTTTTGGCAAGAGAGGCACATTTAAAGGTTTTCTGTGGCTAAAATGTTGACGTTATCTTGCAAAAGTCAAAATTTGTTTTGATGTGTTTTTAATGATACAGTTGACTATCATTATTAATAATATTACACAACAGATTGCACAAACACATTGAATCCATAGTTGTCTGTGGCACTCTGTGTTTCTCAGTTCTGGTGTGAGACCATTATTAATCTCCTGCTCTGCTTTCTGCCCTTTCCCCTCCAGGTCCACCTCCTCTCTGTCACAGGATCTCATGCTGGAAAGATTCAGCAGGGGAAAAGCAAAGTTCGATAAGCCCGTCTCCATCCCCAGCCCCGGTGAGTATGAGGCCACTCATCAGTAGTGGCCCCTTGTGGGAAATCACTGTCACTGCAGGAGCCAGTCAATAGCAAGGCTGAGGACAGACTTGAGTTGGTCTGTGTGAATACATTTGGACTGAGCTGAATAAATTGAATTAAGCAGAGAGCTTTCTGCTGTAGAATATAAATTGGCATTATTATGGATGCTTCTATAACCCTCTTTTCTTCCACCCCCCTGCTCTCCTCCTTTTCCTCTGCAGAGCACTCCCGTCTAAGGAACGTCACAGTAGTGGTGGGCTCTGACATGGTGCTTCCCTGCCAGCTGGTTTCCAATCTGGCTCAACCCTGTTGGGTTCTTAACGACCGTGAGCTCCAACTGGGTGACCCCGAGGCAGGAGGGCCACGCTTCGACCAGACCCTTAAGGCCCTTGTCGTCCCTGAAGCAGGCCAGATGCAAGCAGGTCGCTATATTTGCTACTCTGAGGAGCAGGGGGTCAAGTTTCAGACAGAGCGCTACCAGGTGGCCGTGGTAGCCAGTGCACCGGTCTTCATGGAGGCCCGAGCTCCAGACAGCAGTATGGGGCTCTTCTGGGTGTTGGTCATCACTCTTGGAGCAGCATGCCTGCTGCTTCTTGTGGCAGCTCTTTATCTTCGTAGGAGGCTGAAGCTTGCACTGGGCAAAGGAGCTGACATGAAGCCTCTTGAGAGCACCTTGGTCTACCCCATCACCCTGCCCAAGGAGCCACCCACTTTTGTACCCAGCAAGATGCCCAGCGACGAGGACCGTTTCTGGGAGACGGGCGCCAACTACTACTACTCAGACGGCTCGCTGAAGATCGTTCCCGGTCACGCCCTGGGGCCCAGCAGCGTCAGCAGCACGGCGTCGCCCAGCGCCATCCCCGGCCAGCCCATCCACTCCCCCAGCCGTCTCAGCCTCACCAATATCCGAGGCTCCGGTAGCAACGGCTACATCCGCCTCAATCTGAGCACAGCAGGGGAGGAAAGGGCTAGCGGGGCTGGCGCTGGGGGCGGTGGGCTGGGAGGCCTGGGCATGGGCGGGAACGATTACTCCAGCCCATTCAAGGAAGAGCTGAGGCGCACTCTGCAGCAGAGAAGCGTGCTGCCTGATGCCAACCCAGAGGAGTCATCCGTCTAGGCCTGTCCTCCTCCGTTTCCATTCCCCGAGTTGGAAAAACAAAACAACCAACCTACCTCCCTCCTTTTGAGGATGCCGCTCTCTCTTTCAGTGACACGCTGTCAATTCCCCGTGCTCTCTCTTTCTCTCACTCTGCCAATGCCTGTTTGGCTCACTGTAGACATTTATAGCACACAGCATGTTAAATATACACATTCATACACCATGTTCGCCAACATGCACTCCTATTATTATTGTGTTCTGGGCAACATGCAGACATGGTTGTGGCTTTTCTTCTTCCACTGTGCAATCGCCACTTGTGTAAATTGTGTATTTAAAAAGGCTGAACGCAGAGGAGAACACCTCAAGCATGGAAACTGAACAAATGGCGTTACATGATTTCTGAAGGGCACATTTCTGTTACATTGGGTGGACCACCTGAGTTTTTCGGCCACCATGCTGAAACCAGTTGACGAGGGGCAAAACGCAACTAACTGGAAATATGAACTGATTCTCTGTCCTTCTGTTCCTTTGAGACTTTTTCAGCTTACTGCACTTAAAAATCTGGAAGCGCGTCTTCCCTTTTTGTATTTGTGAGCCAAGAGTGTGAGAGCAGTATAAAAAGACTAATTAATCTCGAAGCAAGACGACAATCATGTCCCTGTAGCTGGAGCTCTGCGTGGGACCGAGAGGAGAGGAGTGAGAGCGAGAGACAAAGAGAGAGGAAATTAAATGGAAAATGAAGTGAATTGGAGTGAAAGACGCGAGGGGGTTTTTGAATGAAGGACAATCTCTCAAGACTTTCTCTGCTCAATTTGTATTGTTTTCTTCCCCACGTGTTGTATTTACCCCCGGAGAAAGTCCTCGATCCCTTCCTCTTTAATTTGTTGTGATGGTTAGTTTGAATTAAGAAATGTCTTGTTCTTTTTTTTCTTTGTCTTATGAACTACAGCAGTGTTCAAACAGTCATCAAGTGACTAATGGCTGCCCTCTGTGAATGACAATGTGAGGGCGAGCGATGTCATTCCTCACTCAGCCCAGCACGGTGACCTTTAAAAGCACCTTTCAAGTCCAACATACTAAAAGTGCACTCCAAAAGACTTTTATTAACAGAGTCGTCTCCTGTTGGAGCCCCTTTTGGACATTTGTGCATCTCCACAGAAAGAAAAGGCTATTTGCATTCAGTGCTCAGCAGCGGAACAATAACTGCACACTTAATTCCAAATTGAAGTTGTCGTGACGAAATTAGGCATGGAGAATGTAGTTGAACCCTCACTGTTATGACCGCTGTGGATGTCTTAATAAGTGCTTTATACCTTGTGTGTCTGATGAGGGTGGTAACTTGCACTGCCAAGAAGGAAACTTCCCCTCCCACACACACATACACACACACAGACTTAAACACACACAAACAGTCCTCTGAACGCCAACCATCCTGGACTTCAGTGTGTTTTGAGACGCAGTCTTAAACCCCATGAAAACCCTTACTCTTACCTATGCCCAGAGACTGACCCGTGGCTACTGTGGACTTAAAACAGAGGAGGAGCACTGTAAAACACACCGACACAAAAAGATAACACACACACACAGTGTTGATGGAAGAACGGACAGACAGATTGATGGCTGCCCCACTGACAAGTTGCTGGCTGCTGACGGGATGCAGCCGTGAGCAGGTAAAAGCCATTGTTTCACTTCATTACATCCATGCCAATAGATTAATGCAAAGTCCCAACCTCAAATGATTTTCAGTTGAGCTTTTTGGCTGCTCAGCATAGTGTTTACTTATTCAGTGTAAGTATTTAGTTTGACTCTGCCTTTGCTCAACTTATCTTTTAAAGGAATAATTTATAATCTTAGAAAATAATGCCATTGCTTTATTTCTGAGAACATCAATTCCATGCTCATGTCTGTCTGTTTATTTAATATGAAGCCGCAGCTACAGGTAGTTAGCTTAACTCGCAGGTGAAAAAGAACATCAAAAAATTTGCCATCATTGATTAGTTCATGGCAAATTGTAGAAGGAGATTAGTTACACAGCTCTTGTCACATGCACACGCAGTTCAGGTCTTTGAATTATTATGCAGGAAGCTTGAAGTTAATAAATTTTATGATTTTTTTTTCACGTAATTGAAAATGACAAGTCAGCAGTGTCTGAGAGAATGGACCACATTGGCTTTCCTGCAGTTATTTCCTACCTCCAGCTCAAGGGCTCAAGCAGAGAAGTCCACGGGGACATGCAGGCAAACACAAAGGGGTGGTGGGCCTTCTAACAGCAGCAGGGATGCTGAATTCAAATGTAGCTCAGATGACTTCAGGAAAAACCAATATTGTCCATTTTCTCAAAGCGCTTCTCAAAACTGCACATGCATATAAAAAGAGCTGTATAACTTACTGTAACTAATACCTCTACCTTAGGCCATAAATGTATAAATTACTTCTTGTATATATCTTGGTTTTTAAATCCGTACAAAAACAGGCGTTAAATGCAACAAAGTCAGAGTTCTCTAGTCAAGAAAACGTCTGGTAAATAACCTCAACATCACACATCATGGTTTTTGTATGTATTAAACTAAGGAGACATAATGTGTTAGTTATTGAGCTTTAGAGGTGCTGGCAGGTGGATTTTTTTGAACTAGCTGTTTCCCATTTATGATATGAGAGTGGTATCAATCTCCTCATCTAACTTTCCGAAGAGAGAAATTAAGTACATCATCTAAAATGTCAAACCTTATTTAAAGGACAAGACAATACAAATTACCATTAGTTGGTCACTTAACTGCTGCATCAAGGTAACACCACTTGAGCCACTTGCAGAAACACTCAGACTTTTCTTGTTATTATAACATCAAGTGGTGGTATGACATCACTGTCAGGCTAAAAAACTGAAACACCATCAACTCAATGTGGTTAATTTAGCCTGATTTATTTTTAGAGTTATTTCACATCAGAATGTATTATCAATCTGAGTGAAGTATTCTAATGCCGAAGTTAGCATTTAGCTCAAAGCACTGCTGTGCATAATTTTAGCCTCTGGTGTGGCTGTCGACTCTGATTACATCATATGTTCAGCACCATTTGATCACCCTCCTTATTTTATTATTTTATTTTATCTATCGACTTTTATTTAACCAGGCATGTCTTGAAGAGGAAAGAGTGGGTAAAAAAAATAGAAATATCAAATGAACCAGCTGCACACTGTTCTATTCATTTCCCACATGCAGTCTCAAATACATGTAACTAGCAGGTAGCTAGCAGACAACAGCTTCAGACAGCACAGACACAGAACAGGAGTTGCATACACAAGCAGTAAGACAAAAGGCCAAGCAAAGCAACAGCAGCAAGAAAACAAGAAATATGCATCAAAAGCCGTCCTTGTGCACACTTTCATTAAAATAGGGGGAGAGACAGGTGCATCAGAATGGCAAAAGATAAGAAAAGGAGCTGCACTGCCTGCTACTGGAACATTTTATAAAAAAAATGTGTTTCAATCTGACATGGATCAAAATAAGTTGACCTGAGGAAGACTTTGGTGAGAATGAAACGTCTCTTTATTATGTTCTCCCTGCAAGATTTAGACCCTGTATGGGACCTTTTCATACCAATCTTCGACTCAAAACTGACAGATACAACTACATATTAGTCTTACAGCTGCTGCAAATTCTTGAATACCCTTGTCTATCATTTATTCTGTTTTCCAGTCACACTTATATTCATGGTGACTTTCAACAAAGTTTAATGAAGTGTTAGTACGAAGTACCAGACTAAATGACCTAATTTGCCTACAGGCCAGTCCCCATAAAATGTGATCTGTTCCATGTTGATGTAATAATTTCCCCAGAATCAACATGGAACAGATCACATTTCGTCACATACAGCAGCTCAGTTTAGGATCCTTTGGCATCATGTAGTGTCTGCATGTGGCACACCAGGCTTTTGATTAGCTCCAGTTTAAACCCATTCATTACGATATTGGACACTCCTCTGGATGATTAGAAAGGGCAAAAATTTCCTGAGAGGCAATGGTTAAGGTAGATATGTGGAGCCTTTGATGGACTTTCAGCCAGCAGACCAGGATTCAAGTTATGGATATTGATTGTAACCTCTATATATAAAAAAACAAAATAATTTTAAAACATTTCTTTTTTGTTTTGTTTTTTGTTCTAAAAGTGGGTGGCAGTAATGCTTCTTGAAACAGGTTGCCAGCAGCCAAAATACAGAAAAAATCTCAATTCTCATCGCTCAGTTTGTACATTCTTGTGTAGTTAGGGTTAAAGACTCTCTCCAGCTTTTTACCTTTTTTAGTGTAATACATTCACCAAAAAACAGACAAAATGAACAATAAGCAAAGTTAAAGATGAATTTGACTGATAGCTATTTTTTTCTCTATGGATTTTGCAATAATATTATTGCAAACTCTCAGGATATCATGATAATCATGCAGTGTAAATCTGATAATGCGATGGTTCAAACCCCAGGGAAAAGTCAACATTGTTTTCCTGGCTCATACCAAGAAGGAGTTGTGGTACAAAAACTGTGACCCTTTCACGACATTAAACACGCTAAAAACGGCAACCCTTTCATGAGGTTAACCACGTGTTAGAAAGGCTTTCTAGCAGTAAGGTTTTGCAGGCTGCACACTGCATACTGAAGCGGTAGGCAGTGCCCTAAAAAGTGACAATGTCCAGGCTTCCATATGTGATCAGTCACGAGTGAGAATGTGTTGAAAAAAAATATAACCTATTTTCTGATGTCATTTCAAGGGAACTTTGAAATAGAGCAAAAGCTTCATATATTTATGTTACTAACTCTAGATTTTGTCCTCTTTCTGTGCTTTGTCCATCAGGGGTGGCTTTTGTTTTTTGGGATGTATCTGTCAGGACCAGAGGAGTACAGCAAGAAGAAAGGGGAGAACAAAGCTACCTTGTTTTGTCCCGCTGTGTACAGGGCGCTGAGAGAGATGTAGAATATCAAGATGATCCCAAGGTTGAAGAGGTACTCAGCCATCAGCACTCCATCCTAGTGTTGCATGATCCTCTGCAAGTGGACCGTACTTGATATGATCATCCTTGTACAAGTGCATCATTTTGATTGATCATTTTTTTGGACTTTTACAGACACTTATATGTGGAACACTAATGCTCTCTTTGAAAATGAGAAACAAAAAAATGTCTGATTTTATGGTTCAAAGGTTGTACAGGAATTCATGGCTGCGTTTCAACATGTTTACTTTTTCTGTGCCTCTTCACTTTTTGGATAAGCCAAAGTAGACTGCAGTTGCTTTTGTTCTTATCAAAACACTTAAATTAATTTGATCAGATTCCAGATGGATATTTAAGTCCCAGCAGTCCGTCCACTTTGCTTCCCTGAGCTGATGTCTGCAGCCTTTCTGCATATTTTATCTACGACAAAATTTTCCCTCAAGCAAAACGCAAAAAAGGCTTGAGGCTGATGGACTTCCTGTTTGCTTCCTGTTTATATGTCAGTAGTGATCAACTGAACCCAGATTTTTTCCCCTAAATGAAGAGTAAATAATGTAATAATTTTTCAACGATTATTTAATTTTTCGGCCCCCAAAAACCAAAAATGTTTAAATGTTCTGTTTAATCAAAGCAGATCAGTGATAGAATGTCTCCACTCTCTATTATGAAATCCCCTGAAGCAGACAACTAAAAAATATTAGATCTTTACACTGGTACTTAGTTATGTCTTAATATATTTTATTTTCCTGTTACCATTGGGCTTTTTTAATATAACATGTTGCAAAATCTTTAAAGATAAAGGAATACAGGTCTCAAGCTTGAAAAAATGCATGTGTAATGTACTTTATGTGCATTTCTTTGGTTCTTTTGTTCATAATATTTCCTCTCACACAAGGCTTTAAGTTCTGCTGTTTTTCCCCATAATTATTTGTATTATTCTATTATAGCTCCAATTTTAGTTTGCCCCATTTTTGCTTGTCTGTTATTGATCTTTTATGTTTGTTTTTAAAATATGTTAAGTAACTTATTGCTCTTGTACAAACATGTTATTTATTGTCATTGTACATATGTCCCTTATTTTTTATATGTGTATATATACACAAATAAAAATAGAGATACTTGAGGCGTGTGAGTTTGATTAAGAAGTTCGACAATTTTGCACTTTAAGGTCATTTTACTAGTCAGTTTAGTTAACCGGTAAATAAAATTCAGTTCGAAAAAACTGTTGTTTGATTTTGTGGCTCTGGAGGAGCTTTGTCATACTGACTTCATATGAGCTATCTCAGTGTGGGTTTGTATACTGTACATTTAAAACAAAAGCTTCTATTAAAAACTGGAGGCAGAGTGGGTGTTCAAGATTGACTCATCTAAAACCTAAAATTTAGGATTTCTGGGCCTCTGAAGCCTCAATATTAACCATAGTTTTTAGGTCTGTCTTTTTTAAGTCCCCAAACTTTGTAAAAGAGCCTTCTCCTAGCACATCTGGAAAGTGACACATGGAAAGACAATTGGACAGTGTTTCTGAATGAACCTAAAAAAATTAACCTACAGCTATTATAAACAGACAAGTATGCAACAAGATAGGTTTATCTATATAGGTATATATAAAAAGCAGCAATAAATATCAACATTCAATGTCTTTAAAAAACTCAAGTATTTCTGTTTAAGTATTAAAAACTACATATAGTGCAAAGAATTAAATACTGAGTGGATGTGCAGGATCTATATTTGACAGTGATGGAAGCTATGCAAATGTTGAGGCACAGTGTGTATTTTAAAATGTAAACCTATCATTTAAGTTTGTAGGAAAGTGGCTGTTTTAGTGTTACTCTATAAAGAAAAGGATCTTGTGTTTTTTTCATACTGTGCTCAGTAGCTCTTACCAGAGGATGATGTTCAAGTTTCAGTCCTGAGTGGAGGGCAGATTGGCACCAGTGATGTTTTCTGCAGCACTGACTGTCTGTTGTTGTCTGTTTCTGTCCTGTTTAGAGGCCTATTCAAACCAGACAGGGTGGCTGTGAGGGGAATTGGTGGGATGGTTGCAGTGTAGAACTAGATCAGCATCTCCTGAGGCAGCTTGAACTTCTTTAGTAGGTGCAGGAGTTTAACTTCTGTTGAGTCTTTTGATGACAGATTCTACACCAATGCATCAACATATGGTCCTGGGTATTTGTTGATCCCAGAAAACTTGAAGCAGACACCTTGCTGGTAGGTATGATAATGGGCAGCATTGGTTGGCCCCTCCCCAAAAAGTCCACTGTCATCTCCCCATTTTGAGTGTTTTTAACTCCAGGATACTGTGACCACACAAGAGGACCGGCTGTTAATCCTCCTACCTGTATGCAGACTCACCACTGTCCTGGATTAGGCCAGTGACCACTGTGTCGTCTGCAAATTAGTTTAACAGAATGTCCCCTGAGATTAAATCTTTGATGAAGAGGGAGAAGAGCAGTGACCCAGTGAGCCCACTTTACTGGAGGGGCACCAGCGTTGATTGTCTGGTTGCTGGATGTGATTTTCACCTGCTGCCTCCTGTCTGTCAGTAAGTTTGGGATTGTTTTAACAGGTAGAGGCTGGCACAGTGAGCTGGATGAGTTTAGAAGACTCATTTCCAATCAACCTGAGTCACTTGGAACAATTATCATCAGATGTTGAGATTTGACAATTGATAGTTGGCAAAGAAGCAGAGATGTAAATTGGTTAAGTGCTTCTGCCACTTGTATTTGCAGAAGTGTAAAACAAGCATGACCAAATTAAACAAAAAAAAAAGAGTGAGCAGACCAAGGCAAGAACAGTTCCACACTAGCTCTATCTCTTAGATGAAAAACTAAAGAGAAAGAAAAGTCGGCATCAGGAACAAAATGAAAGGCACCTTGAAGATAGCTTACTTACAGTACACTCATTTATTAGTCAGCTAACCTATACAATCCTATTAAAAATATTTCCAGTTAGAGAGAGGTGAATTAAAAAAAATCAGGTCAACATTCACACACACATTTACACACTAACATCAGGTGTTTACTTGATTACGTGCCAAGTGCTCATCAAGAGATCACACAACGATGGAACAGCCTGTGTCTCAAAAACAGTGAAGCTTCCATCGACTTGCGCAGCCTTGCCTGGTGTAAATAGGAGAAGCCACATGCTTCATGTAGTCCACAATCCTGACTGTGGAGAGAAGCACAGTCCCATCTGATCTCAGTGAAGCTTCTCAGCGGCACCATTGACTCTGAAACCTCACAAAAGGAGGAACCCTTTGTGTTTGGAACAGGTGTGTGTGAGAGTAAAGGTTTACTGAGCTTTTCAAAAAGTAGACCACAGTTACTGATTTTCAGACACACTGATTTATGCAAAACCATTGTAAACCACATTAAAATATGGTAATTCATGTTTAAATACATTATTCATTGCTTTTTACTGAAGAGCTATTCATTCTGGTTTATGCTGGTGGTTGTTTAACTTGCACTTATTTCACAAGACTTCACAATTAAGAACCCAAAAGAAGAGAAAGTGACTGGACACAACATAGGCTACTACATTGCCTTGCTGTGGCAAACAGCACTTCTCTGTGCCTGTAAAGAAAAAAAAGGACATTACTGTCACACTATATAACCTCCGACAAGAAAATGCTGATAGCTCCCTGTTGGGCTGACAGATTAGGGGAGTTTTAGCGTGAAGCATCAGTTCAGCTATGAGGGAACAGTCAGAGAGAGAGAAACAGCCCAGTTCCAGCTGTTTATTACAAGGCCATCAACAGCAGATGGGGCCCTGTAGTCAAGGGAGCAAGTTTCAGTCCAGCTGGATCACTTAAAAAAAAAGGTTTAGTTATTTATTTATTCCTCAAAGTGATGGGTTGGATTCTTTTTGCTTTTGTAAGCATACAGGCTATGATCAGTGATTGCCAATGACTTAAATAACATTATGGTATGTCAGCCAAGCCATTCATTTAATTAACAAACTTTCTGTTGGTGTTCGTTTCCTTGCTTTTGTACATTTCAGCCGAACTCATAACCCTACTTCTGCAATCTGCAGCAGTTTTCCATCTTATGTCAGTCACTTTTCACAGATAGCTGTATAAAAGCGCTATCGTTTATAGCAACCTTAATGGTAGTGAATGCGCAAACGTTGATTATGGCCAGGCTAAATGTGAAACGTGAGGGTAACCGAGGATAAATGGGCACCGGACTCTTATTGTTGTGATCGTAAGGTTGGCAGGAAGTTAAACGAAGTGAAATCTATTTCGGAGATCACGTGGTCGCTTGTCTGGCATTTCCATTGGCCAAATCATGTTGAACAAGCACCGGTCCCTTTTAGGCTCTCAAAAATACGGAAATTAGTTCCTTCGAACGATACAGTTTCTAAAATACTGTAGATACTTTTTATGGGAGTGTGTGTCGTTTTTCCGGATGTTCTACATTTTTCAATAAAACTACATCGTATATAGTGTGTAGTTGATGTCTAACACTGTATTTGAGTGCGAATGTTGCTGACTTTTTCGCGGAGGGATTTACACCCACCACGGCAGGACGTTATTGGCTGGCCGTGGCGTGGAGCTCGATTTGAATCGCTCACTCTTCCTTCTTTATTGCTTGAATTTTAGAGGAACATGTTACAAATTATTAGATTTTACCCTGCGTTTTATAAAAACAATAGTGTGTAAGTATTTATACATATTTTTAACGGCACATGCCCAAAGACCAGGTGAGTCTTTTGCTTGTCACTCCTTTAACTTTAAATACAAAGCTGCTGTTGCTTCTGTTTGCTAACGTGCCGTGTACAACAACATTTAACGTGCGTTAGTGGTACAGTTATGTTAATGGATTCACTGACAAAAGTCTGTTGTAGTTTTTTAACTTTAACTGTTACCTAACAATTCATTATTCATTCAACAAATACATTTATTGTAATGCACACGCAGGAGGTTTCTGAGTAAGCGTTTAACGTTACGCACCATTAACATAGTGTTAGCTTGTCTTCTTGTGCTGACATCCATCATGTGTCCCCCTATAACTGCCGTTAAAGGACGATTTTGTGGTTCAACTGCTCTTTTGATTTTTAAGATGCATTCACACTTTCTGTGCAGATAACTAACGTGGAGATAAACGCTGTTCGCACTGAGGGAGATCAGATGGAGAAAATGTTGTCCCCCTCAGAAGAGCACTCCTCTCCTGTTTCAAATGACACCTCAGCCCCCCTGGATTTCTCCACACTCACGCCGTGTCAGTTTGGCATCTCTGTCCAGAGTTTTGCCCCGGCATCTTTGCCAAACCCCAAAGGTGAGAGGACTGATCCACATTTTATGTTAAACCGCTTTAGCATTTTCATAGATTTCCGTAAGCAGAAGTGTTATCTTTGTGTTGATTCAGCTGTGCTCAGCAAACACTGGTAGAGTCCAAGAGATGAGCTATATACATACTGTGGGGTAGTGTTGTCACGATACCAACATTTTGGTACCGGTACCACCATGTATTTCGATACTTTCGATACTTTTCCAAATAAAAAGAGAACATAAAAATTGCCATTATTGGCTTTATTTTAATAGAAAATCTTAGAACTATAACTATGCATCAGGTCTGGGTGCGTGTTTTGAGAAGTTTGAAGTGTTTCCACCCTTGGCCAGACATGTTTTGTAACACCGTTTGCATAGTGGTGCTTTGGTGTTCATGCTTCACCGTGCTCATTTGTTTTAAAGCCGAAGTAATTCCATATAGCACTTCGCGCACCTGGTTTATCTACAAGTTACGGCGTGGTGAAGGTTACAGCAGCTGCCATTCTCTCCCTGCTCCTGTCTCTCTCTCTCTTTTTCTCCTTTATCTCTCTCTCTCGCCACACACTTGCTCCGTTTGCTGCTCCACGCTGCTCGCCCGCCCGCCTAGGCCCAAATTACAACGCGGTGCCGTCATGCGGTGGCGTTAAAAAAAAAAAGTACCGGTACAAGCCAAGCGCAGAATAGTACCGTTTTAAATGACTCAGTACCGCGGTACCAATTTAGTACCCATATACCGAACAAGCCTACTGTGGGGTTTGTTAAAGCCTGACTAACACTTATTATCTAGGGGGATTCAGCTGCAAGGGAGTAAAATAAATCGTATATAACATGTTTCTTGCAAATATGACCTAAGCAGTAATAGATTCACCACTGATTTATGAGAGACAAAAAATCAAAAGGAAGTTTGTATATCCCATCTATGGCACAAGTTGGGTCTCACTGATGAGACATTCTTCTCCCTCTTGCTCTAGATAAATCTCGTTTAGCACAAATAAAGGCAAGGCGGAGGTCCAACATTGGTGTCCGGGGATCCCCAGAGACAAACTCCCTCATTCGCTTCATGGCACAGCACAGGATGAAGACTCCAAAAACCTTCCAAACTCCAGAGGTGAGATGCTTCTCAAGGTTCATTTGAGTGAATCTTGCACCCATTTCAATTCACACTGGGAGTGTGAGGCAGCATTTAGATTGCTGTCCAAGTTCTCTTTGTTATTAAAAACTTGCATGTGTTACTTGCATTTAACAAGACTGGTATTGTCTCCCTTTTCTATGTCTTTACTCCTGGGCAGCAATATTTCTGGCTGTAGGCATTGTGTGTTAAGGTTGTCAGACATCCCATTCTCATGAACAGATTATCTCAAAAACACCTTAAGGAAATTTCTTCTTCATATTCAACACAAACATCCAATTTGACTCAGGGTGTACTATTTACATTTAAGAGATCAGAGGTCAAGGGTACTTTAACCTGACAAAATAGGTTTTTGGCTTTACATTTTTCTTAACATCTGTGGTTTTCTTTGTCATATTTGACTGACTGTCTCCAAAACACTTTAATGTTTTTGTGTGTGATAATCAGTATCACAAGGAATATAATTGTGGGCTTGCTTACATGGTAGTAAACAGATAAAATAAAAAGCAAACTGTTTCCCATCACAAATTTTGTGCATAAATGCAGCCTTATCCTAAAATGAAATGGAAAACATAATTTTTAGAAATCAGAAATCAGAAATACTTTACTTATCCTCAAAGGGAAATTGCCTAAGCACTCAGTTTATCAAATTTAAGACTTTGTATTGTCTGGTTTTTGGACCTCCTGCAAAAAACAAATGTATAGTGCTTCAAACAAAAGCTGGTCCCTCTGGACTTCTCTTTGATAAAAAAAAATCAAAAAAGTGTTAGGGAATACACAAGATGACCCAAATATATTTGATTGCCAGGAGGCAGTTGGAGTAGGAGGGATGGGGGAAGTTAAATTGCTACATGCCAGTGAAATGCCAGCATTGATTACTCAGTCTGAATGTCAAAGGGAAATGCAACATCTTGTAATTTCTGGGTATTACGGGTCTTAACAAGATGCCAGAGGTGAAGGTATATTACACAGCATATCTGCAAGCAATGTAAAAGATGTGTACCAGTGAGGACCCCTTTTAAAAGTCAGTGTGTCTGTTTTTGGTGAGACAATACAACAGAATCATGTTATGTTTTGACTATCTTATCAGGTCTATTAATAATGAAGATGAGAGAATGTCAGACTCATGAAAAACAGACTGATTTGTAATTAAGACTTTAACATTCACGAGTCACAGTAGATTAAGACGACTTAATGGGCAGAAATGTTGCCCTACCGGGAGCTTCTTAAAAAACTGGGATCCCGTATTGTTTCCTAATGTCTTAGATCTGATAGTAAACTTTATCTAATTCATCCTTCTGTTGCTTAAGACAAAACAGTTGTCTGTCATCCTTTTTAGTTGTTGATATAGGATCAAGTTAACAATTAGCTTAAGCCCTCTTAAAACCTTGTTTCTTCTAGTACGTTAAATACATTAACACAGTCAGAGTATAATACAAGTTTTTGTAACATAACAGCTAGACAGAGAACTCATTAAAGTTCTACATAACATTATTTTGTTATCAAGGACTGAACACTATGAAACTCTAAAAGTTTTATTGTACACTAACAGTAACAAGTTTCCATAGCTTAAAAGCATAATAGTGTTCATGGACACTTTTTAAATCACTTCTGCACCATAATCCACTGCAGCTGGCCTTTCTTATTTCTAGCCCTATTTAAAACATCGGGTAGTTGGACAGCCTGAGGAGGTGAACACTCAAAGCTTGAACCAACAGCATAAGTCTGCTCACAAATACAAAAGGCATGTACTAAGGATACAAATTAAAGTGCATTTAGCAATATGTTGGCAAAAATTTTTCCATGTTTGGAACACAGCATTTATCGGATAGCAGAAAATGGATTGATGCTGGCTTTAAAACATTACTCAGAACTTGAGGTACTTTGAATCAGTGACCCACCCAATTCTCAAAGCTGCAGGTGGTGCTTCTGATGCTGAAGAGATGCATGCTGGAAACAAATTTTACTCAGAAATAAATATTCTATCACTCTGATGTGCATGGTAATGACAGAAATTTCTCAAGCATGAGACCTACTTTGACATGCATGTGAGATGATGCACAGTTTAGCAAACCATAATGTTCATGTTGTGTGTATGCAAGGGGTATGTGATAAATGTGCTGCCTCTCACTGATGCCACTTCAGTAATTTCAGAAGTGTATGACCTGTCAAGCCGCATCACTGAGCAGATATGTTTGTTTTTGCTGTCTCAACTCTCAGCTTGTCAGAAATAGCCCCTTCCTTCCCCGGGTCGCCTCCACACTGAGGCAAAAGATGGCCTGCTTCCAGAACCTGATGGATGTGGAAGAGAGTGAGGTCTGTGGTCCGGTGCCAAGGCAGGACAGCAACACTGAAGGATGCATCAAGACAAGAGATTATCTGTCTGGTGAGACTGCCTCATTGCCACAGGATTAATAGTCCCATTTCTCAACAAGGATCTATGCCAGTGGCATTTCTTTTTGATGTCTGGAGGCACTGTTCAAAAGCAATGGATGAATGCATAGCACAGTATAAATGCGCCTAACAACATCATACAGCAGTCATTTCTCCTCAGCTTGTTCAGCTTCTTAACTTGTCCACTTTTTTAACTGTTTCTTGCTGAATGATGAACCCAAACTTTGATACTTTGATCAATTTTTCTTTTTAAGTTGTATTCCTGGCTAGGTTTAAATGCTGATTTGATCAAATTTATTCTTACTTAGCTGATGTGTCTCCAAGTTCCTTCTGTGCTTGTATAGTTTGTGTGCTTGATGTTTTCTTTTGGAACATCTATGTTTTGTATGTGTGTGTTCAACTTTCTTTCTCTCCTCAGATGGGAACAGCTGTGATGGAGGGAAGGAGAACCACCCACCATTGATGACGCCCACACCCAGCAAGAGGAGACGCCTGGGCCCCCAAGAAACCTGCAAGTTGGAGATTAGAGAGACCAGCGCTCTGACCCTCCACTTCAGTTTGAAGGAACAGGAGGTACATTCTGACTCTGTGCTTACTTGACTTCCATTAATAATTTAACTGAAAGGTTTTGCCTCTCTATATTTGGCTTCCATTGAATTGGCTGATTATTTTTAACTCCACTGTAAGTGGTAGATCTCACTACACAGGACCTTTTAAATGCAGGCATCCAAAAAGGGAAAAACAAGCACTCTCGACTCGAGCGAACTAAGTTTAAGTGCTGGGTTTTGAGGTTTATTTATTTATCATTGCATCTTTTTGTCTTTTTGTTTTAACTCTCTGAGCTTCTGTCTTGAATTTTTAAGTTTTATTTCTTCTGTAGCAATTTTAATAAGTACTTTCTGTATTCATAGTTGTCCTGTTCTTGCTGTTTTAATGCTGTGCAACAGAATGAAAACAGTGATAATTCGTTAATCATATCTACAGGAGGATGAAGAACCAGCGACACAGGCTGGGAAAAAAGAACAACTGCCATCCAGTGAGACTGTGGAAGAGGCCCAGGCTGTGCTTATATCCCCACCCCTTTTTGTTGACTCTGACCTTCAAGCCTGTTCACCTCCAAAGAACCAACAGGTCAGGTCTTATCCAGACTAAGCACACACGCACAAAAAACTGGGCATGAGTTACAGAGTAATGGTGACTTTCGGTGATGGTGCTATGTCACTCAAAGCTGTGTTAGTGCCATTTAAGTAACAGAAACCATTATCATGATTCTCGGGGGGGATCTGAACTACAGCTGAAACCTGTGAAAAAGCTGTTACAATTCTAAAAACAACCAGATCCAGTTAAAAGTCCTGCAGAAACGGTAAAGCTGCCAAATTGAAGTTGTATTTGTAGCGTTTACTAGCCAAGCACACATTTTTCTGAATGAAGCCTACAAAGCTTTTTGCCCTCAGGCTCAGTACTTCACACTTTTTATTGCAACATGGTTTCAAGCAGTAACTGAAAATGTTTGAGCTGCAACCACACAAAAGGTAATGACAAGACAGACTCATGATGTTGTTTTATTAAGAGCAGCGCCAAACTGTGACCTTCTCCTCTCTGAACCAAGTTCTCTTGACCTTAACTGCTCAGCATGTTTGGTCAAGCAGGCAACTGGAAACACAAGCCTGTTTTAGAAATATTACTTTGTCAGTAATAGTTACTGTTTATTTATTTTCCCTTTATATTACTCTAATGTTTTTTCTGCTACATTCTTATGCATATTTCCATCCAAGATGTAACAGCCTCAATTTTCTGAACTGCTCCCCTGTTGCTGTATTGGAACTTTGTTTGTTGTGTTAAGCTACTGCTAACGTTTACAGCAGTTCCCTCTTCTTTTTACATTACATGGTCATCCTCTGCTGGTGTACAGTTTCTTGTGAGATTTAGCAGCTCCAAGAATTGCAGTCCTTGTCACTCAGGTCTGTGCTGACTGCTGTTGTTCCAAACAATTAATATACACAACAAGATTTTGATATTTTTTGGCAGGTTTTTATCTGTGCTTCACTTTAAAATGTTGCAAGTAAAAACATAAAGGAAACCAACTATAGGCTAGTAAGATGAAATTATTAAGATCATGACCTTCCCTATTTCCTTGAAACTTGTCCATGGCATATATTTATAAAAAGCATATATATGGCATATTGAAAAAATCAGCAAAGTTGATGAGGTAAACCATTAAATATGCTGTTTTTGTACTAATTTCAATTTAGTTTTTGTCAGAGAATTAGCAAATTATCTCATTCTGTTTTATTTGTTTAACAGAACACCTCAACCTTTTTAGAATTGGGCTTGAACAAAGGTTGATGCTAATAACAGATTAACTGCAATAACATCACTGACAGCAACCTGTTGTGTGAAGCTCCTTGAACTACAGTCCATCAGAAAGGGAGCTTTCATGTATTCTCTCTCAACAGGACTGTATCTTTGAACTCAAAAGCCATAACCAAGCACCCCCTGATGATCCTGCTGCTGTATCACAAGCCCAGTTTGCATCCTCCTTCCGCACCCCCTCTCTCCCTGCTCTGCTGGAGATGAAGCCCACAGGTAAACACACAGTGCTCTCAGTGGCCATGCATGAGTAACTGGCCTTTTAGCTCTCTTAACCCTGCCTTTGACGCTTGATATAGAGGGCTAAGCTTGGTATGGCATATAAAAGCTGCATACTAGGAGAGTGTCGAAGTTGTATTCACACAGAAGATTTTTTTATTTATGTGCCGAGTAAAAACTGTTAAAACTAAAAAGAAGGCCTCAATGGTCCTCATGAAATGCCAGTGATTCTTCAACATTAGAAAAATGCACAACTATTGAGCAGTATGGGGCGCAGCACCCATCATGCAGATAAGCAAATTAAGATGTCCCAGTGTAGATACCACAGACATGGCTTTGACCAGCCAAAAAGTCCTTTTGGTTGTGTAAAAGTGCTGCGGTTTACTGTATGAAACTTACAGACGTCTACAACGTCTACTCCTTAATATGCAAGAAGGTAGTCCTTGAATGTCTCAGATACAGTTCATTCCCATAAAACTGAAAGCAGGGTGCTGTTTTCTTCTTCAAATGGAGGTGTTTCCTGTAAAAATGCAGAGCTAAGGAGGGACTTATTGTGGATATCAGCGAAGGCTGCCTCACTGAAGTTTCACTGTGAAAACAGCAGTGATAGTGTTCACCAGGGCCAATTTAGTTCATCTTGAGATTTTTTTACCCGACATTGTATAATTAGTTGCTTTTATTAGTAAGAGTAATGAAAATTTCAGTTGCTCACAGCTCCAGCAGGAATATGCTTCTTCCATTTATCCTACTAAACCAAATTTTTTGTCCATTTTGGGCCAAATACTGACTTATAGCCCAAGATGTGATTTAAAAAAATGCTTAATTTGACCTCATGGGGGCTTTAAATTATGCTGGCAGTATTTTATCTTAATTTGAATTATAAATTTCAGACACATAATACAAAATATCTTTCAACCCATATATTGTGTTTTCACCTTCTTTTACTAGTTGGTATGAAAATATCTGACGGTTCACCTGTATTTGAAGGAGAAGATGACACCACTACAAGGTCTACAGTTAAGAACAAGAAAAAGACAGTTCGCTTTGGAGCTCCTCTTTCCCCGGAGTTCTTTGATAAAAACCTGCCCCCCAGCACCCCGCTACAGAAGGGGGGCACACCAGCCCGAGCAGCCACACCAGGAGGAGGTTTACAGCCACGCTCAGTGCTGAAGACACCACAGAGGAGTGAATCCAAAACAGCACAAGCTCAGCCAAACTTCAGCAGCCCCACTGCGTTTGGTGCCTCACCTACACTTGTGATGCCTCACAACCACAGGATGCTGTCTGTTGGAGAGGACAGTGACGAGAAGGATGGAAAGGTAGACATGATGCCAAGATTGTTTTTAAGTTTTGATCAAATGTTTCTATGACAGTAGAATGGTGTAAATACATGACTAAACATCTGATGGAATACAGTTTTCCTGGAGGTCAATATTTCTCTCTTAATAAAATTCTTAAGAGATATATGAGTTCAGTCATTTAATGACTATCTTATTTAAAAGACACAGGATCTGATCCACTGTTTTTTCTTTCCTCTGGTTCTAGATTGTTTTCCCCTCAATGGAGGAGGCTGACTCTGCGCTGACACTTGAGAAAGGTTGGTTGTTACAGCACGTTTACCTTGAGGGTTACAATGTACTGTCAATAAGGTGTGGCCAATTTTCTGTGTCTGTTGACAGCTCTTTTCTCTTGTTGCATTTTCAGAGTTTACATGGGATACCCAGCCGTTGAATTTAAACACTGCTTTCCATGAGGAGTCCCTTTCACAGATGATGAACGGTGAACTGCAAACATACCTCACCTTGTGTCTTACTTTTTAAGACAGCTTAAGAACCCAAGACTGTCGCCAATCTTTTTTAGAAAATATAGCTAACAAGAAGGCTAAAATGATGAACATAAATTTAAAAAAAAAAAACATTTTAAACCACTATTTAGAGGTATTAAAAACTGTCCAGGACCTTTTTCAGGTCTTGCAAAGTCTGTTGGTTACAATTTACCACGCTAACCTACAGAATCCATATTAATATTGCCATGAGCTGACAAAATCTCAAACAGTTGGCAATTTAGCTGTAGCTCTAAACCCAACCCTTTCCTCAGAATCTGAGAATAAGCCCAGCACAGCCTCCCAGATGGATGCTCCTGATGACCTGACATCATTGCCAGAGCAGGAGGAACAACCTGAAGCTGTCACTGGAGCTCAAGCTAAACCTAGAAACCAAAGGAAAAAGGTTTGCAGCCATTATGGCTCTATTAACTTTATCTCCATGTATTTATTTTCAGTCTTGAATATTCGTCGTGAATGCAAAAACATATGTTTTAGCAGTACTTCTGTTCATATCTCTAGAGTGACTATAACTATCCTCTATCGATTTCCATGCTGTGCAATTTTATTTATTTACACCTAAAACTTCTAAATCTCCCTCACAGCAGCCAGGATCAGAGTGTGAATCCACCATTGAGGCTCCAGCTCACCCTAACAGTCGAAAGAGAAAGGTCTGCTCTCACCACAAACTGCTTTCAGCTTGATCTCACTTAGAGAAATCTTCATTTTCTAGATGAGATTGTCTCTCTAATAATGTAGGGCTCATAACATGCTCCAATCTAATCTACTGTAATCCCAGTGGATCTGAACCTCATCACGTCCGAGGATGTCCACTGTATGTATGTAAGAGAGTGTGGCAGAGACAGGGTCTATGTAACATATCCCAATTCCAACTGTGTGTTTCCCCAGAAGCCAGAGGAGAGTGAACCTGTGAAGAGGTCGACACGCTCTGCTGCCAAGTCGGCCTGTGGGAAGATGAAGGTAAGTTGCTTGATTCTGTTCGTTTGATTTCTCCTTACTGCTTCACTGAGGGATCAGTAGACGTGTCTTTCTGGGGGGCAGCCAGAGAGCTGATAGCTGCACAACTACAACTTACTTTGGCTGAGTTGGCTAAAGAACTGTGTGTTTGTATGTTTGCACGCCCCAGTTATACCATCACAAATTTGTCATCCTGTGCAAAAGATTATAAATAATAGGAATACCGTTATAAAAACCTTCAAACATTTTGTGACATATTGCTCAGTTTTGCATGAGTGGAGAACCTGTACCGCTTTCACAGATGGTCTGATAGCAGTTAACAAAAGTAAATCAACAATACAGAAAAGTAAAGTGTTTTTGATGACACATGTAGTCATATTAAAGGGGTAGATCGGCAAAATTTTATATGCACAATATAGTTTTGTTTTGTCAGACATATTTTTGTAATCAAACTCCACAGAAAGGCCAAACCAACCCTGTATTAGTCACAATAAAGTACAATTTTTCCAGCATGTCTGTGGCTTTCAGGCTTAAGCTATTTCTCCCTAACTGTGATGCAAATCTTTCAAAATAACTGTAACTGTGTTGTGGTTTCAACAAACATTTATTCTGAAGGAAGTAAAACTATGAATTAATACATGATCTGTTTTCAGAGGCTTATCAGGTGCACTTGTATCAATCTGTGTTATAAACTTAAAATAAACTACAATGGCCATGGTCATCATGATGCATCTAGTACGTCATTACTGCTCGTTATGTGTTTTCTGAAAACAATGGAGCTTTATGGCAAAGATTGTTCTTTCATACCACAGTCTGTCATGAGCTATTGCTTAAACATAAACTCCATTTGTAAAAGCATTGGACTTGTATCGTGAAATATGCCCAGGTCTATGTTTGCAAGAGCCTAATTAGTGAAATGTATTTATGACATAAATAGAGAACTTAGTTTTGCATATTTGAGAAACATCTTGAAATTCCTTGTATAGAAAAAAAACCCTTACATGTACACACAAAAAAACCCACAAAGCTGCTCTTTACACATATTTTCATTTTTGCTCATCATAACGGTGCAAATAAAATGTTTTTACATTTGTGTGTGACTTATCGCACCAAAATAAAAGCACAACTAGTTCATTTGTCATTTTGAGGTAGGTGATATATCACATTTTCATTATATTTAAGAAAGTTACAGAAAATTACACATAAGTGACACATAGGTGTTGACCTGCAGTGTTTTTACACCATGTCACAGCCCCAAAAATATTTTAAAATGTTGAAACTATTGAGTCTTTTACACATTATGTGATGTTAAACTGCACATGTACAAAAGAGATGAACAGACCATCTCCTTTTGCACAACCTTTGTCATTATAATAGCCATTAGCAGATGTATTCTTCAGCAAAGATGAGCTCAAGAGCACGCCAGTAACCATGTTGGATAATGATGTTCTTTCTACAACTCACACTGATCATACAGCTTCCTGGCCATTTCCAGAGGCCCATGCCACAGTGTCCTAGGCCAGCATTAACAGGCATTCATCCTTTAAACCCATTCAGGTCGATTAATAAATGTGATCATCTAGACAGGATACAGTTAATGAGTCAATATGTTTCTGGATGGAAGTTTATTCAGTGTGACAGTAAAACAGGTAGTTTGTCACTGAAGATGTAATCTTCCATGCATCAAACAGATTTTTGAAGGCAGTCTGAAACCCTCCTGACTGTAGCTCACATTACAGCAGTCCATTTACTGGGCTTGCAGCATCTGGCTCTTCTAACAGTTTTGTAGTTTTAGCCAAATGAGGTTAGCCCAATAACTCTCATTCTGCCTTTTCATTACATAGAATGTGGGCTGATGAAATTTAATTAAAGCAGTATGTGAATACTCTGAGACCCATTGTGCAGGAAAAGGTGTCATTCAACAGGAACCCTGGTAATCAGAGGAGGAACCAAATAGGAATTTCAAGAAAAGAAATGGTACATATCAAAGCATTTATCTTGATATGCAGTAGCACCGTGTTAAGGAAAGCGGAACCAAGAGCTTTGTCCAAATAGCATAGACAAAGTAGAATCAGCCTTACCTAAACCTTAAAGCTTTCACTCTAAGGTAAAAAATAACTCTTTGTCATACTGTTTTCTTTTTTCCTTTTCTGTATTTTAGTGCGTTTCACAGCACATTAATTTAAGTACTATAATAACTCATTCAGTAATCCCATCTTTTGACATAGAGCCCACACAATGAGACACCAGAACCCTGATGAATTAAAGGTTGTGGTATTTGCTAAAGATAATATCAAATAATCTCAGAAAATCGTGGATAATCATTGAATAATGTGCAAGAAATTATCACTCAGTGTCAAAAAATACTCATAAATAAGAAAACACTTGTAAATAGGAGCAAATCTTCATAAAAGAATAAGGACTTTACCCAAGTTACAATGCAGATTGCCTTTCCACAGATGACCTCCGCATCAACTCGTCGATGGAACAAGGATGTGGACCGCTCTCTGTATGGCTCTCGGGCGTACGCCTCCAAAAACCCCACTCTGAGCCCCATCACCGAGAGGCTTTCCTTCATCAGCCAGTCTCCAGCGGCACAGCACACTCCCTCTGCAAGCTGCACAGGTAAAACACACAGGGAATTACTTACTTTATCTCAGAGTAATTGTTAATGAGATTTTGCTTCTGTGCTGTTTGATGTGAAAAAATGACTTTGTAGCCGCTGATTACTCTGTTACTTTTTTGCCTCTTTGTGTTTTTTTTTCTGTGACGTACAACCCTTCAATCTATGGTTTTCAGTCACCGAAATAAGTTTTAATTCCTGAAAAATTATAACTTAAGATGGCAGTTGCACTGATTAGAAATTTATTTCCCTGGGATTTTTTTTTTTTTGTCTCTCAGAAGCCCCAATTCAAGAGATTGACTTGAACCCTGGGATATCCAATGACAGTCAAGTGATAAGTGACTCCACTGTGACAAATGCCTTGAAAAATCCTTCAGATGATCCCATCACATCCTCCAACTCCGGTAAAGAAAGCACCACAGGGAAGGGCAGGAGACTGTCAGGATCAAGAGTCAGAGGAAGAGGGCTGAAGAAAAGGAAGGTCAGTGTTCCTGGTGGTGTCCTATTCAGTGAGGAGGCTCAGGACCTGACCAGAGAAAAGGTGGAGGAGCACTGTGCAGACCAAAGCATTAGAGACCGTGAGGCATCAAGGGAAACCTCACTGACCCACACTGTACCTGAGCAGGGAGGAGTTGACTCTGATGCCCTGACATCTCCAGATGCCCACTGCACAGATTTAGATAAAAAACTAAAATGTAACGGTGATCTGGATGCCCCCTGCTCTGACTACCCACCTTCAGCTGAGGAATCCAACAGAACTTTAAGTCTGCCATCAGCGCCAGCACAAAGAAAAGCCAAGCGGGGCAGGAGGAGCTCTGTTAACAGCTCAGTCCAAGAGCAGGGGAACCAGGTAAAGGAGCACCAAACGAGCCATGATGTGAAGGAGAAGGAGCAAGAAGACCAAGCAGCTAGTCAGCAGGAAAGCATGGGGTCAGGCTCTGATAGTCAGGAAGAGATGGGTGCAGCCGGTGCAGCCAATTTGGACCTCGCCCCCTGGCAGGCTGATTTCAATTTTGAAGATGTGTTCAAACCAGTTGCCACTAGAGGGCAGCGCTCAGTGCGTCGCAGCCTGAGGAACCAGAGTGTGGCAGAGCACAGCAGCAGCAGTGCAGGTCTTGCTTGGCTGTCTTGGACGTCCCCTGAGTCCGGTAAAGAGGCCCGCAGGAGGACCAGGGGCCGACGGCTCAGCAGTGCAGGTCTACCTGTTCAACCCTCACTCCCAGAGGAAACACAAGAAAATGCTTCATGAAGCTTTTGGATGACTAGACTAGGGACTAAAATAAGCATTCAGAACGTTTTCATATAGATACCTTCATTTTCTTTAAATTAAATTAAATAGTTTTCAAGAGCACAGGCTGATCGTTTTATATTATCTAAAACATTGATGCTTTTGTTTCCAGTGAATTATTAGAGCTGACTGGTAATTTGTAGCGAGTTTCCCTCGGCTAACCAAGCCAGTCAATACACTGAGAGCCCAATCATCTCTGCTGACCACCTCCTAATCAATATCCAGCCACTCAGCTGGTAATCACAGTGCATCCTCAGTCTCACTCTCCAAAGTCACTGGATCAGGCATCTTTAAGTCAATATCTTTGCAGATAAATGAAAATGGTCTGAACTGCATTCACCATCTGTCAGGCGAGGCTTAGCAGGGCTGGTGGCGGGGGGCACTTGGCATGGAGTAGCCTTAATTTACTCCAACAATTCTGTCAATTTGTGGTGGCTGGAATTTTTACCTTTAATTTTAATGTATATGTGTGTGTGTGAATGATCCTAAACGTTGACCTATAGAGAAATGTCCAGAGGGGGTCACCGTCTCATTCATTGATTTGATATATTCTCAATATTTGATAGTTACAGCCATTCTGATTGATATTTTCTTGTACATTGCATCACATTAAAAATAAGTTAGTGTGATCTCAATGAGAATCCTGAAATCTTAAAATGTATACTCAGTTCTGATACCATGCTTTGATTGTGTGAAAACACCTCTTCACATCAGTGTTCATTTAACTTGATGATCCAAGCTTGTTTAAAGAGAATTCATCCAGATAATAAAAAAGCCACTTTCTCCACGAATGTGATGTTCCAGCTGTGTGGTCAGTTCGGTTCTAGTGCAACAGTTTTCTTTTTTGCATAAACCAGGACCTTTTGCCATAACTGAATGCACCACTGCAGAAATTACCATTCTGATCTACATTTTGAACAAAACCAAATGTCTGGAAGTAGATTGACCTCCGACCTCGGATTCCACCAGTAACTGATTCAAATCAGCTCCTCTCAACTGGCTCCTTCCGTCTGTCAGAGAGAAACAGAGGGAGCAGTAACAAATTGAGTTTCAGATTCAGTTCACATAGGAAAATTGGCTCCCAGAATGATGCATGACTGTAATCTATCCATCACTGGATAATTGACTCCCCCCTTTTACATCAAGTCAGAGTCACTTGGCTGAAGGACACCAGAGGTTTCTGGCTCCCAGTGTATGCCAAGGTCTGTTCTGTATTCCTACTGGAAGACAAATGGACAGAATCCTATAGCTCCTCACAGTTCTGCATTGACGCTACGGGGCTACTCTGCCATCTTGTGGTGGACCCGAAAGCTGCAGTCTTCAGCTGTTCATCGGTCAAATCAATCAAGTATGATGAGGAGGGAAGTCGCAGGAACTCATGTTATCTTAATGAGAGGAAATAATATAGGAGATGCACATTCATTTAAGGGGGTTTTATTGGGTGCTACTGCTGAACAAAAATCACTCCTGATGTGTGTGTTATGTGTGTGTGTTTGCCTCTTTTTTTCCCCCATATGCTCATGTGGTCCTGTTATGGCTGTCCCTGTTTCTGTCTGATTTTAAAACGTGTTTCTGGGGGTGTCTGTCAATAGGCTGCTTTTATTGTTTGAGTACATAGCCTAACTGCTGCATCTCTATGCAAGTGGGTGTGGGGTGTGTTTTTTGTCTAAAGGAGAGCGGGAGAGAATGTGTGTGTGTGTCTGTGAGTGTGAGTGAGGGGTGTAAAGCCGAAGCCCCTGTCCCTGGCAGACGGGCAGAGTGAAGACAGCTTAACACAAGAACAATGGGGTCCTTTGACCAAAACGACGCCCCCAAGACATGTGGCCTCCTGTCACCGTGGCAACCCCCCATGGGACAGGGAGCGGGCTGACAGCTGGAGAGGAGGACTTACAAAAAATGGAGTCCATTTCTTTCCACTGAAGCTCCCCGTCTCTATATCTTTTTCCTCTTCCCCCTGTCTTCCTCTTCTCATGATCCTTATGAATGTGGGTTACATCTTATTTTACAGCTTCATGTGATTGACCTCATGGGCTTGACTCACCACCTACAGCCCATCCAACTCCTCCAGACAAAAAAAAGAGTTAGGGGGACCTCAGTAAATCAAGTCTTTATGGTCTCGTGTTGCTGTCAGTAATAAGAGAGCATTGATCTCATTGACAAATATGGGGTTGAGCCAGAAGATTTCACACTCACTGTACACTTGATTTTACGCTTCATCTTATAACGGATGAGCACTTTCTGTACAAACACAATGAGGCATAATCAGTTATTTGTACTTCCAGATTTAGAGACTTTGGTCTTTTTAATTAGTTAATTAGTAGCTGAATGGTATTAAGTTGTCCCGCTGCCTCAGTCCTTTCTCTGCTCGGTGCAGTGAGGCCTGTGTTATTGATGATCTGAGGCGTGTTCTTTTAGCCCTGCACAGCTCTCCCATGGAGCTGAAGACAGCAGGAGGAGGGCAACAAACAAAGGCAGGACAACAAGAGACCCTCTAGCTACTCCCAGTTTAGTTTGCTTCCCTGATATGGCTGCATGTTGCAGCTCAGTCTGGCTCAGAGCTGCTATTAAACAGCTGCCTCCACATGCAGCATACACAATTTCACACATCAAGGTGTTCAATTGATTTTTCGGGTTTCATTTAAGGATGTTACAGAATTTTTTTAAGGAATCTGATGTCTATAATGTATGTAGTGAGCATATTCATTTAAGTGTCCCTGCATAAAGAAGCCCAAATCTAAATTTTATGTTTTAGCTGAACTTATTAAGATTATTGGAGTGTTTTCCAGCTCATGGTCGTGGAACATTTTTTACTTGGAAAATAGCAGCAAGAGGAAACTGACACTATTCAAATATTTGTTTTTCAATTATAAGTTCACTTTATTTTAGTAAGAGGTTCAGACTTTTTTATTAGTCAGGCTTTGATGTTGGTTTTATGGACATTTTCATTGGCCTCTAATGTGGTACCTTCAGCATAAAAAGTCTTTTACATCTGCAGAGGGAGAGGTCTGAATTGTCTCTGTCTGATGATGTTATTTGAATCAAGATTAGTTAGATCTGAAGACTAAAAGTTTCTGTAAGAAAAAAAATGGGAGTTTGGAGTTGGAAAGAAGTGAGTTTACCAGACCTCAGTTGCCTGTTCCGTCTCTGCTCAAGGTTGCAATAGCTGCTACTTACAAACACAACTGGACCTCCAAACTAAACTGTCAACGGTCAAATTAGCTTTGAGGGTACTGAAAACTGCAAAAAAAAAAGAAAGGAAAAAAGAAATAGCAGAAGAAAAAAAGTATGTCATGCTGGTTGTGCCACATTTATTTTGATTTATCCCTTTTTCTCTGTCTCATTTAAATCAGCTATGTAATCGAATTAATTTGGTTTGATAAAAGCAAACTGGTCATAATAAGGAAAAACCAGTAAGGTTCTTAGAGTAGGGTGGTGTTTGACATTGAGCATCAAGAGCAGCTTCAGTGCTCTTTGTCACTCTAGATTGTCCAACTCTGTTAAATTCTATTGGACTGATGACAAACCAGAACCATGAATCCAAAAGATATTCCCTCATGTGGATTCAGTGACATAGAGATGTCTTTATTGTGCTGTACATAGGGAAATTGTTTTTGGTATGAAAGCAACTTCATGTTTACCCTAGTTTACCATGTTAAAGCAGCTTTCTGTCAGTGCCTCTATGTTTCTGCTTTATCTGTGAACACATGCAGAGTGAGGCCAGAGGAGGGAAAGGAGACAACTAGTAACAGTTTGTGTCGCGAAGCAACAGGATTTATGGTAAATAGGACTTTTTTGACACAGGCGCCAACAACACTGTTGGTATTCTGGCTGCAACAGCATTGCAGATGAAAGAGGCAAACAATTCTCATTAACACAGTCTTCAGTTAGTATGAAAATTAGGTGTGAACAAATGCAATATGATTAACTTGACATTGTTATAACTTAAAAATGGGTACATTTAACAGTTTGGTAAAAAACACTTTCTAGCAGACTTATTGAGTAGATTTACTACAGGAAATAACAATTCGGACAGACATTTACATGTAGGAGTAATCACACTGTGTATTTAAAGATGCCTGAAGTGAAGTTGTGTCTAAAGAAAAGAAGCCATGAAGGCAAACACTGTTACTATCACGTCTACTGCGTTCCACAGGACACAGACAGCTGCCCACTAACATACCTGCACAAATCTCCAAAATGTTTGGGCAAGTCCAAACCTGATTTGACTGATACTGTGAGAAGAAAGTGTGTCTTCAGATGAGAAAAAGTCTGCTCTAGTGCCAAATCTTCTGACATTTTCACTCATACAAAGACAATGTTCAGTGAGTGGATTAAAGTCTAAACTCAGGGTTTCAATTTATCCAAGGTTTAATGGTGTCCTAAAGATGTTTTTTGCACTTCGATGGTAGGTTTGAAAATGTTTCACTTAAAAATCAATTAAACTAGATAAAACCATGAATGCCAGTATCTCTCTTTTTCTAGGAAACAAGGAAATATCTGAGATTTAATGACTCAAGTTTGTGGTTCATTCCTTCATTTCTCCTTTAAATAAGGAATTGTATTTGCTCACAATTGCTCATATATGTGATTTTTTGTAATATCCAGTTGTATATATTCCATTTGATTCAGTATTTGGAGTAGCAGTTTCAACATCAATTATTACCCAGTGCGTATCCACATTTTTTTCCCATGTTGGATGTGCATTTCCTCCACATTCCAGAAACACGTTTCCCCTCTGGATGGAGATGTGATGTATGCCTTTTGGTCTGTGTTGTGTAACTGGTGACCTGTCCAGGGTGTTTCTCTCCCCTCTCTGCCTGTTGCTTGCTGGAAAAAAAAAAGTTTAAAGCCTCCTCCCTGTGTTTTAGTACAACAGAAACAGGAGTTTGGGAGGCAAAAAAGCACAAAAGAATGAATTGCTACACCACAGTCCTAAATCCTAAATGCTCAGTGATATCAAAATCTTGTTCATCCTGACATATACTATACCCGGGCGGAGGAGTCAACTTAAGCCAACATCATCGACGATGTGCCCACAGAGAGAGGAGGCAGCCTGCCATGGCAACTGGAAGACAAGAACTATGGCTGTTGCTTGAAAAAATCCCTGAAGAGGAGCTCTGTCTTCTACTCTGTGTTCAACTGTGTGAGCAGCGAGCTGAAGGGCAGAGTTCTGCAGAGGGGCCTCAGAGATTTCACTTAAGAAGTTAAACTCTGCTCTGGAAGAAAAAAAAACTATGGTGGATTTTATACTGCGTATGTTTTTTAAAAAAAGATGTACTTTTGTTTTGTTGCTGAGAGGAATATAAAGTAGTTTGAAGCTATCAGGGTCGAACAGATGTACTGAATATAAACAGTAATTATAGTGTTTACCTTCATAAATATTTTTAAATACGCTTGTGACTGGAAAACGTAAGTGTTTGTCTATCAGTCCGTCCATAGCTTGTTTACAATCCTAGATAAAATATCTTGCAAGTATTCAATGGTTTTCTGAGAAATTTTGTGCAGACATTCAGGCCTCCAAGAGGATGAATCCTGATGAGTTTGCTGATCCTCTGACGTTTCCTGCTGCTCCACCATGAGACCAATATTTATATTTTGGAGTGAAATGTCTCAAAAGACTGTGGGATGGAAAGGAGTGTGGAGGTAAAACTGTATAAATAATATTAGATAACAAAAAACATAAACACTTTGTAACTGTGATTAGCTAGAGTTTCCAAATATCTGTACTTTTAGACTTTATTTTTCAGATGGCTTTTACTTTTGTCCTTTACACTTTAACACAAAAATCTTTAATCTGTACTCTTTACATTTTCATTTTAAAAATGAAAAAATTAGAAGCCGTATCTATTTTTACCATTTTTTTGCATACGAGTACTAATACTACGAATACTTCTGCTAAGAAAGAAACTGCAAACTTTTGCCACCTCTGCAAATGGATTGCCATGAAATTTTTTACAGAATTACAAGAATTAAAATGTTCAGCACCATCATCAGGTCAAAATTTGGCTTAATTATGAGCATATTAGCTGCTAATATTAGCATTCAGCTCACCAAGTAGAAAGCATAGGTGTATTATTTTGGTCTTGTCAACTGGCTCCACAGTCTAAACAAGTCACAGTAAAATAGAAGAATGATTTTCTATCAATATCAATATACACATATAAAAATGAGTCATGCTTAATGTAATATTTAGCCTACAAGCTACAAAAGGGTATTTTAAAAAATATACATAATTCTGGTTTTAAAGTACAGTAAGACTTCATTGGTCCCTCACTGAGCACAATAGCAAAAATTTGGAGGATGTGTCAGACATTTTGCACAGACATTTTTGTTGGACCAATGGAAATTTACATCCAATGATCTTGCTATATTGGTAAAGTAGGAGCATCAGCAATATTATAGTGGTTTTAATAAAGATTTGGGTAGCTACAGCTTCATTGCTCTTTAGATTTTCCACATCTGAGGAACTTTATTGATATGAAAAACCATTCTTGTAAAACATATTTCCATTTGTTGCTGTGAAAATGGAGAAAGAGGACTCTGTAATATCCTTTATAGGTGTAAAACTGGGTTGAGATCAGGTAACTGCAAAAGGCAGAGCATATGACTATTATTGTCATAATCATCAAACCATATAATGAAACTCTGTGTCTTATGTGGAATAATCTGCACTGACTGTGCTTCTTCATTTATTTATCCAGATTTTTTCTTTAGCTTTTCATTTGTCCAAAGATAGAGACAGTAGACTGTGACAGTTCATGAGCTTCATTCCAAAATGTCATAAAAAAACGAACCTCTCATGCCTGAATCTGCTATTGAAAAAGACTTTTACACACACTGTGACCCAGAGTGATGTTTTCATGGGACAGAATCCTGGAAAGGTTGAAACAGTTAGTGCACAAACTGCATGCCAAATGCTGCTAGAATCAGTAATCTGCTGAGTACAATCAAGGTATTTTGATCTTCTACCATCCATGCAAACTCTTTGGCAGCATTCAGGATTTTGCAGTAAAGAGTCAGTAGTGGTACAAGCATGACTGTGTAACTATTTGCACTTAGCTCTGTGTGTTTTCTGTGTATTAATCTACTCAGTAAAGCCCTCACAGAGCCGGAGGTGACCTGATCGAGATCTGCAGTGGCTGGCTCGCTCCTCTGTGAGAAATGGACCAGGCTGACATGTGTCAGCCATGATAAATGAGCAGGTGTTTGGGTTGGTGTTAAGTAAATGGAGTCATTATTGATGACCTCAGAGCTCCCTGTGTGTTGCCAGTATCAGTGATGACTTCCAGGCCCCTGCTGCATTAAAAGGGGATGTTGTGATTCTGTGGGTCAGGGAAGGACTCACAGCCTCAGGGCCTGGCTGTAGCGTCTGCCATGGCGAGGTTAAGTTGAGTTACTTGGACTGATGACCCCATAGAGGGAAGTTCACTGGCACTGCAGCCCTGTGGCAGCCTGTGTGTGGCCTGGCTGTTACTTGTTCCTGTCATCATCCATCTAGCTTAAAGTTACATTTATGATTTTGCATAACTTCATCTTTCTATAAAGGGAAATCAACAGTAACAAGGTTTTAAAAAAGGTGGGTTTTTTTCCCCATATTTTCATACAGCTTGTGCAGGAAAACACAGGGTGGCATGCAGTGAGGCTTAACTAGTGTGCAATAAGATTAATGATTAGCATAAAAGTACAAATGAGGAAAAAAATGGTTAAAGGATTAAAAAACAGAGAAGCAAAAGATAAGCTCAATGCCATTAAGGCTGTACTCTAACTAAATATAGAGAGGAAAGTTATAAATCCTTTTGCTAATTTGAGTGATTTCAATGAATCTTAGCAATGTACAGAGCGGAATTAATGCTTATGTTTTTCCAGGCGAGCAGAAGGCGAGCAACCACATCACTGTTGAAATGCGTTTTAGTGTGCACATGAGTTACTGTGTGCAGTGTGACATTGTTCACTAATACTGATGTCCTGATGTTAGTTAGTACTTTCAGTAACATTTTCAAACTTTCGTGTTAGGTTCAGTCCAAAACTAGCAGAGTCTCTGGAGTTAGTAATTCACAATCTAAATATAAGTGACAGAGTTATCACATTATATGTGCCTCTTTCTCTGGCTTTTGCAGTTGACATGGTTTTAAACTAAAAGTGATGTACTTGATATCACTGAGCTGTCTTCAGTGCTTTCAGACAGTCACCAGTAAGAGGAGCTGCTGCTAAAACCTGCTGATTCAGTAAGTGTCAATGGAAATTCAGTCTAGTCATTTCACTTTGAAGAATTTAACACTAAGACATGCAAATATTTGCTAATTGACACTAAACACAAAGCAGGTGTACAGTTCAGGCTGATGGGAATATCTTTTTTTCCAGATATATAAGTATAAAAGTTCTAAGACGAACATGAGCGTATGTACTAAATTTCATGTCAATCTATCTCATAATGGCATAAATCAACCTCATGGTGGGACCAGAGAAAAATCAAGGAATCAAAGTCTTTTATGTTTTAGTTTCAACCAGACAGACTGATACTCAGACAGACAGACAGAGAGGCAGACAGACAAACAAACAGACAGAGAGAGGCAGAGTGATAGATAGATAGATAGATAGATAGATAGATAGATAGATAGATAGATAGATAGATAGATAGATAGATAGATAGA
>JAQMCX010000047.1:4210176-4224302 GCA_029814765.1 Acanthurus leucopareius
TAGATAGATAGATAGATAGATAGATAGATAGATAGATAGATAGATAGATAGATAGATAGATAGATAGATAGATTGCACAAAGCAAACAACTATCAAGATAAATAAAATCAATGATATCTCCGTCCCTGTATATATCTGTTTCCAGGCAGGATATGTGTAAGTGAAAGGCCTGGATAGATGAGGCATGATATCATCATTACTCTCAGCGGCACCTTCTGTTGTCTCTCTTCAAAAGAAAAAAACAGTGAGCTCTCTGTCATTGTCACCTGAGTTGGATGCTGTTATCTCGAAGGACTGAAGGCATTTTCCTCCTCCATCTTCATATGTATGCATGTCACTTTGTTACACGTCTTTGGATAATCAGTTATTTTAATTTACATCAAAATGATTACATAATATGCTCCATCTGTTTCCTCTCGCTAGCACAGGGGGGAGACAAACATGCATATCTTTACGCAGAAAAGAATTTAATTATTCAATTAGGGATCATATTGAATGAATAACTGATTCACCACAGTTTTCATAATAACAACACAGATCATTACTGCCCCTGTAATGCAATTTAGGACGACCACGGAGGGCTCATCATTCATGGGAATATTCACTTTTTTGCCCCCATTACCATTACCCTGCAGTAATCTGAAAGTGGCATCATTAATATAAATAACTTTGAACTGAATGGCTTTTAATATATAATGCATGGGTCATATTGATGAAATCAAGGAATCAAATCATTTGCCTTCACTCATCCATTAACCACCATATTGCTCTTTACATAAATGTCACTGCTGACTCTTAATGGAACTGATGAAGAAGGTCTTCAAGTTCTCTTACTGGTGTGAGATAAGCTTGTTGTGTAAGTGAACATTTAGCAAAAAAGGTGGGGGTAGCCTGTAGTCTGGAGGGATGGAGGTGGGGGAAGAAGGAGACAAAGCCTGCCGAGCTCCAGAGGTTAAGCCCCCCACCACCCAGGCCCACAGGAATGTATGTGTGAGAGAGTCCTGGAGGCTGCATTGTTGTCTGTGGTGCATCCTGCTCTGCAAACACCTCAGAGCTGCCATATTCCAAGACTGTGAGGCTTGAACTGGGGAAGGAGCCTGTAATGTGGGAGGGCTGGATACCAAACAGCCGAGCAGGGCATGTCAACTCTGTAGAACAATTGTTAAGTCATAGATAAACTATTTCACTCATACTGCCTGTATACATTCATAGTATGAACAGACAAGACAAGGCCATTACCATCACAGTCCTGCAGTTTTCCTTTATTCAGCTGTTATTCTGTTGATTCCTTCCACTGTTACTGTATCAAGTATTTTGATGCTCCTTGCACTGTCTGCTTTCTTTCTTACTGTCTAGACTTTTCTGGTGTATTGGTGTGTTTTTAGATTATAGCTAGCTGCCGGTAATGCCCCAGAGTACAAAAAGAAGAATCAGGCTGCCATACACAGCACAGGTGAATAATACAGCAAAGCTGCTGCTTATGTTACCAAAGATATGATCACACCTTTACAAAATATATGATGCAATTATGTGCGGAGGCAGGAAGAAAAGAAACCTGGAATCCTATAATTCAAAGTGAAGAGGATCACAAATTTAACTTTACGCTATGAAAAGAAAATTCTGGGGTTTTTACAAAGCAATTGATAAAATATTATGTACACTGCTGTATTGCTAGCCAGGATACAGTAAGCTTGGTTTGTTTGACTTGAAACAGTCTGAGAGTAAAAAAATCAAAATTTTAAAAACTCTGAAGTTCACTTATTCATATGTCATGTCTCGATGCCTTAACCAGCACAATGAGTTATCTGTAAAACTGCCAGTTTTTGGTTTTACAAGAGGTAATGTGTTGGACTATTTACTAGACTAATCCCAGGGTTTTGTTTTTACATTTTGGTTTTTGTACAGGTCAGTTTAAAAATCACAAGCTATAATTTGATGGTGGACAGAGGGTTGATGGATGGATTTTATCACCTTGAGACAAACTTACATGAGCTGCTTCCTTCTTTTTACAGTCTGTGTGATAAACTTAGCTAATCTATCACCTCCAGTCATAGCTTTAAATTTAGCATAATTTAATTCTCAGCAAGAAAGCCTGTAAGTGTATTTCCCAAATTTCAGCTATTCCTTCCACAAATATAGGTCTAGTATTTAAGTCTACTCAGTGCCCAGACATACATACATGCATAATTGGTCCCATGCTTACCTTTCAGGAAAACCTGACTTTTGTGGTCAATAATTCAAGCCGTCTCTCCATCAGTAACAAGCTACACATGGGTCTATTCCTGGTTCATTTCTATTTGTATTATACATAAATCATATTATTCTTCTTAATAAGTACTTTTTTGTAGATAATTAGGTTCTTGAAGCCCATGGTTCCACTCTAACTTAGCCATCTCATCTTCAATCTGCTTGTAATGCTTTCTATGACTTTTTAATCACAGGTTTATTTCAATCGCAGATGAGCAAAGTTCATGTTATTCTCTACAACCATCAGAGTCTTTGACTGTTCTGCTACTTAAATCACACATTGAATCACCCATCATGATATCACTCTTGCCAAGTCATACAACTTGATAGCAGACTGTCATTCAAAATTAACTTTTCAAAAGCAACTTTTACATAAAACTTGAAAATCAAACTTTTTTTCCTCTGTATGGAATCAAAGGAATGGTTCAACCTTAGATATGCAAAACACTTTCAAGATTTGTACACCTTATGTCCTTATATTATTAGGGCACATGCACATGGAAGAAGTTTGCTTGAAAGCTGCTTTTTGTGTCCTGTGTGAAGCCTTAAGTCAACACTGACTTAGTAAGTCGAAGTATAATCTTTCTTAACCTAGTGAGCAATTTTGGTACCTAAACTTTACCAAATTGCCACTGAAACTGATACTAATTAAAAAGAATATATATATATATATAAATATAAAAGAGAAAACAAGAAAAAGCAAAGTTGACTTTGAGGACAAAAATTCCTCTTTCCATGGTGCAAGTCATGTTTGACTCATTTATTCACCACAAACTGCTTCCTGTGTGGAATCTATACTTCATTACCTGACCACCTAAAACATACCAAATCAAGGGTCACCATGATAATACAATCATAAATCAGCTCTCATGTTTATGTAGCTGAAGCTAGCACTTTTAGATTAGAATAAAGACTGGAAACAGCAAGCTTGACTGTCCAGAAGCAACATAATTCATCTACTAACACTACCAAAGCTCACTAATGAACATGTCATCTTTTGCAGTTTTTAATCATATAAAAATTGAAAATTAAAAAAGGTGCCTTGATGGGTGATCATGTGCCTGACTACCTGTGATCAGGACCAGTTGGCCTTTGTATGGATTACATAAATAAAGTAAGTTATAATCACTCAGCTTTAGAGGAGCTGAAATATTTTCCTTTTTTCTACAGTCTTTTTCCCAGCCTTCAAGCTAAACTAAGCTAACTAGCAGTCTCCAGCTACATATTTACCTTGAGAGTGAACCCTCTCATTTTATCTCTTGGAAAGTAAGCATTAAGTATATTACCAAAATTACAAACTAGTTCCTTAGAGACTGCTTTTTTTAACCATGAAACTAGTCATTCATAATCATTGCAACCACAAGGTGTATTTGTTAGAGCTTCCAAACTGCCTCAATTCCTCTCATATTTAACTCTTGAGTGCCCTCAAGCTAGATTTAAAAGTTTTACTTCTTGACTTTTGTGAATGTTTTTATTGGTTATTTTCTGCTGCTTGGTTGTTGATTGTCTGACTTCAGATATGTTGTTCTCTCATGTTGGTTGAATGTTTGTCTGACTGTGAAATTTTCTTGCTCTCAAGTCTCTCTTTTAATCTTGATCTGAATTGGACAACTCAATTAAATACAGACACTTCATGAGCCATGCCTTTGAAACTAGGAAACTAAGAAAAAGATGTGTCAGGGCTTTTCCCACTTCAGCGCTATTGATTACTGTGACTGCTTTCCTCTCTGCTGTACTTAATAGTGTTCAAGTCAGAGGTATTTGTGCATGTTAATGGCCTTGTCAGAGGACCCTGCTTGAAATGTACTTAAACTTTAAACGACTGTTAACCACAGCAGAGACAATTGCATTGTCAAACAGAATAGTGCTCCAGATTTCACTCCCTGTCTTTCCACCACTTATGCCTGGCGTACAAGTATACTCTGCAGCACTCTTGAGCACTTCTGGGTTCAAGTGAAGGAGTTGGTGTTTTAAAGGAAGATTTCAGATAGGAGGAGTTGGAGGGAGTGTGAGAGGTGTCTGGCTTGACTTTCAGCTCAGCACCAACAAGCTGCACTTTACCTTCCAGCTGCTCCATGTCCCTTTGGATTTAAGGCAGGGGAGGGAGCAGGGGCCACAGGGAGGGAGGGAGGAGGGGTTTGGTTTGGGGTCACTGGACGGGTGGGGGCACGCTCTTGGGCGGACAGGCCCTGGAAATTTCCGTTGTATGTTTCAGCTCTTTTTAGGATGGGAGGGGTTTAGAGTTGGAGTTTGGAGTTTGGGTTTTGGGGAAGGGGGAGTGGTTGGGTTGGGGTTTGGGGACTTGGCAGTCAGCCAGCCACAGCAGGAAGCTTGCTAGTTTCACACGGACAAAAAAAGCAGTCCTGGACACTGCCTGGCTATCTGAGCGCCGCACTCCAGTCATCACCCAAAAAAAACAGGAACTCAGAATGAGGTCTGCACGGGGGGTGGCACATATTGACTGCTACTTACTCACAGCTGCACTCAAGATTCATATTTCCTTATTTAATGTTGACAAAGTAAAAGCAACAGTTACAGAGGATACAGTTCCCATTTTTCCTTTCGACTGAGTCAATTCAAGTCTTTCATTTGACTATGTCTATTCTACAGCTGTCATCAATTCAACTTACAGTATATGAACCTGTAATTTCCCTCGTGCTCAAAGCTACCAAAGATTCAATATGAGTTAATATTAATTAGTCATCAGTCAAGTGGACTTGTTTACCTGAATAATGTCCGCACAGCTGGACTCAATATGTAAACATCCTCATTTACTGAACCTAAACAGGCAATCAATCAGATCCTATTTTAAGTACACTGCACAATAGGAGGTCTGACATGTTAGCAAAGGGATCCAGGATAAAAACAACAGCAAAACCTATTCATAGGCTATGTGGAATCTGGCCAACTCACAATTAACTGTCTGGCAATAAAATACATCAGCAACAACAACAAAGCAAGCATGGCAATTTTGGCATATTTTTTTGGTTTTATTACACTAAAAGGGATGCCGTAAGTTTGTTTGGTTTGGCAAAGGTCCAGCTTTTAAGCTAGAGGCAGGAAGAAGTGGAGCAAAGCATGAGCTAGCAGGCCCAACAGCAGGCCCTGAGAGCAGAGGGTGCAGAATTGCATCAGGTGGACAGGATGTGTGTGTGTAGTTTGTGTGTCTGTGTTTGCGAGTGTGTGTATGTGTATGTGTGTGTGTTTGTATCGCACGGGGGAGGTTGCAGGGGGCAGGTGGACACTGGTGCAGCTTGCTGGGGGCTCAGGGCCTCTAGCAGGTGGATGCTCAGAGAATAGAAATTAAAAAAGGAGGGATTAAGGGGATGAAAGGAAGCTAGGGATTACTTGTCTCCTTTTCTCCACCAAAGATTCAATGCAAGCCAAGGGTCTCATATCAAAACATCTATTTGGGGGCAGGGGTGACATTTATTACCCAATGCAACGCATTTAAAACCATAAAGAGGACCAGAGCCTGTTAATGTTTGGATACCAGTGTTTTAAAATAGGAACTGTTCTGGGAATTCCTTTATGCAGCTGAGCAGCCGTAGATAGAAAAATGTCCACTAGTCTTAGCCCTAAATGTTATATTTAAACATTATTTAAAAAAACTCTTATTTATTGTCATCATTGATTGATCTTTCATGTGTTTATTAGTTAAAGTATTATGGTAAAGTTAAAGTGATCAATTGTTTAATCCTTATTCAAAGTAAACACAAGAAACTTGTGCTACAAAAAAAAAAAAAAAATGGACCAGACTCAATGAATAATTCCCTAAATTTAACAACAACCTTGCGACCTGCCCTACGTGCCCTAAAGATAACTATATCTAACTAGTCCAGTGAGCAGTGATAACTAACATGTCTTTGGGGTCATCAGGTGGGAACCTCCTTTCACCAGTGTTTCATCTAGTTGGTCCCACAACACCTCCAGGAGGCTAGACAGTGATCACTGGCGTCCCAGAGTCACTCCCCTAATGCCAGCCATCACTGCTCCTCACACCACGACAACTATCTCCTTTATCTTGCCAATGCAACCACAAACAACACTATCATCAACTAGGACAAAATACACTAGCAGATTCAGCAAACAAAAACTCACCTGAGCAGTTCTGTTCACTTGTGTAGGACTAGATGGGTTTTTTTTGTTTGTTTCTACCCAGAAAGTGGCGGCTAATTTGAATGAGGAAAGTTGAACTCTCCCCCACCGGGTGGGGCTGTGCTGAAAACATCAATAAATTGGTAAAAATTTCAGTACCAACTTCTCAGAACAAAAAGGAGCCTTCTTCAAATTGCAATCTAAAGATATCTAATTTACAAAATGATAAAATAATCACAAATAAGAATATGGAACAGAATTATTATCATTTCTTTTAATGAACTGACTGAATTTTATTTTTTTTTAAATCTTTGGAAAAATGCCGATTCTGTCTTTGAAAAAAGTTAAATAAGAAGATTGATAACGCTCACATTTCTATCTGATTGGATGGATAACTCAACTAAACATTAAGACTAGAATTAGTAAGCTTAAGAGGTCCTTCTAGTTGAATTATGCTAAATTTGGAAAGAGCCAGTCTAGATGATTCTCCCATTGCTAGTTTTGATGCTAAGCTAGGCTAAGTTGTAGCTTTACATAAAAAAAAAAATCACATTAGTATTATCAGTCTCCTGACTCTCTACGTGAAGAAAAAAAATCCATCTCCAAATGGAAAACTGTTTCTTTAAAGGTGTTTTGGTGTTAAAGATGTCAGTTACACTCCTCTTCACTCTAACGTTGATGGCCTTTTTCATGTGTGGCTAAAAAATGTGACAATAAATAGGTTGAACTACACATCTATACTTAGTAGGGATGGTGGTGACAGGTGGATATCGTCTTTGATGTTTATTGCCTATTCTTCATGTATTGTGCTTTGCAAGCTTTACTTACTGACCACTGCTGGACTGCTGATATGTGATGTGTGTGTGGTATATAGTGTTGTGGTCCTGGATATGTGAACTTCACACATACTTATGTTCTATACAAATGGTTCCATGTTACTGCATACTACTTATTCTGTGAAAAAAAAAATTTCTGCAGCATACATGACTTTTGTATTGTGCACAAGCAAGTTGGCTTTATTTCTAATCTTGTCGTGATTTTTAACATCTGATAAAAGCTGAGTTTACTCCAACAAGGATGTTTCTAGTTTCAGATTAAATCATTTTACTCTTATTTCATTTTTGTTCTTAGTCCTCCAATACTAAAGAAGTTGAAGAATGCTGAAGACAGCACTCATTTGTAATGAGTAAAAATCTCCCAGATGTTCCTCTGTCTCCATTTTTCTGAATGAAAATCAATATGATCTCATCAGAATTACAGTGAAATGACTATTATACTTCTCCATTCTCATGAGACACACAGGTTAATTTGTTTCTGTTATTGTGTATTGGTGAACATGGCCTCTGCAGTGGATTATGGCTCACAACATTATTTATTCATGGCCAGGAACGATAGATGCAAGCTTCTCCTGAGTATTGTCCATCTGTTAGCCGGCCTACTGTACACACTAATGTAATATGCGTGTCCTCAGGAGGTGTACTAATAGCCGTTCATGTGTTAATGCTTCACACTATTTATCTGTGTAATAACACCACCGTTAATTATAATTAGTGCCTTGTCGTTGGAATGTGATTTATCTGTCCCTGAAGAAGAGCAGGATAAACAGCGAGTAAAGTGTGACCTTATGGGTTTTATTTGATCACCACCGTGCTGACAGCAGTTCACCCTCTCACAAGACACCTCTAACATGGGAAAACCTCAGGTCTAATTGCTCCCTATAAGACACTTTAAAATATGTCTCTGAGGACTGCCATACACATCATTTTACACAAAGCTGCAGATAATTTAATTTCCATCCAGGGAGCTTTCAGCATTAGGCTGTAATAGAAAAGGAAGAGTGCTGCCAAATTTCCCCACACAAGTGCCTCTGTATTACTGTGATCATGAAATTGAAGAAGTGGAATCAGTTTTCCTCTATTGATTGTTTTCCTTTTGAATAAAAAGGGTTATACTAGAGTTGTTCAACTTGCCCAGAGTAAATTTGAATCTTAAGGGCATGTAATACTTTAAAATCCCTTGTAAACAGCTCTATGTTCTGAGCATAATTAGTAATTTCATTTTCAGCGCTGTAGTTTTTAATTTTCCTCATCACACTGTAGTTCTATATTAGGCCTAAAAGTATCCATATCATATTCATATCCAGAGCAAATTACATTTAAATTGAGGAGGCTGCAGATTCAAATGCACTGAGAATTATACCTTTACATTATGTTGCTTCCATCCGTCACTAGATGCTGTAATTTACGTTGCACTGAGAGCTGTTAAAAAATAATCCTCCTTTCTTCAAACATAAATTATATGGAAAAGCATTAAACTCAGCTGCCATTTAATGAAATGTGACAAAGTGAATTGACTGCAGACAGTTTCTAGTATAATTTTCTTTGGTGAAAAGATAATACTCAGTTTTAAAGCCTGACGAGCAATGCATCAGTAAACTACTCTGCATAGACAAATAATATCATGCTTTATCACATAAAGTAATACTCCTGGTAGCTACACCACAGGATCTGATCATCTCTGGGGACTGAATCTGTGTGGCTCGCTTCCCATCTTCATCCTAAAAAACACACAGCTGCTACAATAGACTGCAGTGTGGAGGGGTGTCTCACTTTGATCTTTAAATACCCTCTAACGTTAAGGCACGCTCATTGGCTTTGATTTTTATTACAACTGCTGGGCAAGATGCAGACGCTCCCTTGAATCTCCCCCTATGTGGCTGTGGTATAGCAGAGAATGCGAGAACACCTATCCTCTCTTTTCATTTTTTTTCTCTCTCTCCACACCACCACCATCTGTCCCTTTCTTCCATTTCATGTGCTCAAGCAATATCCACAGCCCTCTCATAGCAACAGCACAACGCCGCCGCCCCCAGCGCCTTGCAGTGAATTTTTCTTCCTCTGGATCTTCGCCTCGCACCATGCAGACGGTCCCTTGGCCCTGCCTGACGGTTCAGTGTTCCCCCCTCCCCCACCAGCCGTGCTCCTGTTTCACTCAAAGATGGCGTCGGCTCTAGAACCCCTGGTCTGTGGCTGCATTTTTAGGCTTGTTGTTGTCTCCGTTTCGCACGATTTTGGCACCTTCTCCTCGGCGGCTCGACACGAAATTCCGGTGAGTAGCAGAGGAAGCTGGAAAAGGGACACGAGATTTTTTCACGGTCTACTTTACCCGAGCTTCCCTCGGAAACCAGAACCGGACCAGCTCGGGCTTTCTGGGGAACCGCGAGAGGTAGAGGGAGAGAGGGGTACGGAGGGATGATGATCGCGGAGGTGGGTGGGGGGTACGGAGGGGGGAGCCGAGGCCTAGCCACTCCGCTCCAGCGGCCTTGTCTTCACCGATCCGCAGGCTGTAGCGTACGTAGGAGGGCGGTTGGTGGAGGTAGGAAGTAAGTGAGGTGGTATACGCTTGTATGGACGCGTCTGAGCGGGCAGAGGCTCTTCGTCCTTTCCGAAGGCTGAAGGAGGCCGCAAAACATGTAACACTGCAGAATCCGCGGCAATGATATCTCAATTTTTGCACTTGCCCGCTAGCCGAGATGGCCGTCTGCAAGTTGCATTGTGCTTTTTGCAAGGCCGCGATCTTACGTTTATATTAAAATGACACCCTAAACAATATAATTCGCTGTGTTTACAGCCGTATGGTGACTGTAATGTCTGAAATTTCAGCCGAAGGAGAATATAATGTCTTTTTGAACCGGAGCGCTGGCTAACCTCGTTTCATGCTGTTTACGTTTCGGGTTAGCAAGTAACGTTAGTATCATAATCGTAACGTTAGCTCGTAGGTTAGCTTTTAAGATTAGCTTGCTAAACAACAGCTGGTAGCGGGAAGGCTTGTTGTCAGACACTTAGCTGCCTAATAAAATATCAGTGAGAGTAAACAGCACCGCAGGAAGCTGTTTGGCATTGCGGCAATTGACCAAGCTGTGAATTTCAGCTAGCCTCTCAGCTAATGTTTGCTAACAGTCTGTGTTTTGACTGCATCATGTTTACGTTAGCAAACCCAGTAGCTCAGTGGTCAGCGTGTTTGTAGAGTTTTTTTCAGAATGATGTGTACTCTCTTTATACTTCATCTTTTTTATCATCATACGATGCCTTTGTGCCATAACTAGTGACTGGACACAGAGGGCATGTTTACTCGTTTACAATCTCTGGGTCAGACTGGCTTTTGTTTGGCAGTGATGTCCGTGTAATATGAGAACTTTGTAGTATTTTACAAAACTGATAAACAAGGAAATAAGAGGTAACAGGTATCAGATAAATGTGTGATCCTCTTACTGATTTTGTTTGTTTTGCTTGTTGTAGTTTATTGCTAAACCTCATGGTGCCTCTAAGGCTTTGTTTATATATCTGAGTACTGGAACCCTGAAGTGTGCCAGTGTTATTTAGAAGTTATCCTTGCTCTTAGGTTATCTGTATTTCAATATACCTTAAATTCAACTTTGTTGCCAGATGTTATTTTACTATTTTATTTATAAAAATGTTTCACTTTTATCTGCAGTACTTCATTAACCTGTGTGTGTGTTTGGGGCTTTGTTTGTTTGTTTTTTGTGCAGGATTCCACAGCTACTGAAGTACAATAGGCATGAAGGTGATAAGTCCTGGCTGCTCCCTGGGGTGAGATATCTGTTCCGTCCCAGAGCTGAGAGGCCCAGACTGCTGGAAGAGGGAGAAAGTGAAGACGCTTAAAAAGTGGCTGCAGGATAAATGTTCTGAAGTTTTGAATTCCACAGAAAATACTGATTTACTGTGTTGCCCTCAACTTCAGTTTGAAAACACTAAGTTCACCTCCTCGAGCCTAATTTCCACAACTCATATTGAGAACTGGCAAGTTTGCCACTGACAAGGAGCTGAATGAACAAGTTTTATTTTCCATGCATGGGTGTTTTGCAACTGGCAATGTAGAAAACACCTCATTTTGGTGATAGCCCCTTTTTTAAGTCAACATCTGTTCTATCTTAAGTTGTGTTCTTTGGGATTTCTTACACACCTACTACTACAGCTCACCCTGCTTTTTGCCAGGGACCTTTACCTGGCTTGGAGTAGGTGGTGGGTAGACTGCATTTCACCAGGTGAAGGGTTGGCTCAGCGGATTTGTGCTATGGTCAGCTGCTTATTACCGTGCTGCTCATACTCAGCTTCTGAGGGACTCTCTGTGCGACCCCAGGACAAGGGATAGTAAGCAGTCAGAGGGCAAAGGGGAAGAGGAGGAGGCGGCGGCGCTACGGCGCAGGCCAGGTGTTTCCTTGGTTTTTAGTCCTCTTTTGTGTGTGGTCATAGCGGTAAGGCCTCAGGGGCCCTGCACCCACTCAGGCTGCAGCCATGGTGAAGTTGGCAAACCCAATGTACACCCAATGGATTCTAGAGGCCATCAAAAAGGTGAAGAAGCAAAAGCAGCGTCCATCGGAGGAGCGCATTTGCAATGCAGTCTCTATGTCCCATGGTCTTGACCGCAAAACCGTTCTTGAACAGTTGGAGCTTAGCGTAAAGGATGGTACCATCCTCAAGGTCACCAACAAGGGTCTTAACTCTTACAAGGACCCTGACAACCCTGGGCGCCTGGCACTGCCCAAGCCAAAGGGTAGTGGCAGCTCTGGAGGAGGTGGAGGAGGAGGTGGCAGCAGCAGTGGTGGTGGTAGCTCTCACTCCCATTCGGGAAAGAAACCAGGACTTGACTGGAACAAGTTGATCAAGCGGGCACTGGAGGGCCTCCATGAGCCTGGCGGCTCCAGCTTAAAGAACATTGAACGTTTTCTCAAGTGCCAGGCTGATGTGGCAGCGTACTTGTCAGGCAGCGGCTCCATGGGGCCTGGTCTCTTCCACCAGCAGCTAAGGGTGGCTCTGAAGAGGGCCGTGGCCCATGGACGCGTGGCCAAGCAGGGTCCACTATTCCAGCTCATCAGCCGCAGCAGTTCCCTAGATGACGGGACCGGGACGGTGTCTCTGGAATCACTGCCACCTGTCCGGCTGTTGCCTCACGAGAAAGACAAGGTATTGTCCCTGCATGCACCTATACAAGAAACAAAAATGTAAACCTGTGGGCATTTATTCTTAAAATCACTCATATTTATAGACTTCATTAAATAGTCAACAACTTGTTATATCATGGGCATTGGAATGTCAGATGGATGTGACATGTACCATTTTGGTGTTCACTGATCACTGTCAAAGGCACAAGGTTTTTTTTAATATAAATTCATGACATTTAAAATGATAAATGTGTGTAAAGCACTTTGATCTGTGAGCATCATATGTCTGATGCAGTGATTGATATCATGACAAACTGCAGTTGAGGCAGTGGTGATTAGAAATCACAAAGTCATCAGTGTGATCCTCAGTCAAAACTTTTTTGTTTGAGAGAAAAAAAGTGATTTGTGAACATAACAGAACACACTCTTTCTGGGTCTTTTGCATTCCATACAGGACATGTTTCCTTGACTTTAAAGCCACTGCACACATGGAATGTTTAGATTTATCAACTGGCAATGATGAAATGTTAGTACTGCATTTTCTCTGCTGGTTTGAAATTGGTCATGGCCTTCCAGACTGTAATTACTACAGCTCAGTGAGCCCTTTGACCATGTGAGTGTTAGTTGTGAGTTTTCGTTTAGTTTATATTGTGGTGGTTTACTCAAGAAAGCACATTGCAGTTGTTGTAGAAGTGGTTGAGAATGGTAGGGCTTCATTTGCAATATCGGGCTGAGGCCAGAGTAAGCGTCTCTACCCAAACTGGAGTGTGCATCTTCGTGTTTAAGACATTCACTCTGAGTTTTTGTGTGCAGTTGGGCAGATAGATCAGAGGACTTTGCTAACTCAGTTGGTTAGCGTTGCATTTCTTTGCTGGTTGATTGTGTGAATGACACAACCTCAGGTGTGTGTGTGTTTGTGTGCTGGATTCCAAGCAAGCAGTACCAGAGCGATGCTTGTTTGACGGCTGATGGGCCAGTTTTCAGTTGAGGAGGTAGAAGAAGAGGTCAGGGGAGAGAGTCACATGGCTCCCAACCTCCTGCAGGGAGTGTGGACCAGCTGCAGGGCTGCTCCCTGTCAGAAGCTGTCAGAAGATGGAAGGAAGACAGGAAGAGAGAGAAGGGGAGGAACACAGACAAGTGAGAGAGAGAGGTGGTCTGCAGTGGTGCCAGAGGAAGAGGCCTGGATGACGCAAACTACAGGCCTCTGTAACCAGAAAGGGAGAGAGGCAGAGACATAGAGGAAGAAGAAAGCGAAAAAGAGAGAGAGAGAGAGGCAGACAGGCAGGCGACAGAGGAGAGCGGGAACACACCCACTTTGGTAACCTGATCAGAGAGAGCAGCCGGCTGTTACTCTGAGTACACACACACACACACACACACACACACACACACACACACACTTATATATACATATATATAGCCATACAACTGCATGCACAGAAAAAAACATAGAATGGCATTCAAAGACATGACACAACACATAACACAAAATGAGAGCATGCTGTCATGAGACCATACACACAGTTAACATCTCATCAATCTCACACTTCAGATGCCCACACACATGCATCCCAACAGTCAGCTTGTAATTAAACCCAATAGAGCTGCCCACTACTGTCAACCACCCTAGTGGCCTACCATTGGGTCATATGTCACTCAGGTTATCAGGCTGCCAGTAGATCCGGAAGACACTAGGTGAGCCCTAAACACTTGTTTTGACTAGCTCCTGGCTTTATTTTGACTGTGTGTTTGTGTGTTTGTGTGTGTGTGTGTGTGTGTGTGTGTGTGTGTGTGTGTGTGTGTGTGTGTGTGTGTGTGT
>JAQMCX010000047.1:4224402-4259169 GCA_029814765.1 Acanthurus leucopareius
GTGTGTGTGTGTGTGTGTGTGTGTGTGTGTGTGTGTGAGTGAGTGAGTGAGTGAGTGAGTGAGTGAGTGAGTGTGTGTGTGAGTGTGTGAGTGTGAGTGAGAAGCGGAAAGCTGTGCTGCAACAGAAGTTCCTGGTACATACACATACATACAGAGTAGGATTAGCCTCGAGAGCAGACTTGAGTCACATGGGGTCTGCCTAACACAGTGACCTGCTTGGCTGCAGATGGCCACCTCTTAAGATGTACAGAGATCAACCTACTCTTTCTCTGTGACTCAGCTACTGATCCGCTTGCTACTCAACTTCACAGATCAAAATGAAAACACAAAGTAATGCATACCTCAGTGTAAAAACAATGATTGCACATGAGTTTGTACATAAGTGATATCGTTCTTTATTTGGCCTCATGTTGGAATCAACAGTGGCAGAAAGTGAATTTTAACACATGCTCTTGCTTTGTAGGCCATCTTATTGCATTAGTGAAATAATTAATCAGTCAAATGTCATTAATTAAACATGTGGACATGAATTGGGAGGTTTTGTTGTTTGACTGTGGGTCTCATCTTTAAGCTAGTTTGGTCACTGAGAGGCTTCAGTAGCAGAGAGGAAGTTGACATTTGTGTCTGGCATCACACAAGCCTGTTTACTCTTCTTCCCGTGATGTAGCCTTTGTATATCTCTTCAGAGGATACAGCTGTGTTGCTGCTCAATCATGTGCGTCTTGGGGGTGAATGTTTGTGTGTTGTTGATGTATGTTAGTCTGTGCTTGTGAGAGTGACATATATGTCAAAGAGATAGTTACTGCACATGAAAGACAAAGTCGGGTGTTGCATGATCACTCTCCTCCGTTCTTCTGCCCCTCGACTGATGCATCGTTGCCATATTGCCCCGCATCATTGCTAACAGTTATGAGTGTGAGAGTGTGAGTGAAGGCAAGGTGGGGGAGGAAAATCAAAACAAATGGCTAAGCACTGGCTTTGACCCCATTTGTGGGGAGATTTGTATACTCAACATGCTGGTGTTTGTGTCAGAGTGTTCTATTCAAACGGGATTCCAGACCCTATTTCTGTCTCCCCTGTCTCACCCTAATAGGGTACCATTGCCAGGTCATGAAGGGGGAGGTGAATGGGGGAGCGAAGTCAACCAGGGGTCATGGATATATAGATGGCAAACCTCATTGCCTCCCTGAACGCCCGTTAGCAGTATAAGGCTATGGCCATTAGGTGGGATGGGCTTGATGCTGAGCTTTTGTGTGTATATCCGTGGGTATATAGTTGTGTGTGTGTGTGAGAGATGTTCATCCCATCATAATAAGCGAGAGCTATCTCCCTGCCCTGTGGTTGCCCTCTCTTCAACAGCTGGAGTGGGGTGAACCAGAGTTCTCGATGTCGATGTGCAGTGTCACGTTGAGGACGTGTGAAAAAAGTGACTGGTGAGCGACATGCACACACAGTCACATTTTCTGTTCACACAAGGTGTAGTGCTTGTGGTGATTTCCCTCCAAAACGTCCCACTGACCTCTTAACAGACTGGCATCCTGCAGCTAATGTTTGCTCTGCTGGTAGTGGTTGTAGAGCTGCTACATTAGGCAACTGTTATTATAAACCATAATGGATATATTTATCTGCTATCATTCATTCCACTTTGATAGGATTGTTTCAACCTCCACTCATCTCTCCAACATCACACACATTACCTCTGCTTGTGTTTCATCAAGGTGAAGACACTGTGTATCGTCAATCAGAGGACTGTGAATACAAAATGCCCTCTGTCATCGATTATGTGCCTCAGATGAAACCTGCCTCTTCATCTTTTCTTTCTCTCTTGCCTTCCCATCCCCCACCCATCCCCTGCTACATCATGTTGTGTAGTCACAAGAGATGATTTTGTGTGTTCGCTGGTCGGATGGAATCGTTTTTAGGGTTAGAAACGTACCACAGGAATGCATGGAAAATGACTAAGCTGAGTGCCATGAAATGATCCCATTGTCAACTTGTCTTGCAGTTCAGATTTTGAACTGATCCATTTTTTTCAAACAAGGTGAAACTTATTTTTTTGCCTCCATTTCCTTGACACGAAGTCTCCATTTTGCCAAAGCCCTCTCCTCAGTTGACCCATTATTAGTGCCTTAAGTTGAAAGGACTCGCTCCACTCTCTGATGGCACCAGCTTTACCTCATGCTGTGCTGCTACTACAGACCCAATTCATGGTCGACTTTTAAGACGGTACACGCCAGTAGAGAAACAGAAAAACTGTTGAGCATTTAGTTTTCAAAAGGTCAGTTTACACAAACTATAATGTACACATTTTCTGTCTTAACTTTACTGGAATCTTGATATTTGTCACATATATATTAGATGCTAGATGGCATATTTATATAGTGCCAAATCTTTGCCATCACATAGCCTCTGTCTTTATTTGTCTTTTCAGTGAAGGTGTGACAGCACAGGTTGCCTAGAATGGGAAACAAGAGCTAGTTCTTGTTGAGAACTGATTCCAAATTGTCTGATTCATTGAAATTGTATGCTTCAGAGCTCACCAACTCTTTTTATCAATGCTGGCATACTTTCTTGCAGGTGTGCACTGTAAAACAATGACTAACTATGAAACCAGAGGGGGTCGAGTTGGAAAGGCAGAAATGGTGCCAAGAGTGGCTTAATTTTCACGATGAAAGACTGATAACATTTCTTGTTGTAATATCTGTAAAATTTTCATTTAAAGCTCAGGTGGAAACAAGCAGTATGCTGAAACATCGTACTTCCCAATACAGGCATGAATTTCAAAAATTCTATTGATTAGACACTTGCGCAGAGAGCTGCTGCTTCTCAATGAGCTCTTACAGAGAGTCAATATTCCGTCTTTTTAAAAGATTAGCACCAGACACATGGGCTAAGCGGGTTTTTACTTTAACCAAGGTAACCTAAATGAAAACAGATTATAAATGTTGTTTTTGTCCCAGGATTTGAGGTTAGCAAAGTAAAATTACTTTGTCAAGTAATTATTAGTAAAATAGTGGTACCGGTACCACCATGTATTTCTATACTTTTTGATACTTTTCCAAATTAAAAAAAGAACACAAAAAATGTCATTATTGACTTTATTTTAATAGAAAATCTTAGAACTATGCATCGGGTCTGGGTACTTGTCCTTCAAGTGTTTTGTGAAGTTGAAAGTGTTTCCACCCTTGGCCAGACATGTTTTGTAACACCGTTTGCACAGTGGTGCTTCGGTGTTCATGGCTTCACCGTGCTCATTTGTTTTAAAGCAGAAGTAATTCCATATAGCACTTTGCGCACCTGGTTTATCTACAAGTTACGGCGTGGTGAAGGTTACAGCAGCTGCCATTCTCTCCCTGCTCCTGTCTCTATCTCTCTTTCTCTCTTTTATCTCTCTCTGTCGCCAGACTCTTGCTCCGTTTGCTGCTCCACGCTGCTCGCTCACTCGCTTGCTCACTCGCCTTGGCTCAAATTACAATGCAGCGACGTAAAAAAAAAAAAAAAGTACCTGTATCAGCCATGCGCAGTATAGTGCCGTTTTAAATGACTTAGTACCACTGTACCAATTTAGTACCGGTATACCGAACAAGCCTATCTCTGAGTTATAAGAGGGGATTACTTCTTACATTGCCATGGTAACGTATGCTGAACATCTAACCTGCTCTGGAGCTCATTTTGTTGGAGATGATGATTAAGACAACAAAATGAGCCACCTACTGACTAATCAGACCAATCATTTCTCTTGGAAAACGGTATTACAATTCATAGAATACCCCCCTGATGCTCAGTGTAGGGATGTTGAGAGGGTCTCTTAGGAGGACAAGAGTGTTCACGACTAACCTCTTTGACTTTACCTGGCATTTTTCTTGTTTTTCAAACCTTTATCTTTATTTCGCTTTGCTGTGTCCTGTGTTCTATGTAACATCCTGTTGTTTTTTTTTTTTGATCTGGATCCAGAGTTTGAAATAAAACTTTGAATGAATGAATTAATGAAATAAGTATTACTGGAATATGTAAATTTAATAATCAGATGTGTATTCATGCCCTAATGATGTTGCATTGATAAAAGATACAGAAGTGGTGAATCTGATGAATCGCTTTGAGCTTGAAACATCATGCAGCAGTCAGTAAAAGTCCTTTAAACAGAAGCTTTTTGGTGTGCTAAGCACCTCTCTTTAAACTCTGCTGCCAAATTTTTACTGTGATCCAGCACCCGTTCCATGGATGTGCGCTTTTTAAAAAGATTTTTCCATTGATATGATAGTTTTAATGCATTCACACAGTCAGCACACAGTTACAATTGATTTTTTGCAAGTTGTCCTTCCTGCATCTGTCTTTGATTTTTTTGCTCTTGACCTCATGTGTTTAACTTTTGGACTATTTTTTCTGATACTACATTTTGATCCTAATTTATGAAATATGTTGATCTGCCATTAGTAGACTTGTTAATGTTTGCAATTGGTCCTATTTTTCAAAAAACCCTCTTTTATGTAAATACATTCACATCTAGATTAGAAAATCTTGGGTTGATGACACTTTGCCGTACAGGTATCTGCTTCCTTCTTCTCTCATCAATTGAACACTAGCATATGACTTTTTTTTCTTTGCCAAATTTGGCAACTTATATGCAACTATAGCTAGAAATTTATATTATTGACTACTTATCGTTGTGAGTTCTATGAGAGAATGTCCTTGATAGATCTGATAATAGGAAGCCATATTGCTAGTGTGATTTTTAAACACAGCATTTAAACATTTAAATGCAGTATGTGGCAACGTGCAAGTTAATTTGCAATCCACCGGTAAGCACAGAGAAGAGGAGGAAGAACTAGAAGAAGGAGAACAAGTGCAGAACCCAGGGTAAAGCTATGCAGAAGCTCAAACATTTCTTTGCCAGTTGGGGTGTTGTTTACAATTTCAGAAGAAAACAAGACTTTTGTAATTCCAAAATACATATTCAGCAAGGTCTGACACAAGGAAAAAATGCTAATGTCATCAACATTTGACCTATAGAGCCATCCATCTTTACATTCTTCATATTCTCTTCTCTTTACTGTCTGTTTGTACATTAAAATACAAAAATTTGAAAATTATTATGTGAATTATCTTTGGTCCCAAGTAGCAGGTTATTATCAGCTATAGGGAAAAAAAACTGTATTGTTCATCCCTATTAGTGACCTGCTCAGATAAACCTGCCATCCGTGAGCAGTTAGTCCCAAGGAACTCACAACATTGAAAACCTATCAACATCACTGGACTGTTTTTGCAGCTAATGCTAGCTTTCAGGCTCATAAGGTTACTCATCAATAAAGTAATTGATAAAGAATCAAATCAATAACCAGAATCGATATTGTTAATGGTAGAGATGTTGGCTAATAGTTGGCTAGTCACTTAAACATTGCTACCCCCCAGTCGACACCAGGAATACTAGTTGGATGAACAGTATGAAAAACATAATTATGTGACTGAAAATTTTATTGAAGTTTCAAATTGATCTTATAATGAACTGTTTTTTTTTTCCCAGATGTTTGACCTTATATTATGAATTGTGTTCAATTTTCTTTTCTTCCCTAGTCTAAGATATTATTCAGTGGGTGCATCCCTAGTATTAGTATCAGTAGAATCTTATCAATATCTATCCCTGCTGGCAGCAAAAGAACAACCAGGAAGAGACACTGCTAGCCCAGAGTCTATAGAAACTACATTAGCAGCAGTGTTGGAGCCCAGGAGGGAGCTGTTACCTTGAGTTCAACAGTGACTGTAATGTGAATGGCATTTGGCACAGGAAAGTGTGGCTGTGTGAGGCCTTGCGTATGGCTAACCTCACCACCCCACAAATAAGAGCAAATGTGTTGAGCAGCTGTGGAAGTGACGGCTGGAGCACTTCCAGGCCCGCTCCGTTTGATGCAGTGATTTAGCTTTGTGCTCTCTGGCCCTCGCTTTTTAATGGGGGGTGATGCTTGGCTTAAGGGAGGGCGTGTTGGCACAAAACAGGGTCTTCCTTAGGCTGTTGTAAATGTAACAAGCAAATGTAGACCAGTTCATTTCCAGGCTAGTGGGGCTACAGGGATTTCAGATCTAAAAATGGAGACTCGTCTTGCCTGTCAACTGATGTAAATTGGACGTTCATGCACACGTTTCTGCATGCTCTTATATGTAAATGTGATGTGATGTTGTTTCAAGTTGAGTCCCAGGATTACTGTGTACTGTGCTTAGTGCAGCTAATGACTTTCCAAAATAAAGTGATGGTGTATTTGCGTGTCGTCCCTGCCAGCCTGTATGTCCTGTAACAGTGATCAATGAGTTTGTGTTCAAGGTGGGGGCAGACCATAAGGAAAGTGTGGTGGTGGGTAGGGGGGTTGCTGAGGTTGGACTCCCATGTTAATGAGATCCTTGACTTGAGACGAGACAAGGACAATGCTTTTCCCTCTTTCTCTTTTCTCCCATTGCTTTTATCCTCTCTCCCCTCCTCCTCCTCCATCTCTCCTACTCCTCTCACCCTTCCTCCATTGTTCTCTCCTTCCTGTCTCACTCTCATGTCTTCTGTCTTTGGATAATAGACACCAGTTTAAAAAGAGGACACCATCCCTGCTCTTGATGTTTTCTATAACCTGTTATCTCTCCCTACAATGTTTCAGACAACGCTTAATGTTGCCTCAGGATTCATTTCAACCATCTGAAAATAAAAGCAAGAACTGGGAAAACACTGGCACACAATGCTATATGGATAGTGTTTGTTGTTCTGAGGTGATCCATAAAAAGCATGGATGGGTGTGTCAGCTTTGTCAGATGCAGGTTCCTTCACCTGTCTGTTTGTGTACAGGCGTGTATTTGTAAAGGAGCCTGCAACTTGTAAGACATGTTTGTATTGCATTTCAAGTCCACCCAGTCACTGCAGCTAGTTGCTAACAGTTGCCACAAGGCGTGTCTTTTTGGCGCAAAACAACATTTTGTTCCTGAATAGTCCTTATGGTTGAAAAAGCACGAACAGAGAGCCTTAAAATAGACACGAACACCTCCATGCACACACAAACAAACACCTCAAGTCAAATGTTGACAACTGCACTTAACTCAAACAGTCAGTCGATGTGAGAAATTTCTAGAGTGCTGTTGTGGTGCAAGAACAGTCCTGGCAGCAAGCTCTGGCTGAGGTAGAAAAGGCTGAAACAGGGAGGAAAAACTGCTCTCAGGAGGAATTTGAGGATTGTGTTTAGCTGTTTCAATATCCCTGTCATGGAGGGAGGATTAGCTTTTCATTTTTAAGTTTCTTTTGAGGATTAATTTACAGTTGCAGCCAGTAACTGAAGCCTCACTGTCACATGCGTCATTATACAAGGTGTTGGTGTGTGTGTGAAAGGCGACGCTTGCTCGCTGTTGGCTCGTGTTTACTTGAGCGCTCACACGGCGAGTGAAAGCAGTTGACCTCCTCCGGCAAAGAAAGGGTTAAGCGTCAGGAATGATTGAGGTGTTGGTCGCACGCAGGCTGCTCTGAGGACTGCTGCTGCAGATTTTCTCTCTTTTCTTTACACTTTCAATTTCCTTCACTCTCTTGCCCTCTGGCTTCTTCCTTTTTTGTCCTTGCTGTCTTTTTTCACACTCCTCTCCTTCTCCTCTTTTCTATCCTCTTGTTGTTAACTACCATTTCTCTCCACTGACTTTTTTTTAGTTTGTTTTGCAAACTAATAATCTGGTTGAAATTTGAAGCATAACATGGTAAATGATCCCCATTTCTTATCGTTTCGCTTTTGTCAATGTAAAATGGTTTCACAAATGGTGAGTTAGTGCTCATATACATGTACCCTCCAGTAAGGCTCTGTCCTCCTCTCTACACTCTGCATGTTTCTGCCTATCAGCCTCTCTCTTCACTTTTCGTTCTCTACAACCCTCCTCTCAGTTTACCTCTCTCTTCCTTGTTCCCTCACTCCATACCCTTTTGTTTCTCTTTCTCTCTCTGTCTCTGTGCTGTAAGGTGGGTGGGTGGAGGGTAGTGGGGGGTGCTGGAAGGAGCCTGACTCAGAAGGAAATGAACCCAATAAATCAAGCTCTTGTCCCTGTCTCCTCCCTGCCAGGACCTGCTGCCTGCCCAGCTTTCTGCAGCTATGTGCGTTAACAGTGTTGTCCTGCAGAAAAACCTAAAACCATCTTCAGTATTGTTGTTTTTCCCATTTTTAAAAAATGAGGGGCTTGTGCCCTGTGGGTTGAAGTGTGTGTTATGACCATTTGTGTGCCTGATGATCTAAAACATACTGATCGGTATATTCTCAATAGTGTGCTCATTGTGATCATTGGGGGTTGTGCTTGACTAGAAACAATACCTGAATTTTTCAGTGATTTCTGCTGTTACACTGTAAGTTCACAGTAAATTATAGAACTTATAGAAGAAAAGTGTCATTTGTGGTGTTTCTTAAAACAGTCAAAATTTTTATAATGGTATTCTGTCACTTGATTATTACAGCATCTTCCCTCTGAGTTATACCAGATTGCAGGCTAGCTTTCTGCCAAGAATATGCTTAGTGTCAAATGCATTTTGACTGAGAGAGATATACATGTGTTACTGACCATGACCCCCAAACTGCAGTCTCATAAATGAGTTGAAATATATGAATGAACAAGTGGGTGACACAGTCTCAACAAAATGTAAGCATGTGCTTAGTCAACAGTAAATGGCAGATCAGTCAGATCCTCCTTAAAATATTGTGAGTACATCGTGCAAGTAAGGACAGTCAGAGTCATTTGTTCACCAGACACTTGAACCCAGAAATGGCGAGGGCTCCTTTTGTTTAAAGGAAAAGATATTTAAGATGCTTGATTATAAAGTGCGTTGAGTATATCCTCTTTTACAGTTTTAAAAGATTTGGCTTTATTGGGTATGTAAGAGCATTCATCTGCCTGAGGCTTTTTATGTTTAATTGTGTTACAATTTTGAATAATTAGTGGAATAATTAGTTTTTTTGGCACTAATGAATACAAAAAGAGGAAGTCAAAGTGTGAACAAATCTCTGCAGACTAATTTGAATGAAGCATGCATATAAAAACCAAAAAAAGCTTAGTATTTGTTAGAGGGAATCTCAGGGGCACCTCATGACTTGATTCTACACTGATTCAGAGGGCTACAGTGCTGTAAAAATGATTTAGATGTATCTTGATACGTCTCGATTCTATACATGAGTTGAAATCATGTATCGTAAATTATTATAAATATGTATATATTAATGTTTAAGAGGGTAATCACAATAATTAATGAATCATTTTATTTGAGAGCATCTTACAGTCTCCTGCCTGTGGTTGTACGAGAAGCTGGGTGAGCGCAGGGTTTTTAAGGGGAAATAGACTGAGCACCAAGTTATTTTCCTCCCATCACAGTAGTTTTAACTTGTTAAATGCTCCAGTATGTGGCGATTGGCTGGTCTCTGAGATTACAGCTGATCACTGCTCCAGTCTGTTCAAGTTATTCACTGCATGACGACAAAGAGAGATCACAGTATCCTTCATGTGACGTCCATCTCACAAAAGTGGTTATTGAGAGATTAATTCAAACAAGCTTGCAACCGCTGCCTTTTGTGAAGATTAGAGTGTTGAGATTCACAAAATAACTGCAGTGTGTGTGTGTGTGTGAGCTGTAGACTTTCCTGTTGCTGCACTGCCCTTGTAGTTGAAATCTGCAAGTCAACATCAGCTTTTTAACTAAAATTTATTAAGTTGGGTTTTGACCTTTGTAAATCAGTGACAACTTTTTAACATTGCTTTAAGATATATCAAAGAAACTATGTTTTTACCCCTGCCATTGTATGAATTCGTTGCTAGTCAATTTCAGGGTGAGTTGTGGGAGTTGTGACACTGTGATCTTTTCACCTCCAGGAGGACTGGGGGTGATCAGTTTATTCTGAACTGAGGTCTGGACTCTGGCTTGTACCCTCCAGGACATTGTTGTTTTAGAGCTCCGGCCTTTTGTTTGTGAAAGTTCCCTCTCTGAGAAAGATCTCCTGCGAATTCTGTAACAGTCATGTTACCCTCTACATTCAGTGGCATGCTTCCCCACAGCGTGATGCAAACAGGCAGTGTTTGTGCTGACATGCAGTTTCGTATGATGGCCAGAGAGCTCCACTTTGGAGTTTTCAGATCAAAGAAGCTTCTTCCAATTTGTCTTCCATATGCCTGCTGGAAAACACCAGCCCAGATGTTATGTGAGTTGTTTTTAACAGCGGCTTTCTCTTTGCTGCTCTGCCATGAAGCTGAGAATGTGGAAACAGTCGGGCAGCAGATGTCCTTAGCACGCTGTCTCCCCTTTCCACCATGGAGTCCTGTCGCTCCTCTGGGGCGTCCATCACTTGTGCACCCAGTCTTTGAGGACAGCATGTAAGGCTGGCTGTGCCACAGTGACATCTTTTTTTTTTAAGATATTTTTTTGGCTTTTCGCCTTTATTTTGATAGGACAGCTGAGAGAGTAGACAGGAAAGGGGGGGGGGGGGGGGAGTGACAAGCAGCAAATGGTCGGAACCGGAGTCGAGCTAGCGACCGCTGCATGGAGGACGAGGCGCTACGCGGCGCCCAGTGACATCTTTTTTTGATGAACATCATATACTTGGTGGGAGGGTATCCAGTGCCTAAGAAATGCTTTGTACTGCTCTCTCAATTAGTAGTTTTAATTAATTAAAATAACCAACTTTAATAAATAATCATTATCAGACCTTAGATTTGTTTGCTTTAATGTTCCCTTTGTCTTTATAATTTTGATTGTGTAAAAAAATTAACATTTGAACCTTGAGATTCTAGTGATTTTACCTAAAGTCACTTGTCACATCTTGTTCACACATAGACTTATTTCACTCAGCTACTAATATCAGCAGCTGGTTACCTGTGCTATTGTTATTTTTTGCATTAAGTTTGTGTTTTGTCTCATTTTTTCTCCCTCACCCCTAGCTGTTGCCAAAATTTATTTGTATACAGGACCTCTATGTGATTTGTAAATATCACAATCAAAGTATGAGAAATTTATGTTTGAATTGTGACTGAGACGTATATCTGCTCAGCAGTAAACAGAATGTGATACTGAAAATGTCGTTTGCTCTGAGGTAGCAGTAAGCCACCACTGCCCCGCAGGGCTTCCAGGCTCTGGCAACTTTCAAGGAGATTCGCCTCATGACCCCTCCCTCTTGTGTTAATGCCTGTGTAAAGTGCACCTGCAGTGCTTGAAGGAAGTGATTTTTCAGCTTTATTGGACACACGAGTCCTATTGGATGTATAACAACATGATAGGTGTTATTCTGCCTTTGTTTCCTGGACACAAACCTGGCGTAGGTGTGTGTTATCAGATCATTTGTTTGTTTTTTGTCCTAAGTAAACACCTGCTGACATGGTTTGTGTTTTTTTTGGCACACACTGAAACATTTATGCAGCCCCAGAACTGAATGTCTGATGGCATGTTTCAGAATGAGTCTCAAATGGGACAGAGTGCACTGGAATAAAACTCCTCAAAAGGAGACAGAGTTACAGCTTTTGATCAAACAGCACAGGAGTCAGCAGAGACATTGATACACGATGGCAGCCTCTAACATGACACGTCACATAAATTATGCAAGCTCACTCATTGCAGAGGCTCTCATGCTCTTCATTATCCTAAACCCTCTGTTCCCAGATCCACATGCTGTATGGTGTCATTGTAGTTTTCACTCTATCCATGGCTTGTTAATTCACACAGCAACATTCGACCACTGTGGTAGGACACACAAGGCCACTTTGTTGTTTTCATTTGTACAATTGAGCTGTCAAGTTGACTGACAGTCTCCACTTTCTCTCCCCTCTCCTGTGTCCCCCTTTCCCTTCTGCTTGGTCCCTCTGCCAGCCGGTGGCAGAGCCAATCCCCATCTGCAGCTTCTGCTTGGGGACCAAGGAGCAAAATCGTGATAAGAGGCCAGAGGAACTCATCTCCTGCGCGGACTGTGGCAACAGTGGTAAGTGCTGCTTTGTGACCAGTAACACATGAGCTTCATTCAAAATATGAAAACTAAGCACTGGTTTTGGTCTATGACTTGGTTAAACATAAGTAGTTTTGTGTTAGATACACTGAAGAGTAGGAGAGAGAATCCAACAAACTGTCTGCAAGTACAAATTTGATACATCTTAACATATAAAGTAGTATAAATTTTTTTGTTCTTATCATTTTAATGATAAATCTTGAACAAAATGATAAACAAATTAAAAAATTATAAGCACAAGAACTTTAAAAAGATTGCTATAGGTGTAATTTTTTGGAACACTTCACCATTTACAGTGTACACACTACAAGTACTTCCGGTATTACTTCATCAAGTAAAATTTAATTGCTTCAGCTGGCAATGGGAAAGCGGTGTAATCACTTATTGGTTATTTTTTCTTATATGTTAATTTATTTATTTGTTTGTCATGTATATATTTTCTTTTATTGCTGCCCTTTCCCCATGTCCAGGATGGCATGCTCATAACTGATCAACTAAGATGTATAAAACATTAAAAACCCACTAGTATAAGCACTGGGAAAACTGGGTTTCCTTCCATTCCCTACCAGGAGTTCTGGTGTTGTCACTGAGGCCCAACATTGCTGAGTGAAAGCATAGGAGAGATTGTGTTGCTCCTCTTTCCTCAGTGGGTTTCTGTCCTAGAAAAGGCAGTCTTGTTTGCTATTCTTGAAACAGAATTAAAGCATTGCTCTGACAGATTGTCATTTATGTTTGAACACTCTTTATGCAGCCAGGTTTGATTCAGTGAGAGCTTTCAATTCCAAAAGGAGCTCTTTTTTTCTACTTTAATGATGCAAGTGGGTCACGGCTGTCAGTCAGCAGCAACAAAAAAACCTCAGTGACGCTGATACACTTGTTTGTGTATGTGTGTCTATCTACCTGCAGGCCACCCATCCTGTCTCAAGTTCTCCCCAGAGCTCACAGCGCGAGTCAAGGCTCTGTGGTGGCAGTGCATCGAATGCAAGACTTGCAGCAGCTGTCAAGATCAAGGAAAGAATGCGGTGAGTGGATGAGCGAATATGTCGGACTGGCAGCCTAACAGTGTCTGAGAAAGCTTTCTTCTGTGCTTAAGTGCCAGATAGAGACACTGATAGACATATTTGTGGTTCTGGTTTTGAGCTATTTTAGTCACCCCCAACATGATTTCACATTCTTTTACTTGTCAGACCATTGTTATTCAAATGTTTGTTGGGAGGTTTACTGGTTAGACAAAATGCACAACATACTGCTGAGTTACACAAGCCGCTTGCTGTTTATGGATACTTGCTACTCGTGCAGGAGTAGGTTACTGTGCTGGGAAGAATTAAAGTCTCATTTCATTATAAAGACTTGTGTACTCAAAGATAACCAAGCTTATTAGGCAGTATCAGAGCTGTCTCTGATACTAGTACATATATCAGAACAATTCTGACATTTATATTGGAAGGGCTTCTGAACATTTTTGTCGTTAAAATGAGCACAGATACTTTAATCAGCCCCTATTAAATGCATCTCCAAACAAAGCACATGACATCTCTGTGGTGATAGAGAGCACTGACTCACACATGAAACATGATTAGGGCCTGATATGTTGTTGTAGATTTCATGTATTATTGTATACATATATCACTTATCATGCCAGACTCATTTTGTCCAAAATACGTCTTTATTCTTGTTGCACTTCACAGGACAACATGTTGTTTTGTGACTCCTGTGACCGGGGCTTCCACATGGAATGCTGTGATCCTCCCCTCACGCGAATGCCAAAAGGTAAATAAACAGGACTGCTGCTGTAACTCTCCAAACAACTGTTTATGACTTATTTACAGCCCTCTATCAGTTCCATTGTGTGTCTTTTATCATATAAAAGTCCACGAAGCTCAGACATTACTGTCTAGTATACAACATTGGAGTCACTAAATGATTTCTTGAATTGTTGCTTCCAACTCCTAATGAAGCACTTCATGCTTCACCATTGATTGCTAATGTATTCAGTGCATCCCAGGGCATCTTGGTATCTGTGCTAGAGCCTGCCTTGTTTAATCCACCTGGTTGTATCTTAACCCTTTTTTTTTTCTCTCTTCCCCAGGCATGTGGATTTGTCAAATCTGCCAACCCAGAAAAAAGGGAAAGAAGCTTTTACATGAAAAGGCAGCGCAAATCAAACGGCGCTACAACGCACCGCTGGGACGACCCAAGAACAGGTAAAGAAAAGCATTCAATTGGTGGTGTCTCCTTCCATGTCACCCTGTTGGAGAGTCGCAGCAAGGGGCCATGTGTCTGCTTTCAGCAGTGTGTAGACGAGCTAACAGCTACACTGCCTACTTTCGAAAATGGGCCCACTGCAATTATTTCCTTTAATATTATCATTTCTGTTCTCTGATTTTTATTATCTTTATTTATCTATATCAGTGTAAGTAATATATATATCCATATCCATCAAATCTTTATCTGTAACAACATGGTAAAAGATTTAGTTGTCATCCAGTAGTTACCTTTGTGGCCTGTAAGCAGGGTTGTGGACCCAGTGAGCTGTATTTTCTCCTGACACAATCTTAACCAGACTCCTTACTTCCTTATCCACAGGCCAGGGCGGCCCTTTAAAAAGCTGGGTGGGCGTGGTCGACGGAAGCGCTCAGCCTCTGCCAACTCATCCTCCAGCTCATCCTGTGAGGGCTACCCCGGTGACGACCGGCTGCTTTTTCCTCTGAGGGACGATGATGACCTGTCGCAGAGCAACCTTCGCTTCAACAACAAGACCAAGGGCCTCATCGACGCCCTCACAAAGTTCTTCACTCCGTCACCTGAGGGTCGTAAGGCACGGCAGGAAGTGGTGGATTACTCTGAGCAGTGCCGCATCCGAAAGAAAGCCCATCGCAAAGGAGAGGGAGATGATAGAGGGGGTAAAGATCTGCTGTGTTTTTCTGCTTTTACACACTAATTAACTCAGTCATTTCACTGCCTTTGCTGGAATGATTTCATTCTACTGAAAAAAAAATCTGGTTGATGCAAGATATTAGATTTTATTTAAGATTTAGATTTTATATTAAATTAGCAGTTGTCAGCTAGATGGTTTGCTAACAAACAGTCTCTGTTTGTTAGCAAATGTTATCGTGATGCATAGACTGTGCGAAAGGGTTCTTGGTTACGTTTAAAAAATGATCCAGCTCTGATGTTACGTATTTAGAACATAATGTATAGAGGGTCACAATGGTGCAGAATGGATTTGTCGTATTCTGCCTCCAAAAATTGCTGCTTACACATATGCGTCCAAAAAATTATTTGTGTAGTGAAGTTGCCACCTGCAGTAGGCCAAACACACACATATATACACAGAGTTTTAAGTAGGTGCAGAAGCAGAGAATTACTGCGATAGAGCAGATGCATCAAGAGCAATTAGTTCAAGTCTCATTGGCTTCAACGTGGGTGTCGTGACTGAGCTTTTGAAAGCTATATATTAAAACATGTCAGCCACATTGGTAGGTTTGACATTGAAAATATATTTGTGTTGATATAAACTAGACATAGCCATCTATAATGTAATTATCTTTTGAGCTGGAAAACACACATGCAGCACAAATATTCACAGTGAGTAGTATGCTCACCTTCGCTGGTAAACGTGGAAGCCTAAATGAAGTGGGACACACACTCTGAGGACGTAATGTCCTGTGTGTTTGAAGGCTAACTTTGAGCTCCCTTCAGTCCCAGAAGTATGTACAAGCAGAGTAGCGAGTGTACTAACAACAGAACAAGGTGGCAAATGACTCATTTAACACAGTGAAGGGGGGGGGGCACACACACCCACAGTGTGGTCTTTCACCCCCATCCCTTGTAATTGAGCAAATTCCTCCAACTTAAAAAAGAGCGCATGTCTGATTATCTGGTATTCTTTTCAGGGAACTGTTTAACATATATAAATGCTTCTATGTCCACCCTCTGTGGCAGCAGCACCATGGGAAAAATCAATCCATAGACATCTTGGGACCCTGTCTGGTTTTGCATTAATGTCGGCTGTGTTTCGATCCCCAGACAATCAGGAAGGCAGTGACTGGCGTGATGAAGATGACAAACTGCCTGGCCATGAGAACTTGACAGAAAAAGACATTGAACTGTTCAGACAAATCCAGGAGCTGGCACTACAGGTACGCAAAAAAAATATTACATCTCTTTAAAAGTTGGTGAATGCACAGAGATAGGATAGTCAGGAAGAAAGAAGTGAAGAGGAGTCTGTATCAAGTGAGACAACATGTGCAGGGAAATCTGGAAGAGAGCTGTGACCCTGTGACTAAGGCCATCAGACTGGAGACGTTAACATTATGTAAACTGAATATGTGGCAGGGAATCTGGGATGAGCCTGTGGTGAAAAACAGCAGAGTAAATAACAATAAAATCCAGGTTGTAAAAGATGGAGCCATTTAGTCAGTCCAGGTCTGTAGCATGTAGGCACATTTGTGGGTGGAAAAGTCAATGAGCTGTGAGAGACCATTGTGTTCACCACTGAAACAAATTAATCTGCCATGGAACAGCTGCCAGATTTACTATGTATATTAAAATCATCCATTGCTGTAGATCCAGGGCAGGAAGATGAGTTCAGGATTCAGCGAGGATAAAAGGTTTGATTTTAAATGTTCAGTAGCTGCACATAGCAAGAGGTAGTCAAAGGACAACAGCTTCACTACATGGTAATTAAAGTATAGGGGTGTCATTAGAAATCTACTTGCATATCAAATCATGCATGTGATTAATGGCAAAGCCTACTCATTGTTTGAAAGGACAGATATGGTAGAGACCTTATGCACTGATCATGCTGAGCCTCCAGGATAAAGTTACACTGACCAGTCCTAAGTTAGGCACAGGAAGTTAGTGTTGGTGTCCAAGGACGTGCCATGTTTGATGGAGTGAAATCTTTAATGACACTGACTGCACTGATAGGTTAGCCTTACAAGTGTCGTTACACTGGAGAGGAAGGATGAAGTAGCTACATTAATGACCCATTTCATGCAGCAGCAGTGGATTTACCAGAGTGGTTTGTTTGGCCAGTATCATTAGAGTCCTATAAAATACTAACCCAGCTAGAATATCCACACTAGTGTTTAAGTGTTTAATGCAGGCAGAGTAGTAAGAATTTACGATGTGAGAATAAGGTCAGTGAGATTATGAAGGCTGAGGAACAGTGGATTTAGAGTATGTGATCATCATACCAGTGACCGGCAGGGATGTGCAGAGTAGTCTTGTTAAATTCTAAGGCAGTACAATTTCATAGCTTCACTTAAAAGTTTCATCATCATGTATGAAGTGGCTTTATGTCTCTGACAATTTAGAAGTAATGAGGAACCGTGGGGTTTAGTCACTGACTTAATTGATTTGGCTCTAATGGTATTTTGGGGGGTCCCACTGGTTTTTATGTGTGTGTGAGTTTGTGAGACACACCCAGTGCTCTCTTGAGCTGTCATCCCACAGTGTAAGATCCGAGCCTAGTAGTCCCTGGTGTGCTATCTGTTTGCTTGTCACATCATTAGCTAATCTCTCTAGTAGTAGACCTGGAATTGACCTTTCATGTCTTCACCTCCCTTTCTTCCTTTGTCTTTGTTTTCCCAAACAGAAAGTTGGGGTGACAGGTCCGCCAGACCCTCAGATGCGCTGTCCTTCAGTCATAGAATTTGGCAAGTTTGAAATCCAGACGTGGTATTCGTCTCCCTACCCCCAGGAGTACAGCAGGTAAGCTAACACACCATAATGAAGTAGAACAGCATAATGTTCTTAACTCCCAGTCCTGCTTGTAGGCACAGAAGTCGCCACCTGCGTAATGGAGCTCAGTTATAAGCTTGTTTACAGTACCACCTACTTTGGCAGTTAACCAGGCAGAGCCAAGGCTGTAATTTGAAATTGGATTTCCTAAGGGTGTGTTCATTCAGTTTTGACTGCTTTTATGAAATTGTTGAATAAAATCTGTAATAATACAATTATTTGCATTATGACTAATCTGCCAAATATTTTCTCATTAATTGAATTAATTATTTGGTTCAAGAAATACAAAATAGTAAAAAACAAAGCTCTTCATAATTTCCTAAAGCCCTAGTTGACGAGAGGTGATCAAAGAGGTTGTGGCCTAACATAGGAAGATAGGGTTTGGGTTAGGTATACAACTCTCCTCATATGTTCACAGAGCTTAACTCTCATGTGATTATGCAAGTTTATAGCAGTAACTTCTGGAATATCTCATACATGTACAATATGTTTGGTAATTGAAAATGGAAGTAATTTGTCTGCTATGTTTGAAATCATTGTCCCACATCTTTCCCATGTAGAGGCCACACTCAAACTTGTAAATAAAAAAAGCTGTTACTTGTCCTCATGACCCTCCTTGGGTTTGGATGAGCTCTTAAGACAGAGGTTGTGAATTACTGGAATCAGTCATGTTGTCACTTTAATCGAGCTTCTTCAACCCTGTCCACAATCAGTTTATCAATAACCATCACATTAGAAAAATAATAAGTTCTAGAGCAAGTAGGACCCAAAACAGCTTTAAAAAAAGGCAACAGATTTCTTGATTGTCAGAATAGTTGTCATTACGTGTTCCGTCAGCCAATCATTTAGTGGACCACTCATTAAAGCTCAGACTATTTGTAAGAATTCTACATTTTACTCATTACATTGTACTCCCATTTCTTTTCCTTTCCAGACTACCTAAGCTCTACTTGTGTGAGTTTTGCCTGCGCTACATGAAGAGTCGCAGCATCCTCTACCAGCACATGAAGAAGTGCAACTGGTTCCACCCCCCTGCTAATGAGATCTATAGGAAGGATGATGTCTCTGTATTTGAGGTGAGGAGAAATATGGATTCAGTAATGGTGACAGTTAATGAACTGAAAGATTAGAAGAAAGATGATTTCATGCCAGTGATTAATGGTGGTTGACATTGTAACAGTGATAGCTGGGCCTCTGTGAAACACGTCAGACCACATCTGTTACCAAAGCTGCCCTTTATTCTTTAACTCACCTCAAAATTGCTCCTATTGTTCTCACTCTATTCCTGCTGATCACCAAAAGCAATGCACAGTTGTCAGAAATATATTTGATTCTTCCGTAGACTTAAGACCCATCAATTTTTTATTTATTTATTTATTTTTTTTTATGAAGGTAGGAAAAAAATCACACAGCAACTTCATTACTACAGATTATGTTTATTGGTCAATTCCTAATGATGATTAATTGACACTGTTCTTTTGTTTGTGTCATCAGGGAAAGTCACTGTTATTATTAGAAGAATTCATAATTACCAATTTACAGTCAAGCAGTTTTTCAGGGTCTCATCGTGCAGGAGCAGATTAATTCTGTGGATCGTTGTCTGCAGGCCGTTTCCACTGCAGCCTCTTCTTCCCCATTCTGCAGTCCATCCTCGCTCGGAGGAGAGCAGAGATACCTGGCAAGCTGCCAACCTGAAACTCCCTCCTTCTCTTTCTCTTTACAGCTCTTTGTTTCTTTCTTCCACCCTCTCTATCTGCCAGGGTCTCCAGAGACACCACTGAGATCATTGGCTGACACTAACTTCTTTCACCCTCTGTCTCCTTTTATCTTTACTTTGTTCCACAGCTCTTTAATGGCAGCTTAAAAAACTTTGTGACATTGTTTTTTAGGGATATTTTTATCACCTTTCACACAACAGGTTGATGGGAATGTGAGCACAATCTACTGTCAAAACCTGTGTCTGCTGGCCAAGCTGTTCCTGGACCACAAGACCCTCTACTACGATGTAGAGCCCTTCCTTTTCTACGTCCTTACGCAGAATGACAGCAAAGGTTGCCACCTTGTCGGCTACTTTTCCAAGGTATATTCATGATGCTCCCAGCTTTTCCCCTGTTTTGAAATTACAACTTTGCACTGTCAGTGTCCACACCACTACCTTGCCTCCTTAATTTTCAAGAAGTATATACCTTTGTAAACTATAATCACCTCTGTGTTACTGTAATCACTCTGCTCAAACCTTATTACAACTAGATGAGCCAAAATGGACAGTTTTTTTTTTGTTAAATAAAACCCCACCTTGATGCATTCCTACAAACATACAGTTTGCCCCTCTGTAGAGTTTGTAGTTGCAAGTGTTCCCATTAACATGCCACCTCGCTGCCAAAACATAGCAGTTAGTGAGCAGACACAGCATCATCAACATCCTGCTGTACACCCACAAAGACCTGCTCTGTGATGTATTTTTCCATGTTTTCTAAAGGTAAAATGTGTCTGTTTTTCCCTTTTTCCAGGAGAAGCACTGTCAACAAAAATACAACGTATCATGCATCATGATTCTTCCACAGTACCAGCGCAAGGGCTATGGACGCTTTCTCATCGATTTCAGTAAGGGCTTAACCGTTAAACAACAAACACACAGTAACAACAACAATAATTGTAAAATATATCTATTGATATTCTTCTTGATGGACAAAATAAGTAAATTCAGAAACTTAAAATTGTTGTGGTGTACAATTTTTCTGACTCATTATATCTCTGTCCTTGTTATTTCCTCTCTCCCTCTCTGCAGGCTACCTGCTGTCCAAACGTGAGGGCCAGCCAGGATCCCCAGAGAAGCCTCTGTCAGACCTAGGGCGGTTGTCCTACATGGCCTACTGGCGCAGTGTGGTGCTAGAGTGCCTCCATGAGGTTCGTGACCGGCAGATCACTATTCGACAACTAAGCAAGCTGACGGGGATCTGCCCGCAGGACATCACCACCACCCTACACAGCCTCAACATGCTGGAGCAGCGAGGAGACAGGTCAGAGATGGGACCAGCATGCACTCAGAAAGACGCCACAACATTAAGTGTCTTATGAAATAGGTCAAGGATACAGTCCAGTGGTTCATACTCACATACCCACATTGTTCTAAAGAACCCCAAGATTTCATAGTAATAGCATTAGCATGATATTTGACTAATTATAGTGCAATAAGAGACCAAAGATTGCCAGAAGGTGCTCAGTCACAAAGTAATAAAGGCTCTTGTAAAGCCTAATCCAAATGAATAAGAATATGGCCAGTAGCCAGGTTACACCTTGTGTCAACAAAAACAGCCTTTAAAGTAGACTTAAGTAGGATCACTGCTCATGTTGTCCCTGTAATAACACAATGTAACTGTCTGATGTATTTGAACTGCTTGACCACTGACACAGTGCAGCTGCCTTAATTAATTTATTTCAGTTGGATACTTCTGGATACTGGATAATGCTTTTTTCAAAATGAATTTAATATTAGGGAGAATAATGGCCTGTTTCCTAAGTGTAATTTGCTCTATTTTGGTTTACCACAATGTTTAGATAACTATCAATGCCTGACAGCATTGGCCAGGAAAACAGGGATTTGTTTGGTTTTTCGAAATCAGTGGAAGCCCCTGATAAAAGTGGAAAAGTTTCACAAATCTGAAAATTGACAAGCTTTGGTTAATAACATATACACAGACAAGCTTCTGAAAGTAAGCATGTATAGACATATTAAAAATTCTTGTGAATATGCCTGGACATAATTATCAATCTACACCAAAACAAGTATCCATGTTGATCTATTTCTCTTTAGAAGAGAGGAAAAACAGTAGAAAAATATGCTTGCAGAGTTATTATCCTGATTTCTATTTTTCTGTGGCTTTGCCAGGCTGGTCCTGGTGCGAAGGGAGAAGCTGGTGGTTTGCCACATGGCTCGTCTCAAGGCCCGGCCACGGCAGCTAGAGGTTGACCCTGAGTGTCTCCGCTGGACTCCCGTCATCGTAACCAACACTGTGGTGTCTGATGTTGATGGAGATGATGACGATGAGGAGGATGAGGAACCAGAGGAAGACAACCGCAAAGAGGTAAATATGTTGAATTACATTTGCTGTAACTGAGCGAAGAAACTGATCTGAAAGTTGTTGTACACTTTTACATTCTCAATTTTAGTTACTAATTTAATTTTACCTTTACTTTTATCTGTAAATAGATCAAGCCAAGTCACAAGGTCCAACCAATGTCATGGCACATGCGCCAAGGAAAGAGGAGGGATGTGGAGGATGAGGAGGAGGAGGAGGAGGAGGAAGAGGAAGAAGAAGAGGAAAGGAAAGGCTTCCTGGGGTTTCCCATCGGCCAAAGCTCTCCAACTCCCCCTTCTGTTCGCTGTCCACCCCCTGTCCCAGAGCCAACACGGCCCCCTCCCCCAACAAATGGAGAACGTAGACCACGGGGACGCCCGCCCAAAAACTGGCCTTGGGGCAAGGTGAAGGACAACACACGGGTGGGACGGCCACCCAAGATCCGCCCAATGGAAGATGAAGATGATGAAGATGAGGAAAGACAAGAGGGAGGAAAAACCACAGGCTCTGCCAGCAGCCATCCCTCCCTTTTCCCCTTAGAAAGACAGATGGAGTCCACAGCCTTTCACCCACTGGACATGGCCAGGCACCCCTCTATAACCCCTACACGAAGAGGGCGGCCCCCAAGAAAAAAGAGAGGCCCTAAGCCCAGACTCACAGAAGCTCCAGAAGAGGGGCTGTCACAGCTTCCTGTGGTTTCTAGGTTGAATGAGACTCCACCTCTTAGGAAGAGCTGCTTCAGTGAAAGCAGTGAAGAGGAAGAGGATGATGATGATGATGAAGATGATGAAGAGAGGAGGGCATGCTCCCCACCCATCCTCACTAAGCCTGCCATGGGGCTTAAATGCAAGGTAAGAAACTTGGTGTTCAGTTTTACTGGTGCTGAAATAATGTAAAGATCACAACATAAGGGGCAAAAAAAATCAAAACAACTTAGCATTCATTTGTCTTTAGAACTGAATTAATATCCATATCATGTACTGAACTAAATCTTTTTATTCTCATACAGTCTGGGTCTATTAACCCACATTTAATTCTGCCTCTGGTTTCTCCCTAGAAGCCACTAAGGAAGCGTCGCTTTCGCCAGCGCAGCCATCCTCACAGCAGTGTGGTGACTGAGACCATTTCTGAGACCACAGAGGTGTTGGACGAGCCTTTTATAGACTCCGACTCAGAGAGGCCTATGCCCAGGCTGGAGGAGGAGACACCCCTGGGTCACCCACTGCATCGCTACCCCCCAGCCCGCTCAGCTCTGAGGTTGTCTGACCCAGCACCCAAAAGAGGCAGACACTCCAACCTTACAGATTCAGAAGATGACGGTGAGTAGGCAAGCTTTTGATCCTTAAACTTGCTTGACTTAATGATTATTGTTTTAATATTACACAGGCATGTATGCAGATTTATCTAACACTGGTTTAACTCTTTGCATCCTCTCAGAGTTAACACCTATGCTGAAGCCCGTAGCTGCTCTGCCAGCAACACAATCAGAGACCCAAGCATCCAACCCTGATGTCCCAGTCAAGAAGAAGAAAGGCTGGCCCAAGGGAAAGAGCCGTAAACCGCTGCACTGGAAGAAACGGGGACCTGGGAAACCACCCAGTGGTGGGTCCAACCAGCGAGCAACGGCAGACAGCCAAGCTCAAAGTGGGGATCCTCTACCCCCCAAAATTAAAATGAAGCCTGGTCGCAAACCCCGGAGCTGGTATCTGCAGCGGGCCCAGGAGGAGGCAGAGAGGCAGGAGCAGGAAAGACAAAGGCTTCTGGAGCAGCAGCTGGACAAAGATACTCAGTTGCTCCAGATGGATGACCGCAAACGAGTCTGCAGAACCAACACTAACAGAGACAACAAACCGAGAGACTCTGATGAAGAAGATGACTATCTCCCCAAGCCAGTTGAGCAGAAAGTACCAAGGAGGCGGGGGAGACCACCCAAGAATCGCTCTCTTCGCCAGCCACCACAGCCTGTCCCCAAACCACCTCCAACCTCTGAGCCAGACGAGGAAGACGATGAGGAGGAGGAGACTGAAAGAGCTTGGGAGGAAGATAAACCCAGCCGTCCACCTTCTCGTCCCCTGCTGTCCCCTTCTTCCTCTTCTTCCACCTCAGGGCCCCGGGCCCCACAGTCCCGGCCTCAGGACACAGATATGGGTGACAGGGAAGATGATGATGACGATGAGGAAAGGGAGGAAGAGGAATGTGGCAGCTTGGGTAGCGGTGGTGGTAGTATCAGTAGGCGAGCAACAGTCACACCAGGTTCAGGAAGCAGGCGCAGTGAAGACCACGATGCAGATGATGAAGGTGACGGACACTTGGAGAATAAGAGCAACAGCAGCAACAATGGGAGTAAAAAGAGAAAAAGTCAGGACTCTGAAGATGAAGATGATGATGAAGATGAGGAGGAGGAGCCTGCCTCCCGCACAAGCTCTCCCCCAGTCAAGGAAGAACCCCAAGGCGGAGATGCTTTTTTAGACATGGAGAACAGCGTGGCGCGGGATTATGTCAGCAAACAGGAAGAGGAAGAAGAGGAGGAGGAGGAGGCTGAGGAAGAGGTGCCGGAGGCCAAGTGTCGGCCCTCCTCAGCTGACCCACAGCAGGAGGAGAGACGACGCAGAGAGCAGGAGGAGTCTGCTGCAGCAGCTGCTGCAGTGGAAACAGTCACGGCCATGTCTGTTCCTTCTGAACCCATGGAGCTCCAGCCTCTGCACCCGGATGACAAGGACGTCACGCTGTTGATTGAACCCCAACACACACATCCACACTCCCACCCTCACCAGCACTCTGATTTCAAAGAGGAGCTTGGCCACCATCACCCACATCACCCCCATCATCACTCCAATGAGCTGGACCTGGAGACTATGCAGGCTGTCCAGTCTCTGACACAGGGAGAAGCCCAGGACGAAGAGACTGAACCCCAGCCACACCATGGGGCCTACCAGGACTGTGAGGAGACCCTAGCTGCCTGCCGGACCCTTCAGAGCTACAGCCACACTGGGGAAGCTGAGGAAGATTCTCTGGCCCTGGTGGAGGAGTGTGGGGCTTCCCAACACAGTAGCCCCCTTCCAAATCCCCCAGTGCCGCCCCTGCCCAGTCAATCTGTGCGCTCAGTAAACAGTCCAGGATTGTCCTCAAGCATCATGGACACAACACCAGCAGGGCAAAGAGGAGGGACACCTGGCCCCACTGGGGCAGGGGGCAGTGGTGGAGGTGCTGGAGCAGGGTACACCCAGATTACACCTGAGCATCCAAGTTCCCTGTCTGCACCCTCTCAGCAGAACATGGAGACATCGCCAATGATGGATGTGCCATCCGTGTCAGACCACTCCCAGCAGGTGGTGGACAGTGGCTTCAGTGACCTTGGCAGCATAGAGAGCACCACAGAGAACTATGACAACCCCAGCAGCTATGACTCCACCATGGGTGGAGGAGGCAATGGAACGGGAAATGGGGGGAACGGAGGGGGAATATCAGCTGCTGTAGCTGCGGGAGCTTCCACAGCTTCCTCGTCATCAGCCTCCTCTTCTTCAAACTCTGCCACCCCATCTTCATCCTCCCAGTCCAACAGCTGCTCATTCGTGCCAGCCCCCAGCCTCACATCTTCCACAGGAACTGGGGGATCCCAACTGACGATGGGAAGCTGTAGCCTCATCCAGCAAACAGGACCAGGGCCCAACAGTGGGCCAGGTGCCAGTAATGTTGGAGGGGCCGTACCACAGCCCCCACCACCTCCACCACCGTCCAACACTCCCAGCTGTGGCATTAAGTCTCCTCAAAGCTGTGGTGTGATCGAGAGGCCGCCAAGCACCAACCAGCAGCAACAGCAGCAGCAGTCCCAAAAAAAGGTTCCTCAGCAGCCTCCTCAGCAGCAGCAGCAAGCTCCCAACCCACAGCCTCCACCATCAGCCCCACCACCTCCACCACAGCAACAACAGCAGGCGCTGTCCCAGTGTAGCATGGGCAATGGTTTTGCATCCACCCCAATGATCATGGAGATCCCAGAAAGTGGAGGTGGAGGAGGGGGCCGAACCTTGTATGAGCGAATGGGCCAGGACTTTGGCACCGGGGGCTACCCCCAGCCATCAGCAACTTTCAGTTTGGCCAAACTTCAGCAGCTAACCAACACCATTATGGACCCCCATGCCATGTCCTACTCCCATTCGGCCTCTGTCACATCCTACGCCACCAGTGTTTCTCTCTCCAACCCTGGGCTGGCCCCTTCACCCCACACTCCCCTCCCGCAGGGCCAACCCACTATGACCCCACCTCCTAACCTTAGCTCTGGTTCCATGAACCTTGGTTCTCTGCAGTTGCAGTGTAACATGCCCACCACCAACATTGGCCTGGGACCTCCGCCACACACACAGCGGCTACAGGGCCAGATGGCTACAGTCAAAGGCCATATTTCCATCCGGTCCAAAGCCACTCAGCAGCTGGCCCCAGCCCCACACCAGCAGCAGCTTTATGGCCGCAGCTCAGGGGCTGTGGCCATGCAGGGTACGCCACGTACCTTGGCGGTGCAGCGTGGTATGATGCCAAATCTCATGCCTACGCCGGCACCATATAATTCCATGACGCCCCTCAATGCCATGTCAGCCGGCTACCGAATGCCCCAACCCATGATGAACAGTGGTTATCACGGCAATCCCCCTTACATGAATCAGCCTGCCCAGTACCCCATGCAGATGCAAATGGGCATGATGGGAGGGCAGGGTTACCCGCAGCAGCCTATGCAGCCCAATCACCATGGCAACATGATGTACACTGGCCCCTCCCATCACAGCTATGCTGGTGTCCCGAAACAGTCACCTTACATGAGCAGATGAGCAGCGAAGAACTGAAAAAAAGAGATATGGGGCCAGAGCTGATACTCGCTGTACTCTAAATGTCCATTACTCCTTTTCACCCTCTCCAGTGCCATGGCAGGCACAAGTGAGTTTAGGTGATTGGAGACAGAGACAGAGAGGGTTTCCTGTTTTATCTATGTTGTCATTTTGTCCCTTTTTATTTGGGCTCATTTCCCCTCCCCTCCCAGCTGGCTGTGTATGGGAGCAAGGTGGTTAGATTCCATGCTGGGGTGTGTACACGGACCTTGGCCGTACCATGCAGTTTCAGGCCAGGCCTACACAGTCCTCTGTAATGTGGTTTCTCACAGGCCCAGAAGCCTCCTCCTCCTCCTCCTCATGATGTGCTGGAGGAGAGTAGTGGATTACAAGAATGATGAGAATGATGCACAGAGAAAGACAATATAGGAGTACCTTGCTTTGTCTAACTGCGAATACAAAACCCGTGGTTAACTGAATATATTCAACCATGCACACAATCTTTTAATTGATATGGGAAGCCTTACCTTGAAAAAAAAAAAAGAGACAGTGAAACTTAGGCGGACTCTTGTTTTGTTAAACATAATGTTTAAATCCTATTTTTGTTGTTGTCATTTTTGTTGATTGTTTTTTGGGATACTTGTGTGAAGTCCGACCTCTTATATGCTTTGGTCTTTATATGTGTGACATTCTGAAATGGTGATGACACCTTCTTGCTCTCTCAGAAATACCCAAACATGTATGTGGCCGGTCAGACAGCTTTTCACCTAGTTCCAGAAAAGCTAAGGAATGGGACCCTACAGTGTTTGAGTCGTTGAGTTTTCAAGAATCTCTGGCTTCCGGGATGGATGGTGTTGTACCAAAAACAGCAAAGACACGGAGGAGAGAAGTGCGTTACTGTCTTATTATGTGTCCATAAATGAAACAAGTAGCATTATTTTTCTGTTTGCCGCCACTCTGAAATGTTTAGATGTAAATATTCCGGTACTTCCCAATATCAGCACACACACACACACACACACACACACACACACACACACACACACACACACACACACACATACACACACACACTGGCTAGCTGTCGCCAATTTGTGGCTAGCTCAGGAAAGTACAACATTCAGCTGTTCTTGTCTACACTCCACTGACAGACGGTGTACTTTGTCAGCCTTTTTAGCAGTTTAGGGAATGCAGAACAAATGGTGGGAGTTCCATTGGACTGCTTTAAGGAAAGTTGGTTAACTATAGCTGACCACCCCTCCTTAAGTGTTAGTGACCTAAAGAGGTCGAGGAGTCTGCTTTTGAATGGTGAATTTTTTTCTGTATTATTATTATTTTTTTTAATTGTAATTTCCTTTTCTGCAAAATTCTGCACTCCAATTGGCTAGAAATATGGCGGTAGACAGTTAGCCTTTGTAAAAGGTGTGCCTAAATGCCTGATCTAGTGCATGGTTTGGCCCTCACATAGAGGCACACTCGTATGAAAGCAGGGTCGTAGGTGAGTAAGTGTTTAAGGTCCTGTTGGTAATGGCGTTCAACTGGCAGGGGTAGAACAATTGACCTTGTCGCACCATGTACCAGTATTGGAAGTCAAAAGAAGAGTTTTCATTTTCTTACAGACCTGACATTGCATACTTGATTCGTGTGTATTGTTCTGTTCTGTACTTAGTTTTTGTTGTGTTTCTTTCTGAATTTTATCAGACTGGGCAGCTTTCTTTTATGACACAAGCTGACTCTTTTTGACTTTAGAAAAGCTATTGTAGAGAAAATGTTTTTTCTATAATATAAAAGGAAACTCTGACATTGATATTGGTACTGTCATTTTTTTCACTTCTGTTTCAGGAAAAAAAACAATACATATTTTTTAGCTCGCCTCTTGGGTAATAATTACTAAGAAATTCAAAATTTAAAAAAATTACCACTCACTTTTAGTGACTTTAAGATGCCTTTAACCTCTCCATTCCATCTCATCTCTAGAGTTTTTCTATCTTTGTGTAGTATATTAATGCTATTTTAAACAAAAGGACTACAAATATCTAAAGGTCACTTGGCATTCTTTTTTCTTTTTTTTTTTTTTTTTTTTTTACTTCTTGTGTGTGTATAGGATGACTTCCTTACATTTAAGAGGCATGTAAAAAGGAGCTCAGTATATTTCTGTCTGTTTATATCGCTTCCCTTTTTGTATCCTTTGTAATTGTACATGTTGCGTTGTATGCTAAGAGAGAGCGCAAAATGAGAGGATTGACAGCTGGGCACAGTGAAGGTTGACTTGCGCTCAGTGGCCTCAACTCTCTACTCTGTCCCTGTATGTATTTCCATTTATTCTGTTTTTTTTTCTTTCTTTCTTAGCAAGTACTTTCAAAGAACTCTGTACATTTTAACATAAAATGAAAATAAATTATGTTGAGCCATTTATGTTTTCCTTGAGCTTTTTAAAGAAACATCTGAGTCAGCTTTACCATTATACTTTTCTAAATCTACTCCTTTCAGTATCACGCTCTGTTTAAAAACCAGTGAGGGGGCAGTCCTGTGTGTATTGAGAATTTTATTTATTTATTTTTTTGTAAAAAAGTATTTAAGCACATTAGAAATTAAAAACTTGGCTTACCTAGTCTTCTGCAGGCCACATTTTGGCCTTTGTCCATGCTTGAAAACTGACATCTTAAACTGAGCTTACCAGTCTGCGATCAGTGGATGGACCAAAATGGTACGTGTAGTTAGCATCTTTTATTTGTTTGTTAGCTTGACACTGGAAGTGATTAATAAAGTGTTAGAGGTTGTGCTAATGCAAACTCTCACTCTCTGTATTGAACCCTAGATTTACAATGCACTGGAGGGTTTAGGTTTCTTTGCCTGTGATTGACTTTCCAATTTGTGACTATCAAACTAGCTTGCCTGGAGACCATTGGAATCTGATTTTAGGCAAATGTTCAAAAATCTCCCCCTTAAGAAGAGGAATTTAAAAACACCTTTGACAAACTTTGTACAACTACAAGTAACTGAAGTCATGGCTAAACATTTTAGGGGACATGAAAATAAAAATGTATTTGTGAGTGAAGGGGGACTTCAATCTCAATGTAAAATAACTAACACTGATCTAACTGAATAAAAAGGTGTTTCCATTGAAGACCCCACCACTTGTAGATGATTTAGAAATCAATTTTAGAATCTCCAAGTTCTTCCAAGAGAAAGTTTCGATGGACAGTCATATATATATATTATATATATATACATTTATACATATACATTCAAATAAAGAATACTGTTATCACTTCCAGCTTAAAATCATTAAATGCGAGGGACTTCTAGGCCTCTACTGCTGTTAGGATGTCCTCTACCTGAGTTTTAGTTATAAAGGCTGTGGCTGTCACTTATTATGAAAAGTAACAGATGAGATTCCATGTAATCAGAAGTTCAAAAATATTCATACCAAGGATTACTCCATATTGAATAAAGGACTCATTGGCATTAGTTTATTGATGGAATTGCTCTGACTACTTGTTGCCACTAGATGTCCCTGTAGACGCAAGTGTGTCATCAAGACACTAAAGCCTGTTAGTGGTTCTGGCTTGTTGATCTGTGAATGAAATGGTCTCACTTTTAATGTTACATCTGTGAACAGAGGAGTCAGTTTTGTCAGATAAATATGATGTGAAAGCTAAATCTCTTATTAGGTTGCTTAAGTCAGTTCAGGTGATCACTCTTTGATCACTCAGCCAATCACTGACATAATTACATATTTCTATTTTGGATAATAAAAACTTTATATTTGCCCAGTCCTGCTGAATAAGGAAGACCACCAAACTCTATTCACTTGTTGTCTGCTCTCAGTTATTTAGTGATTACAATCAAATCACATCACAAAAGTCATATGTCAGTGAAATCATCATGTAAAATTATATCTACTGCTTGATGGACTGATTGGTTTGCAGGTCCTTGGTAAAAGCAGTGCCCAACAAAGCAGGTTACACTAAAAGAGCTCAGAGTACACCCCTTGGGTACTTCATTACAAGCAGTCCATATATAGTCTACCCTTAACTGATACAAATAATAGTACAAGCTGACCTGCATCAGATGAGTACAGTAAAGTGTTAACAGTGTTTTCAGTAGTACCACTTGTCAACTGGGATCTTGCTTTTTCTGCATCAAGAGGCTCTTTAACAGATGGATAAGACTACAAACTGCTTATCTCTGGTTTCTATGTTTTGGCTGTTTGTGCTCTTCTTTACTAGCATTTATTGAAAGGATTCGAATGATTGACACTTGAGGTAATGTTTTTCATAAACTTATTGTTTATGTTATCTGTGTTGAAAGTTTATCTTAAAGTTGTGATTGCATTTGATGAAGGTGGAGCTGCAGACCATGAACTCTTTGACTGTTTTTTCATTGTGCACTAATTTTAGGTTCCCTCATGTATTCTGTTTGTAAAGCTCTTAAAAATCAAATAGATCTTTACCAGTTAACGCATTTCCCATGGTTCTGAATCACCCCAGCTGAGGCTGAAGTTTTTGACAATGGTAGGTGCCAAGTTAAACATGTAATATAGCCTACACCGTACACATGCTGTATGTTAGTATGGTTAAGTTTTCAAATTTTTTAGAGAAAATTTTAAGAAACAACATAAACTTTAAGCACCCACGCTCTGTATATCCAGGCCTATTTTCAAAAGTAGCAAGCAGTGTACTTTTACCGCAATAACTATCGGGGAGAACAAAAAAACAGTACTTTTACTCTTATACTTAATTATGGACAAAAAGCGTGACTCCAGCATCAACATCCCGTTGTAATCTGTGCAATCCTCACGTTTTCCATTTCACTGTAACCTCGTTTGGGTGATAAGTATATGTACACTGGAATTGTTGTTTACACAATAAACAATTTATCTAATGAATTGTAAACAGGAGACTAACAATGTAGACACTGACTCTACCTAGCATTTCCGCAGTTCTCCTCTACGTTATCTATTTATTTAAATGCAGAGGAGCTCGCAAGATGAAATCTGATACTGGAAACAAAATGTCAGACCAGCTACACCTTAAGGCCAATCAGCGGACAGTTTTGCTGGTGTTTAATGTAGCGTTTATATCTGAGGTCCAATCACAGCCAAGTCACGAGCCAACAGGTTCCGTGTTGTTGACCTATGCCTCTTTAAAGAAGGCGGGATATTACAGGCTCCCTGGAATCCGATTGGTTCACTTTACTCCGCTGTCCTTCTCACACATTGCTCCACCTAACGGGAACCAACGACGACTGCTTAATCTTACAGTGGGAAAAGGGTGCCAGGCGAGACGAAAACGTAAAAAATTGTTTTCGGTAGGTTATTTCTAATATATGAATTGCTCGCGTGACAAATTACATTCTTTTCAGTAAAAACAGCATCGTTATTCGATTTTTCTTGATGTATATTTCATCCCCTGTGCCGGGTGACGAGGCTTTTCCTCTGTCATGAGACTGAGGCAGGAGGAGGGACAAATGTAGCATCTTGTATGTAGATGGAGGCCTTCAAGTGTTCCGTTTCCATTTAGATAAGTTAGCTAGTTGCCTCGGTTCGCATTTATAATAATGTGTAACATTAAACAGGTGCTAGTTGTTCCGGTTGTTAAAGCGATGAGTTACTGCCGAACTCGATAGCGTTGTCGCATAATTAATGAATATTCCGGTTTCATATGTCCAAGGCACCCTGAGCCGAAAGCAACTAAAGAGGGCTTCACTTAAATGTAACGTTGCTGTTTTGATTATGTCCCAGGTACTGCCTTTATCGAAAAGATGACATTTAATTTAACGTCATTCACTTTTAAAAGGACCGATTGCGCACAATTTTTAAGACTTAATAGGAGCCATTCATTCATATACCCCTATGAAACCGTTTGTACATCCTGTATCTTGTATCAGCTATGATGTGCAAATGTGAATAATGGTTATATTTTTCAATGGCTGTGGATAAATTGAGTAGTGACCTCAGGCTTCACTTGTGGATTCATGGACAACAAACAAAAACACGACGGACTCTTCAAAACATTAATACGTAATCGTGTAATTAATTTGTATCCTCATAATAAGCATACACATATTGAGCACAGAGAAAAAGAATTAAAAGGGAAATATATGATGTACAAGTTAGCAAAATATCAGGCCAGATTCATACAGAGGGCAAAACTTGCTTTTATCTATCAAGAATGTGTCACGTGAAAGGAGGAAGGGCTGTTTTTGCAATAGTGGGCGGGAATTTCATTAGCTATTTATTTTATTTTTGTCTTAACACTGAAGCCATTCATATCAAAATTCTCCCTGAAATTACTCAATGACCTCATATAAACGAATGCCAATATGTAAAATACTTACATTTACTGTTAAATTATTGCTTTTAAATAGAACTGTAGTAATCTCAATACTTTGTGTATAATACAAAATTTTCATTGGAGATGCTTTTGTTTTCTGTTCTTATCATTAGCCTCCAGCCAAAATGATCCACAGCCTGTTTTTAGTTAACGCCTCAGGGGATATATTTCTGGAGAAGCATTGGAAGAGTGTGGTCAGCCGCTCGGTGTGTGACTACTTCTTTGAGGCACAGGAGCGTGCCACTGAGCCAGAGAACGTCCCACCGGTGATCCCCACCCCACATCACTACCTTATAAGTGTGCTCAGGCATCGCATCTACTTTGTGGCAGTAATTCAGAGTGAGGTGCCACCTCTGTTTGTCATTGAGTTCCTGCACAGAGTCGTTGACACATTCCAGGTTCTGACTGTATTTGCATTTTCCAGTTAACTTCTAGTTAACCTTAACTGACTCATATCAGACTTGAAATACCCATACTTTAAATGTGCTCTTTGTTCTCAGGACTATTTTGGTGTGTGTACAGAGGCTGCTATTAAAGACAATGTGGTCGTGGTCTATGAACTACTGGAAGAGATGCTGGACAACGGCTTTCCACTGGCCACAGAGTCCAACATCCTGAAAGAGCTCATTAAGCCTCCCACCATCCTCCGCACAATGGTTAACACCATTACAGGTCCAGTACTCATACATTTTTTACAACAGACCACAATGCCTGTAAAAATTCTAACTGATTGTATATATTATTCTGTAAAATCATCATAGTGTTGTTAGGTATGAGGTTTGATCAAAACTTCAAGGACTGTCCTTGTTGTGCTTGAACAGAGTGCAGCAATGAAATGTGCATGTAGCAATAGTAAGCAATAACTTAAGTGAGTAAATATTTCAAGTTACATGGCTTGATCATCATCAACACCCGAGCTACACACAGTTTTTATAACCACTTGTGTTTGGCATATGCCATTTCAACATGAACCTGAAACTAGAAGCCAGAGACCTAATTTCATTATGAGGGAAAAAAGAAGTTGCAGGGAGCCGAAATGGTTGGTTAAGAGGGTGAGAACCAACTTCTGTGTACCTGTGGTCAAGAGAAACACTTGTTTGACAATCTCACCCGGGGGGGTCGGTCTGGGGGATGAATTCAGAGTGCAGTGATGCTTTGTCTTTACCTGTTGAAAAGCTTTTCTTGATTTGATAGTTATTTCAGCTCAGGTTTGTCAGTCCCATAGCTCAGTGGGTATAAGACTTAACCAGTTTGAGATGAGCTGCTTGCAAATGTGCAGTAAGAGTCTGTTATCAATGGCCCTTTTTTAAACATCACACTATGACAGTTTCTGCTTGTACTTTTTTTTCAGAATTATCAGTAAATCTGTTTTTACTTAAGGAAAACTGTTATTAAAGATTATCTATCTCAGGTGCAACCTGGCCCAACATTTAAAATGCTAATAAAAAATGCAAATCAGTGCTGCATGGTTGACTCATGGCGGCCCAAAGTGCTACTGGAAAAAACATTCTTTTCCTGTAAACAAAATCTGGTGGCTTCAACAAGAGCGATATAATGAATGTTGATAACAATAGATCCTAAGGAAAAGGTCTATTTTTGTTGAAATCCTTTACATATGTTGTCAGAGGTTCAGATTAACAAGCAGAGCCTGCTGGTGACATCAACACTTTGGGTGGTATTATATTAAGGGTACACACTTGACCAGGATGAAATTATGGTTAAAAAATACCAGATGCGGGCCGCCGTTTAGCTCGCTCGGTAGCGCGCGGCCCACATACGGAAGGCTCGGTCCTCCAAGCAGCGGTCGCGAGAT
>JAQMCX010000047.1:4259269-4281769 GCA_029814765.1 Acanthurus leucopareius
CGTGTCACTGCCCCCCTCTCTCTCTCCCCGTTTCAACACTGTCCTATCGAATAAAGGCCAAAAAGCCCCAAAAAAAATATTAAAAAAATAAAAATAAAAAAAAAATACCAGATGTTCCTCCTAAAATGAGTTACCATGTATATAGTTAAGAAGTTAATCTTTACACTCATGAAATAACACATACATTTAATCCAACCACAGATACCATTTAGATAAACTGATAATTTGAGGTTACAAGTGCACCAAATAATGCAGATTGGAATCAGTTTCTTCTGTATATATAAAGGGATTCTGTGTAATTGGCTTTTATTTTAACATGTGTTTCATGTCTGTATTCCAGGCAGCACCAATGTTGGTGAACAGCTTCCTACAGGCCAGCTGTCAGTGGTTCCATGGCGGCGCACTGGAGTCAAATACACCAACAATGAGGCCTATTTTGACGTGGTGGAGGAAATTGATGCTATCATCGACAAATCAGGTATTGCTCTGAACACCATGCTGATCATACACTGTACCACTGCTTCATTATTTAGTGTCTCTGTTAGCTGTGAACCTGGAAAATGACATTGACAGGTTTCATGATGCTGAAAAATTCATCACAATATGCAATGCAAAATGTGATGTAAATCAATTATTAATTCATACTATAATAAGTTTGATTAATGTTGTAGTTAAGAAAATGGTCAGGTAAAAAATGTTAAACAACACTATTAAAATGTCAGCTGTTGGCAACTTCACTCCATAATTGTTAGCATTTGCCCCATTGACTGTATAAAACACTGGACAAACCCTCCGTGGCGTCACCCATTGGTTTCTGCCTGAGCCAAAGTGAAGCCTCGTAAATCTCGTCCTTGGCGCCTCCATTTGCCAGTGCCTGACTCCGCCAAAAGCCTGCCTAAACGACGAAAACCCAAATATGGGAAAAGACGTGGGGCTATGGCTGGGTCGAAGGACGGATACCACACCCACTCAGCTAACAGCCCCCGGCTAGCCATCAACAGGCTGTCGATCAATGAGGCCACGCCCTAATTTATGCAAAATTGCAGAATTTTAAGCTTAAATATAAAATAAACAAATGAGTTAAAAAAAATTCACCCCCCTCAGAGTTTTCATGAGATGGTAGAGAAGCTGTAGACAAAAAAAACGTTTTTTGAACCAGACTGTAAACATGTTTATTTCTGCTCTAAAGTTGGCCATTTTAATATGGGCTCTAATGAGAATTTGCTCCCTTTTGGAGCCAGCCTCAAGCGGTGAGTCGAGGAATTGCAAGTTTTTGTACTTCCTGGTTGGCTTCAATGCGGAAGTGGGGAGTTTGCCCCTTGATCAATTTGCGGAGCAGATGAATACAGCCTCTCCCGACTCCAATTTTCCTCTCACCAATAACTTTCTACTTCTCATGTACTCATCTGCTCCGCACGTTGATACGTCCGTTGTCTGTCTCTTGGGTGGAAGCTCAACACTGCCCCTAGAGGCCTGGAGCACTTCCGTTGTATGACTGGATATGCGGCATTTTCTTTTTGCATTTGTTTTCTTATTTGCAGTACGTTTCTGTATTTGCAGCGTTTTCCTTTTGCATCTGTTTTCCTATATGCAGTGCGTTTCTGTATTTGCAGCACGTTTCTGTTTATGCAGCGTGTTTCTGTATTTGCAGCGTTTTCCTTTTGCATCTGTTTTCCCATATGCAGCGCGTTTCTGTATTTGCAGCACGTTTCTGTTTATGCAGCACGTTTCTGTATTTGCAGCGCCTGTCTATATATGCAGCACATTTGCACTTGTCAGCCACTGTACCCCTTTGTTTCACAAGTCTGAACTCTCCACAGGTCAGACAGTGAAGGGTTAAGTGTGTAATTTTTTTGTTTATATCTAAGCAGCTGATGACCTTCTGGTTTCTGAGAAAAGTTCCCACAGCATTTTGCTGCTCACTTTCTCAGAAATCAGCAGAGTAAAAATATCAGACCACCATGACTCTGTTGACACATAACTGACCGTGCAGGTATTGTCTACGTGAGTGTGTGTTTCGCATGCAGATTTTGGAAACAGAGGCCAGCTGCCATTCTAACGACAAAATACCACTGGCCAAACCGTCTTCTTACCATCTGATGATGTCTTCGAGCATTTCAGCTGCTCAGATAGCATTAGATCAAATAAATGCCATAAGCTAAATGTTTCACTGCAAGTGTTTCATTCCAAAGTTTCCGAAATGCATGTTGAGTTTTGCAGGATTAGTTTTAAGTTTGCAGTCTGTCAGGTCTTTGATTTTCGATTTTCACCAAATCATCTGTCAGTCATTTCAGTCTTGTACTTGCTGATCATGCAGTTTACTTTTTTGCAGGGTCGTTTCTGAATCAGTCAAAGCTCATAAGTGCTGGTTGCTGTCTTTGTTCCAAAGAAAACAGAAGTGTGAAGCGCTTCACTTCCTATGCTTCACTTCTCTTCTAAATGAAACCTACCAGACAGGATGTTTAATTTATATCTACTTCAATGTAAGTTTCAAATTGAGGTAAATCTTTTTTGAGTTGTATTTTTGACAATTTTTTTCTGGTGTTATGTCACAGGTGGTCCTGTTATGTGTGCAGTCAGTGGAACTGTCTGGATATCACTGTTAGAGATATCTGTTGTACACTTCTTTATCTTGTTGCTAAGCTGATTAATGCTTCAGGCACACTTCTGTTGACCCTGATCTCCCACCTTCCATTAAGTGTTATGTGAGCTACTTGAGTATGGGGAGTAACCAGTAACCAGTTGAGCAGTCTGAGAAGTCAACATATCCAATGACAAAGTTGCTACCTTCAGGTTGCTGCTTAAATCTTGTTTTTGTCAGCAAAATCTTGGTCTAATTCATGAGTTTTATATCTCAGCATTTCATTACTCTCTAGGGTCTTATCAATCCTTATCTTAGCAAAGGTGCTCTCTACCTGTTTATTCAGTTGTTCACTAAAATACCACTCACTCTCAGGATTTAGCAGCTAAAAGTTTTAACATTACCACAAAGCTGTTCCTTCAGCAAACATTAGGAGGAAATCAGCCAATGTTACTCTTGAACTCACTCCCAGTAAAAGCCTATGAAAACAGATGAGAGTCAGCTGCAGAGAGATTAATGTAACATCGACACACAGCTCTCAACAATGTTGTGTTAGCTCATCTTTTTGAAGATGTTAATGTGATGCTGGTCTCCATGTTTTACTTTTCAGGGTATTGAAGATTAAGCTTAGTCCATATGTCTGAGTTTTTCCAACAAAGGTATCTTTATGAAGATACTGTGCAGTAGTGCAACGCTCAGAACCATGCTGCAGGTGCATGCAGGTTGTAGAATACACTGCATAAAAAGCCAGTGAGCCATTTGTTCATTTGTATTTGGCCTCAACTTTGTCACTCAATTTTCATTTGTGTATAAAATTTGCAACACATTTTGTCATAATGCTTTTTAGAGTTTCTTTTTCTCTGGTTTTATTCTGTTGTTTGTGATGGAGAAAACATCAGTGAAAACCTGTTGATTCTTGTTGATTTTATTTAAGAAATTAAAGAAAGAGCAACGCATTTTTGAGATATTTGTGTAACACTTTCTTTAAGACAATTAGATGAGAGGATTCCCTCCAATCTCATGTCTGTACAGTAAATATGAAGTTATAGTCCAGGAACAGTTAGCTTAGCTAAGCATAAAGACTGGAAATGTGAAACAGGGTAAGAAAATCCACCTCCCTGCACTTTAAGTTCATGAGTAACACATTATATTGTGTTTACTTCTTCCACAGAAAAACTGAGGTTAAAAAATTAAGTTGCAGTTTACTAGAGACATGGAAGATTAACATTTTTGGCTGGAAGAACTTCCTAGAGTCTCTGCTGATTACCTGGCAACTTTTTTTTACAAAACATTAAACTATTGCTATAGCAATATGCTAATTTGCTAATTTAGAATAACAACAATTTTAACAAATGGCTATTCAGAACAGACATTTGAATGACAAATATGTTTAAAATGTGTTTCATGCCACAGTTTTGTCTTTACTGTTATGATGAAAGCAGGGATTCATCCTCACTCAGCAGTTTTTTGAGCCTACAAGCAAACCAGGCAGCAGTGAGTTTACAACCATTCTCTATTAATTAAATGATTAGCATCTGCCCAGGGCTTAATCTGTGCCAGAGCATGCTGGACGAAGTCTCCAGGACCTCACTGACTGGGACCGGCACCTATTTGATTGAAACTGGCACATCACCATCTTATCTGTTCCATTACATTTATTTTCCCATTAAAAGCTCCTCAAAAATTACTTATTTGGCTGTTGTGCGTGACAACCTAATCAGATTTTAAAAGAGAGAGAGAGTAAGACATCAAGTGACACCCGAAGTGTGTGAGTTTTGTGCATTTTACTTAAGCTAATTTTAGCAATTATAATTTAAATTATGTGTGTATGTGTGGCATTGTCCATAGTCCTCAAAGGGAGCAAATTAGATTCATGAGGAGACAGACAGAAAGAAAGAAAGACAGACAGACAGACAGACAGACAGACAAACAGATAACGTCACTTAGTTTCTCAGCCTGCTTGCTTTTTGTGGTTGCAAATAGAAGTTTTGGTCCTGATTCAATTTTCCCTTCATTGTAGCATTTCACAGAAAAAAGGGGAATAATGGGAGGGAGAGAAAGGAGAAAGTCAAAGAGAGAGAGAACTACCTGTAAACTGTAAACTGCTGTTTCACACACCTCCCCTGCAGATTTTGATAGAATATTGTGAATGTTTCGAGTCATGTAGGCACTTTGTGTCTGATCACATTTTTGTTTTAGTGTAGATTTATCAGCAGCAGCTTGTCCAGGCACCGTAAGTTCCGTGTTTAACCCATTGCAGCAGCACCCTCTCAGTGTCCTAAGGCCTCATGATTTTCTACTTAAGCGCTGCATTATTCTTATGGATGCAGAATGTTATATAGCTCAGACCTGAAAGAAAGTAAGCACATACTGTACAGCTCAACATTCCCAGTAAGACTTGCAAAACACTGACGGCTGATAAAGTTGAGTTGCAGGCACCATATCTCTGCTGGATTGGAGTCACACACTGTAACAACCTGGAGTGACACAATATCCTACCACCAACATATCAGCAACCTTAGCAGCTCAATAATGGGCCTACATTCTCCCTCCATAGGCTACACCAGCCTGCTTCCACTGTGGTTCACATTTCCATGGATCAAGCTGAGGGAAAGGGAAGGCTCTTCCGGTCCCTTTTCTCACGGCGGTCGTATCCACACCACAGAGGATTATTTTACAACTTCAACTTGGCCCCTGCAGATCAGCTGCACCAATCAATCTTTGCTCAACTGCTGGCAGTTAATTCAGGACAAAAGAGAGCAGAGTGCCAGGTCTTAAATGGAGGTCATAAGAAAAAGCAGAGCAGCAGCTACACTTCAGGGGAAGATACGGACTACTTACATGACAATAAAACAATCTGACACCCAAACTAGAACCTGAAGATGAAAGCAGTGGACTTAGCCAAAGCTCAAGACTACACTTTTTAAAGTACAGAACATTTCAAGGTTCATGTATATGATAAATGTTTTCATTACCAGCATTTAATCATTTCCATGAACAGCTGAAACAATCAATCAAATTTAAAATATTACTGAATAAACTTGTTGAACCAAAATGTCACAATAAAAACATATAAAGGAAGCACAGACACAGATTTCGCCACCTGAAGCAGCCTTAAAAGACCACAATGCAATGCCATACATGGTATTTTTAGGTAAGTGCCATGATTTCTGATTATTGTCTTCCTTTCCTCACAACAACTGTAACCAACAGCTAAATGCATGTAGGCTACATGCACTTTCTCTGAGACTTTCAAACCATTCTGGGCAACATGTGGGTAATTACTAGCTAAAGCAGTGGTAGAGCCAAAGAAAGTAGGTTGTTTCGACAAAATGGCTTTTTCTGGTCGCATGAATTAGCTGCTTCATCATCAGTGGCTCAGTCATCTGCTGATTGGCTACCAGCTGATAAGAGAGATCCACTTATGTTCAAGAAGCACAGAGAAGCCATTGTAGCTTAACAATTATCACTGTTGCATACGCCGAAGTTCATAGCTAATGTCTTCACTGCTATTAGAACAATATTTACTGCTCAGTGTGTGTTCAATTATGTACTGTTAATGTGTTTTTTTATTTTTTAATTAGCCGTGTTTGTTGAATCATTGTTGCCACTTTGATCATCACAGTTCAGAATCATTTGCTCACTTGCTCTGTTCTTTGGTGGGACTGCGTCCAACTGAAATACCTTTATGCAAAAATATTAGAGAACAGTAACATCATTTACAAGGTGCGATCAAAAACTTCGGAGACTGTTCCTGTTGCGCACAACGGGAGTGCTGCACAGTAATGTGCATGTACCCGCTGCAGTCAATAACTTTCATGAGGAAGAATTCCAAGTTACATAGCTTGATTGTCAGCAGCGCCTGAGATACACGTGTTTTTTCTGACTGCTGTTGGGGAACGCTGGTAAATTTATTACAATACCGCATATTATTGATTATTGATTCCTCCACTTCCCTGAGGTGCTTTCAAAATAAGTGTCTTTATCAAGCATTATCACATCTTCCATCTTCTTCAATGTCATTTGGCCAAGCATAAAATATCTTTTACTTACATTAAAATATGCAAAAACTAAAAATATAAACTCATATATTATGTGTAACATACATTCTTGATGATTTAAAGTGAGTGTGAACTTCCTTGGTGCAATTATTGACACAATGACCTCTGACCCCAAACTGCAGACCCACTTACACAAACTGATGTAAATCTGTGAGCCTCCAGCATATATTTTATCCTTTTTTAGAGGGCCTCTCATTTTTTAATTTTGCACAACTCTTCCCCTAAACCAGATCAGTGCAACTCTGCCAGTTTTCCTCTTATGCTGCTAAAAACTGAGAGGAAAGGAACAGTCACTACCTTTTAATAATTAAGCATAATAACATCCATCAACCATGACTTCATCTAATGACTATTTAATGAAAAACAACAGAATGTGTTTTATAAGAAACCTCCAAGATCCCATGAAAATAGCTTACCCTCACTGGCCAATTTATTAATGAGTCCATACTGTTGTTTTGAGTAGAGGAGAGGTCACTGTCATTAGACTGATGATGAATTTGCTGTTTGCTTGTTTTCCTTCGGTGTTACTGGTTGATTTACGCCAAGTTGGCTTACATTACATCACATCTCCTGACTAAATACCTGCATTATGTTATCTGTGCAATTGCCTGTGACATCTTGGGCCGAGGGAACGGATGTTGGGATGTAATGAATAAGCTACTTATTTGGGCATGTAATGTGCATGTATGCCTGGTAAACACAGAGGGAATTATCTTGTTATTATTACAGTACCTGGGCCTCACTTAAATATACCTAGGGTATAGAATTAGGGGCATGTGATAGTTAACCATGCAAATACTATGCATGAGTTCCTATATTTTTTTTCTCTGTAGTCGTAAAGCATTACTCTAGGAGATAAAACATATTCTCTCACTCTAAAACTCATATTGCCTTCTCTAAACTAACTGCTTTTTTACAAGGCAGAAATGGGCCAGTTAACCCTGAAAGAACAATGTGACAACATAGAGTGTTTATAAGGATCCAAAGTCTGAATGAAAAACAACAGACGAGCAAATCTTTGACGACCTTTGGAACAACCTTCGCAACCTTCATTTGCATCATCTCAGGCTCTATCAGCTGTCAATTTTTTCACTTAAGCCTGTTTACCGTCAACAATAAAGATAAAGCAACAGCCACCAATCATGTCAAATTTACACCTTTGTGACACAGTTAGAACTTATTGCAGGGCTTATTTGTTGGACTAGATTGTACATCCAACATAGCCTTTAAAACTTGATGAGAAATTGATAGTAACTGCTTGTAAAATGTGCTGAACTGAGAGAAAAGGTATAAAAATGTCAGTGTGATGTGGTTCATAACAGTTTAAGTGGATAAATGTCAAAATTCATCCTTGTATCCTCCATTTTGAGTCATTTGAGGTCCCTTTCTGCTTCCTTCCAGGCCTTCCGCTCTGTGTTTTGGATTGATCTGATACACCACAGGATGCCTCACTTCCTTTCAAGCTAATCTCTGCCTTTTTATCTTTCTCCTGTACTTATCTTGTCACCTATTCTGTCACTTCAGAGAGGCAGAGGGATAAGGCGAGTCTGCTGGGAAAACAAAGGAAACTTTGTTCACACTTGTCCTAGATATACCCAGCGACACAAAAAGAGGCCTTCTGGCTGACATTCAGAGGGCTTCAAATCCAAGAGGCAACATGAACCAGGTGGAGGTACAGTTGGTGCAGGGTTGGTGAGTTCACCTCACACATGCTTTGAACTTGTCTACGATGTAAGCCTCTGGAGCAAAACAGGCAAAATAAAAGCTGGTAGGAGACTTGAGCACATATACAGAACCAAGAGACATTCGACTGGACAGAAAATATTTTAGAGAGGTGGGACAGTAAACAAATTACATTTCTTTGCCTCACACCAACATCAACATGAAGTCTCCTTCACCTGATTTGAGTTTGATTTCTCATTGAGCTTTGGTGTTTTTTACTTCTATTTGGACGGCTCCAATGGAGATCAGGGGTCACATCCTTCCAGTATTTATAACTGACATGACATCAGTGCTCCCAAAAAGCTTAGAGAGAGCTGAGTTGTTCTCTTTAATATTAGTTAAAGCTTTTAGCTTTGGCTCTGCTCTGTAACTCCAGCAGGCCACCGCTGTTTCACATTCAAATGTTTTGAGCTTTGCACCAAATATTTCTTGTGTAGAAAATTATATTTGGTATTTTAATTTAAAATAGCAGAACTTAACACAGTGTCAGAACACGTGGCTCCGTGTAAAGAGACACTTTGGCAGTGCAAGTAGGTAAAATAAGATCACTAGAGCTAATTTCAAAGTGAGTGTAGCATTCTCCATGGTTTAGCACAGAGACTGGTCTGTGATCAAAACTGTAGAGAGCAAAAAAATCTTAGTTTTCTCAGTTTGAGTGTCTTTAGCTAGCAGAAGTGCACACAGCTCACACATCACATAACGACTTTCACACACATTGACTGACAAGCAGTTAGCATTCAGTATCCTGCTCAAAGACACTTTGACGTGCACATTGAAGCGAACCACCAGCTAGGACATCAGTCTGTTGGCTGCACTGATGCTCTCTGCTTGACTGATGTGTGTGTGTGTGTGAAATCAGCTAAACCACTGGTATAAACCTTGTCTACTGACATCCACTGTGAATGACTCTTGTGCTGTGAGAAGCCTGGCTGGAGTGATACTCTGCTGTGCGCTGGAATTTTATAACTGAACTATGAGCAGGACACACACTTAACTTTCTCTGAGTGTGTTATAAAACTGATGATTGCACACCACAGATGACAAAGAAAGACATTAAAATGTGAGTCTTTCAGGTAAAACATGACAATCATTTTGGCTAGTAATGATTAGCAGAGAACAGGACCTGCATACAAATATAATAATAAATATGTATAGAGCATAATTTAAAGCCTATTACCTACAACTATACAAGGCACTGTACAAGTTAATTACAATATATATTTTAAGTTTGTGCTTCAGCTATCCACAGTGTGAGACAGCTCTTTTTAGACACAGTTTGTGTGACAGCTCAGGCCACAACTAATCTCAGCACTGATCAACAACCTCAGTTTTTATCATTTTCCTCCAGTCTCTTTCCTTTTACCTTTTATATCAATTTGCATCTTTGGATCGACTTAAAAGACAATCGCACAACCTCAAATGTGCTTTATATTCAGTCTGAAAAAACTGTTTTCAAAGTGAGGAAATACAAACATATCAAATCTTTTTCAGTGGGTGTTACCTGACAAATTGTCAGTATTTTAATTAAGATATAAAAGCTCTAGATGACCAGGTTAGACTAAAATATCAGTCTTTAAAGAAACCATCACATAAAAGGGGTCAAATGCAATCGGATTTACGACTCGTACAGACTGAGTCTTGTTTTCATAATCTAACAGTTGCTATCATCACATTTGCGTGCAGCCTTTTGGGAATCTGATACTATTTGCCTTTGGCTGAGCTTTTTGATGTGGAATCACTTTTATTCAGATCATGTCCTATTGTTTTAGAAGTTACATAACTTTTTTTTTTGTTGGTGAATGTTTGTTGCTGTCTTTTCATTCAGCGCCTCTCTGTCATTGGAGGGATGAGAGAGCCCAGCTTTGTCTGTATATCACCACAGGCGAGAGGTGTGTTTCTTGGCAGGGATCTGCTTCTTCTGCGTCCAAGGTTTTTTTTTTTTAATTTAGTGAATCAGAGTGAGGGAGGGAAGGTGTGAGTAATCCACCATTGAGGTGAGTAATGGCTCAGATAATACGACGCTTTCCCTGGGGTGGTGGAGGAGGTCCAGGTGGCTCTCAGGCGGCTGACACACAACAGACTGGAGGAGAGTCTGCAACTCAAGAGTCACTAATGGAGTCATTTGTGACCTTGTTGACATCTAGGGTGGCTGCTTCCCAACACTGCACTCATGTTGAAAGATGTGTTTACACCAGAATTTATAGAGCAAGTTATTTAAAACCTGTGCTAAAGAACTGCTCCTCCTCTGCCATTCACAGTTTGCAGACTGAATAAACGGTCATTTTATAGGCCAAAATCAATGGTGTGGTTTATTTAAATATATCATATCTAAAGCTTAGCTTACATTTTGTTCAAGTGTTATATAAAGGCCAAAATAGTTTCAAAAGATGATTAAAAAAAGAGTTGGATCAACTTCTAGAGAACCAGTTTACCTTTGTAAACATAGATTTATCACTAAGTTGTCATACAAGATTGCAATCCTATGAACAAGTGTGCTTTAATAAACAGGAAACTTTGAAAATACTTAAGTAACCACAAGGAATGACCCAAAAACCCCCAAAATGTAGAAACTTGCTTCTACTTATTTAATCAAACATACAATATGTAGTTTCTACATAAAAATGTCTTAAAACAACTATATCTTTGTTATATTTTGTTGATTTGTATACAAATGTTACCCATGGTATAATCCAAGGTAATGGTGAGATTCATTTTTTCACCTGTTGCTTACTTGCAGAGCGACAACTGCCAGTGAGTGAGGAAGGACCTCAGCAAACATGAAATTGAAGCATGAGAAAAACTTTAATATGTTACCTCATCTTTGAATACTTCTGCCTGAAGCAGTCAGATTTTCCTATGCAATGAAATCAACATATCCCATGATCCCATGCTGCCCCACATCATCATCAATATACTTTTATTTCATTGTTTTGTTGGAGAGAACTCCAACAGCAGAAATGATTAATTGTGCTCTTAATTTTAAAACGTTATAAAAGAACACAATATGTACATGAATAAAGTAGTCTGGGCCACTTATCTTGAGTTTAAGACCTGTCCAAGTCCAAGTGGTTCAAAGTCCAGGCCAAATGCAAATGGGCTTTGGATTGACTCGAAACCAAAATCAAAGAGGCATAGGTCAGAAATCCAGAGTTCATATCAAAACACACATGACAAAGACCAAGAAGAAGTCCAAGTTAAAAACACTCGCTTTCTCTCTTTAAAAACACGCATAAACATGTGATGACAGCAGAGGAAGCAACCACATGTTTTTATGAGCCCAGTAGATCACAGAGATGATGATGAGACTGCTTTGATTACTAAAAGAGGAAGAAATCTGAATTCCTACTGACATGTGAATGAAAAAGTAATGCGATGTCTCTTAGCAGATAACTGCTTATAAATACCAACATATAGCTACTGGCTTTGACTGTAATTTTGTCCAAGCTTTTGATTTCTTTTTCATTTTTTGTGCCATCAAAATAAGGTTCAATCTATAATAGTGACACCCCAGGCCAGATGACCTCCCACTCACCATGAAGTATAGAAAAAACTCCAAGGGTCAGCCATCTGCCCACCTATGCTGCTAAAAGAAAATACCTTCCCCTCCTACATTTCTAGTAAAATCCCAACTCTGACATCTTCACCTCTGAACTTGACTGTTTGACCTGTGCAGCTGCAGCCAGATGCAGACGTGTTATGAGAACAGTTTTTCTGCGTCTGTGTCATATTGAGACAGATTTTATGAGCTTGAGTGATTTAAGTCTGATTCAGGTCAAGAACAAGTCAGTTGTTTGGACAATAAGTGGTTCACTCACAAGGCCAGACCAACCTGATGTCCCACTATACCCAGTTTAAATTGACATACTTAATTGTCATTTAGCTTAAGTTGTAATTGCACTGCAAACGAAGCAGTTTGTCCTAAGTGTAGTAAAAAGAAGATAACCAAAGTCAATACTTTATAAAAAAAGTTTTGTGACATGCAAATTATTGTTATGAAACATAGTTGGGACCAGTTGTACCTCTCTTCTGTCCACACCCTGACAAGTGACATAAACCGAATGGATTTCCTTCTCTCGTGGCTTGCCTGGCTGGTATGGAACAATGCTTTTGAAATAAATCCCAACTGTCATTGAAGGTGGAGCCGCTCTTCGACAGGAGAGGTAAGTTTGGGAGCCAAAGTGTCGCCTGTCATTTTCACCGCTGTCACGAGCGACTGAGTGACAGGTGGTATTTTACATCTGCATTTCAAGCATTCAGACAGAGTTCACAGCTCGGTTCCCACGCTCCTCACACAGCCTAGCTGCATCACATGGAACATGCTGTAGAGCATGCTGTTTAAAGGGCAAATATTTGATCCTTATTATGACGGAGAACACAAACCCATTAGTGTGGTTCAACTTTCTCGGCCTTTCTCTGCCACATCATCAGTCTTTTTTTTTAATGATAATCAAAGTTAATAATTAATGATGACCTCATATTTATTTGCATTAGCATTGAAATCACAGTAATAAAGGCTAACAGTGACCTGACTTTTGACAGTACATCTAATACCTTTGCTCTTAGTTTGTTTCTACTAAATCTAATATCATTGAGTAAATATTCACAATCAAATTTAAGGTTCAAGGCAAAAACACATCCTAAGCTATTAGGAATTGAAAGGTGACCAAAAAAAGGCCCAATGATTTGGTTATTAATTGTTAGATTTATATAAGTCACATAAGGAGTATACATTGAGGGTATTTGAACTTGCTTTTTACTGCAGGACCTTTTGGAAACACTCCTGTACGGGCGTCCTTGGAACTTGTTGATGATGTCACCAATTACTGCCAGGTGCAGAATGGTTAGCTTAAGGCTACTAAAATTTGATTACATAATAAATATAGAACGCTGTTTCTCTAACCTTTACTGAGCACTTTGAGTGACCTAACCTGAAAAATAAAAGCATGAACCACAAGCAGATACTGCAGAGACAACAAATGAAACACACTGAAATTGAGCTGGTATTTTTAGGGTTTTCCTCTATAATTAGCAAGCTCATAAATCTGCTATGGAAGTCTCTGAACAAACAGACCTTCAGCTGCACTGATATATTGGTATAATGACCCTTAAAAGCACTGAATTTGACTAAAATCACCGGTTTCCCATCTTCAACAATGTAAATTGTGTCACAGCTTTGGAGCCTGATACCACATGACTCTGAGATATCTTACATTTCCTACCTAAATTGGTCCTTAATTTTGACTTGGTCTGGACTACATTGTGTTGTCTGGAAACCTGACAGGATGTAGCTCAAACAGACTCATAGAGAAGAGAGGGACCCATTCAGACAGAGTGAGAGGACTCAGAAAGGATTAGTTGTGCCTGCTGTGGGGTCCTTAGGGACATTATGTGCCCAGGTTTAATGGAGGATCTGTGGTCATAAGGGAGGAGAGCACATAGTTTTACTAAATGGACACCAGCTTGCTTTGATGTTGGAGTGGAGCAGCCGTCTAGAAATGGACCATAGAGTTTATGTAACTCTCAGTCACCTCATCTCATTCAGAATGGGAGGTGAAGGGGGGAGGAAGGGCATAAGGGATAAGGCTGGTGTTGAAAATGAGGACCAGTGGTTTGACATTCATCCAAATACCTCTGTGATCATTATCCCAGCTGTTTTACTTTTTGATGCAGTAGTCAGAAAAAGGGACAAAACATTCATGTCCCAGGCACAAATAAAATGTTAAGCATTTGCACCTATTTAAGCATAGTTCTATACAAACACAGTTATTATGTATTGCCTTGAATCTGGCTTTGACATTTTGTCCATGTCCATAGAGGAGCAAAGCACAGTGTAAGCAGACAAACTGTGGGTGGTGGGCAAAGCCACTTGGGATTACAGCATAACAGTGCTCGTCTGGTCCTGGTTCCCTGGTTCACTATCACCCCACTGTTTTGTCTAACAAGAATACTGTTATGTTCAACTGAGGAGTGGGATGATGGAAAGAAGGAGGGATGGTGCCTCCAACATGTTTTCCATGCTTTTTTTCTACACCTTTTGCCTATTTGCTAATGGGATGAGTGACAGTGTTAGTAATGGATGAAAAATATGACTCTACATAGTTGTTTTATTTGTTTTAATTTGTGAGCTTTAAATTAGACTAGTTACTGCAAAAGACAATGTCAATTCTGTGCTTTCCAACCTTTTGCTCTGCTTTTTAGATGTGCTTCAAGCTGTGTCGATCAATTGGAAACTAACATTTTTTTTTGCTTTAAAAAATAAAATAAGAGGAAACATATTCTGCATGTTGGTTTTGACTTGTGTACTTATATGGTTTTACAATTTTACTAATATTTTTACAACTTATTTATCTTTCTTTTGTTGAATTTTTGGTTCCAGTTGACATAATATATTTGATTGGTACAATCAAATATATTTAAATTCAAATTAAATCGGTGCAGTTGTACATAAAAATTGTTTGTACTCGCAGTTACATTCATATTAAACAGATTAAAACAGGCAGTTAACCAGAGAATGGATCCAATGTTAAACTATTTCTTCTCTTATGTGTGACTGGAGTACTCCCTGTTACTCTGTGACTCCATATCATCATATAAATGACGAGGTCATGTATGGAGTGTTGAGGTTACAGGACTATTTGATCCTTTGAGAGACACTGGTCTGGATATTTGCCTTTGCCACTACTGGTCCCACATAAGAGAGCTAGTTAGTATTAACTAACGCACACACACACATACACACACACACACACACAATTTAATTTAAAGATTTTCATTTGCAATAATCAGCTTCTTTTTTTCTTGAATAACTTTTTCAGCAGCAAAAACTGTTTTTCTGTTTTTTCTTCATCAGACACAAATTATTTTATTTAATCATTTTATTTTTTATTTATTTGACTTCATCTGTTCTCGTTTTCGAATCAGAGCAAGTTATTTTCTATGATTACCACCTTAAACGAAAAGTCCGGAGCATCTTTACAACCTGAGTGATTTTTTAAAATCATGATTATTATGATTAATCATCAGCTCATTCAAAAACAGGAAGCTCTTGTCATTTAAAAAAAAACTTACAATCTTCTTCTGATCAATTTTTCAGCACTTTTTTTTGTCTTTAATGATTCTTTTTGTCTGTAATTTTCCACTTTTCTGGGTTCTGATTGAATCATATTTACATCTAAATGTTTAAATATCGATGAGAAAATAATCGACTCCTTAATATTCAATTAATTTATTTTCAGTAAATACATTATTTTTCAGTTATAATCTGAATATTTCAGTTCTAACTGAATGATTAGATTAAATTAGAAATAACTATTTTACCACTTTAAAGTTTCATAATTTGAGGTTTAAAAATGTTTTTCTTTTTCTTAAATCAGGAAAAAACAAACTGAAATCTAAAAATCCAGTTTTTAATTAAAACTCACAAAAACGCTGCAGAGGTTCTGAACGACGGCTGATGACTCACCAGCTCGTTGGTCGTCAGTCCGCCGGCCACCGGCGGCCAGCTGTCCGCTGACCTCTGACCCTGACAGAGTGACATCAGCACTGACAGACAGACGGACAGGTAGACGGCGGCGCGCACGCTCTCCATCACCGGAACTCCAGAAACCTGAAAGAAGGTGAGAAATGTTTTATTCTTCTGTAAGTTTTACTGAAAACATCAAATTTAAATGAAGCTGCGTTTGAACTCACGAGTGAAACGACTCAAAGTCCTGAACGCAGAACAACCGCAGGGTTTCTTCTTCTTCTGCGACTTAATCCAAAGCCTGACTCTTCTTCTTCTTCTGCCTCTCTGTCACAGCTGCCGGCTTTCTGAGCTCCTCGTCCTCCTCGTCTCTTTGCTCTGTGCTTCTGCTCCCTCCTCTATTTATACTCCTCCTGCTCCTCCTCCTCCTCCTCCTCCTCCTCCTCCTCCTCCTTCACCTCCTCCTCCTCCTCCACCTCCTCCTCCTCCTCCTTCACCTTCTCCTCCACCTCCTCCTCCTCCTCCTTCACCTCCTCCTCCTCCTCCACCTCCTCCTGCCGTCAGCCGCTCACACATTATTCATGTATTCAGCACGTCAGAGACGGACGCTGTGTTTGTTTTCCTGTGATCGATGATGCTTCTGAGTGTTTAATATTCAGCAGGTTGATGCTGAACGTTTCCATCATCACACCTGCTGCCAGAGGTCAAAGGTCACACTGACCACAGGTGAGCAGAGACACAGTCCTGCAGCTTTAGATATCAATAGATTATCTATTGATTATTTTGTGATTGTGAAACTTAAAATCTGCTGACACCTCTGATGGATTGTGACACAACAGAAATACACACACACACACACACACACACACACACACACACACACACACACACACACACACACACTCTGTTTGTTGTCTTTTTGTTTCAGTTTGGTTGTAAAATCAGAGTTTCTTTTTTCCGCCTGGTTAAAAATCATAAAACTGATTGACTTGAACGCGACACTGCAACGGGAACAGAAGCTGCAGATGAAACTTGTCGGCCTGGTGTTGAGTTCACTGACTGCTGCTTTTGTGGGAAAATCCTCATGAGACCTGCAGGTTGACCTCAGACGGTCACGGCGCGTCATCCTTCTCTCGCCACCTCCTGATTAGAGACCGCCGCCTCCCATCAGACGAGCCGCTCGCAGGATCCAGAATGTCACTTTCATGTCGGTGATGTTCGTGGAGACATTTCCCATCAGCCACCTGGGCCGGAGGCGGCAGGTCCGATCCGCCCGGCTGACCTCACATCAGGAGGGTGTTTAATGATGACGTACGGCGACCGTTGCTGCCCTTTTCTTCGTCTGATTTGCATGTGGAGGCGAGCGGCGAGTTCTGTCTCTCTGCTTTGATCTCGACGTTCATTAGCAGCTAAATGTCAAACAGTGAAACCCGGCGAGTCTGCAGAGTTCAGATTTCCGTCTGCGAGCCGAGGAGACGCACGAGTCCGAGCCCGAACTCCGGCCAGAACAGAGCTGCACTCACACACAGTACTCGAGTAAATGTACTCAGTCACACATATTAGAGTAACATAAGGAAACATGGTCTCATGTGAAAGGTGACGTGATCAGAACTTTGAGATTCTCGTTTCAGACTTTTGTCCTTCGACCTCTGACCTTCTTCAGCTGGTTTAATCTCCATGAGACTGTTTTCTTTCTGCATAAACAACAGGTGAAGATAAATGTCCAGCCGGAGGCGTCAGAGAGGCGACAGACGAGGACGAAGCCGACGTCACACTGATGCTGTTTATGCACGTTTTCAGGGAAACCACAGAAGAAGAAGACAGCGGCCGACCTCGTGCTCCGCAGCTTCAGTGACCTTCAGCAGAAAAATGATCCTCTGAGTGAAAACAGCTCAGAGTTACAGAGAAACACAGTGACGGGACTTTAAGGACACAAACTCATCAAACTGAACATCTTTAACTGTTTTTTAGTCATAAAACAGAAAACATAAAACAAATTTCAGCCTCGTAAAACTTAAAAACTTTTTTTTTTTTTAAATGTCGACACTCAGTTTTTTTGTTGTTAAAGAAAACGACATTCAAAGACTCAAACAAGATGAAGACACCTGACGAACCTCTGAGGTTCATTTTCACAGAAATCTTCTTCTGTTTTGTCTCTGGTCAGTAGAGGGCGCTAAGGCGCCGCCTCACCGCCAGACACATGAAGAAGAACCACAGACTCACTAAAACGACTCAGAGAAAAGTTTCCAGAGTCGATGAGTTTCCTGTAAAATCCACAAACAAAATGAAGATTCAAAGTTTCTAAAGTTGCTGATGAAGATTTTCGTCTCTTCGACTCTTTTTAAACTCAAAAGATGAAACTTTAAGAGACAAAAAATCAAAACTTAAACATCTGAAACTCGACCGAACGTTGTAATTTAACAACGAACCAAAGAAGAAGAAGGAGCTCGTTTGTTGAGAAGCTGCAGGATTCAGACAGGTGAGACTGTGTGTGTGTGTGTGTGTTTTAATGTGTGTGTGTGTGTGTGGGTGTGTGTGTGTGTGTTTTAATGTGTGTGTGTGTGTGTGTGTGTGTGTGTGTTTTAATGTGTGTGTGTGTGTGTGTTATCAGCTGACAGCAGAGTTTCACTGAAGGTCACAGACTGAAGATCGTCCGGCTCAAACACATTTAAGCGATCACACATCAAACACACCTTTCATCCCCTCGCCCCCCCCCCCCCCTCTCCGGTGCCTTCAGTGTCGCTGGAAGCTGCGTGTTTTTTTGTGACCTCAGTGACATTCAGAGTCTTTTAACAGCTGATTTACAGAGTTTCCCTGCAACTGTTGAGAAATTTAATAAATCCCAGATGTGTGTGAGAGGGTGTGTGTGTGTTAGTGTGTTTGTGTGTTAGTGTGTGTGTTAGTGTGTGAGGGTGTGTGTGTGTCACAGGAAGCCTCTCACACACACTGTAACAGGTGTTGACTCCATCATCTGTGATTGTTCTGAGTGTTTCAGACAGCTGCTGCTTCGTTTCCGCCTTCGGCAGCTTCCTCCTGAAAACACAGGACGAGTCCCGTCCAGCAGGGGGCAGCGCAGCTCATGTTTCGACAGGAACAATCCAGATTACACAGAACATTTACAAGCAACATCTACAAATCTGGATTACAATGGGATGTGAACGCAGCGTTAGCAGGTCCGTTAGCATCTGTTCATAGAATTAAATGTCATCAGACTTTATCTCTGTTCAGTGACATTTGAAGAACACAAATGTTAATGTATGCTGTGTATGTGTGTGCGAGTGTGTGTGTGTGTGCGAGTGTGTGTGTGAGTGTGTGTGTGTGTGTGAGTGTGTGTGAGTGTGTGTGTGTTTGTGTGTTATCTGAGGTTCGTTTGGCTTCTGTTGCTCTGTATTTATTGGACATTAAATGGAGCTGAGAGCTGCTGCTTCTTGAATTGATCCTCTGAAACTGACAGAAAAAGTCAAATGAGTTTAAATTATTTCTGGCTGATCAGCTGTTTAATCTGTCTGTAAATACTACATTACCCATGAGCCTCAGCTGCTGTTACCAGCCTGTGAGCTGAGCTGAAGTCGTCGTGACGTCACCGTTGATTCGTTTCTGGTCTGAAGCTTCGAGTTTGGCGCCATTCGGAGCCAGAAGTGACCATGTTTGGTCAAGAGGGCGGAGCTGCCACGGATACGCGTCATCACGCCTCTAACCCGAGCTCGAGGACGCGCCATGGTAACCGTGGTAACCAGGAGGTAGCCATGCTCTTGAGGATGCTCTGCTTTGTTGTCTGTGATCCTCTGAACAGACCATAATATCATGATACCAAAACTCATCAGGAAACAGACAGTCAGACTTCTTCCTGCCGTCGGTGGTGTCGCCCCCTGCTGGCCATCAAAAGAATGCAGGTTCAAGCTTCTGCAGTGGCGTTTTATGGATCCAGATCTGTTTGTTTTTACGCAGCAGAAGATTCAGACGAAATAATCTGTAACAGACTGTGAACCTTCGTGTAGACGTGAGTCCGTCAGCCGGTGTTTTCTGGCTCCTCCGGTGTCGTGCAGGTTCCTCCTGGACTGAAATAAACGTGGCGCCCGAGGCGGCCGTCACCTCCTCGTCTCGGTTCCCGTCAACACTCGCTGGGAGTCGGTGACGCTGTCGGAGTTTGTCTCTCTGATCACAATCAAAACTCTGTCACACGTCGACGCCAGAAATAAACTGCCGACATGTGAAGCCTGAAGGCATCGATTCTCTGAGTTCACAGAAAATAAAACCTGAGAACACGCAGAGCTCCTGTCTGAGAGAACGGGCCCTGAACGCATCTTCCCTCAGAAAACAGAGAACAAGAAAATAAAAAGTGGAGTCACAAATGTGGAAACACACACACACACACACACACACACACACACACACACTGAACTGCTGTGTTAAAAACAGGAAGTTGTAAAAAACTTTTTTTTTTAAACATTTTATTGCAAAATAAACAAATATGAAAGTGACCAATAAAACATGTAAAAATATGTTGATTTTTGAAAAATCCTCTCTTCCTCCTGTTTTGATCAAATAGAATTAATTTTCTTTCTGTAGCAGTTTCAATTTATTTTTCTACAGAAACACTTTTGTTTGCAGGAAAACTTCCACCAGCTGAAACATCTGAACAGTTTCTGCTCCAATAAACAGAAGCAGCTTTTAATTTGGCGGGTCGAGTCCTTCCTCCTTCTGTCCGATTCTTTTTGAGACTTTCAAGAGTTAAAACCTGAATAATAAAAACTGGTTCAGTGACAGTTTATGAACAATAAATTATTGATAACTGGCTCATCAGTTGATCAGCGATGAAATGAAAAGTGCTGCTGTTCGACTCAAAAGACGGACTGACGGAGGAAAAATCATCCGACAGTAAATTTACATTTTCATGAAGTTTTAAAGTGAATTTTAATTTCTCTTCCCTTTTTTTTAACATGTTTTAAACAATCTAATCTCAGCTTTTGCTGTAAGCTGATGGGTGCTGCACCACAGGGGGGCGCTGTGGTTCTGTAGCTGTCACTCAGGTTTCTACAGCAGGTATGGAAGCTCATTAAAGACAAAACCTGTGAGTCCTTTTGAGAAAAGAAAATATAAACACATTAAAAAAGCTGTGATTGGTGGAGTGTAAAATATGATGTTTAATTCTAAATTTAACTACCAGTCAATTTATACAAGAACAACAAAAACCATTAGGCAACCCTCCGTAACCTCCGGAGTAACGCCAGTCAGAGAGCGAGGAACGAAGTCAGCAAACGAGACTAAATGTGAATCAAACTTAAATACATCACCTCCTCTGTGAACATTATTGTTGTTATAATATCAGATAGAAATGTCTAATATTTCAAAATTAAACTCACAAGAAAAGATTTAAGTTGATATTAACTTCACTCAACTGTTTTGGCATCAATAAACTTCCATAATTTGCAGAAAACTCATTGAATCTAAAAACAATAAAAAAAATCTCAGTGTTTAGAAAAAGTCTTGGTGCTGTTTGTTTTTTTCACACATTCAAATAAAAAAGTGAAAAAGGTGATAAAGTTGAACGGCTGCTTCGTAACCCGTGTTCTCATTTCAGTGAAGTGTGCTGCTGATTAAGCTTTGTGATTGGCCGAGTCCACCTGTGAACCCACGCCGAGGGAAACTGTGGCTCCTCCTCTGTTTTCAGGTGTCACACTCTGCAGAGGTCAAAGGTCACAGAGGTGGCTGTGGCCCCTCCCACCTCTGATCAGGTGATGCACTCTGGTTTCTGATGAAACTGATCCGACATCAGCTGAGAAACAGAAACAAGAAAAAAATCTGATCAAACGTGAGACGTGAAGCTTTTTCATTGGCCGTCACGTTTTCAACAAATTTAACTTCGAACAGAATTTCAACAACAATTGTGATGTTTCACGATTAAATATTGATCTTTGTCATTTTTACACAAGATAATATTGTGTAAAACAAACAGCACATCTTTTTAACTCAATGTCTTTCAGTTACTGCGTTGTGTCAGCAGGTGGCAGTAAAGCTCCTTGCAGAGTCAACAAACAAACCTAATAACTGATTTTATTCTGAAAGGCTGAGCTGAAATATATTTTTTTCAGATCAGAAAAAGTGAGGCAAGTTTATTCATATACAGAAATTGCTAATTTAAAGGCATCAAGAAACATTTTTAAAGAAACTGCATTTAGAATAAAAACACAAACAGGCAAGAAATACAACAAACAAATCATTTTAAACCTTTAACTTTTTGGGTTTTTTCACTAAATTAGATCAAAGTACAAGCAGTTCTCAGTTTTGAAAGTGTGTTTGTGTCATTTCCAACAGAATTAAAGTCTGATTCTGGTCATCTGAAACATTTTCATACATTCAATCTCCAGTGACTCTGAGGATGAAGTTTACTTTCCGTGAGTCACTTCGAGCAGCTTTTTGTCTCTGACTTGTTTCTAAATGTCACATCGATTATCGATTGATTTATTTCGATTTAATCCTGAGAGAGTCGGTCCGAAGCCTCCGTACCATATAAAGCTCACAAACGTCACAGACTGAAATTCTCCTCTTTGTTTCACAGCCGATCCGTCACGAAGCAGAGCTGTGAATCTGCAGCGCCTCCTGCTGGACACAGGCAACTCTACAGACACACCGACTCTGCTGCTGATCCATCATGTGACTCATGATGACTTCAC